>OX453008.1:31537299-32137299 GCA_949699075.1 Asteroscopus sphinx
CCTTAACTAAAACAATAACCGATTGGAGGAGACTAGAGGACCGCCTCAAATCTACCTCATCCCCCCAACTAGATTCAATCCCTGACTCCATCGAGACAGTCGCGGATACGGTGGCCGCGATCACCTCGCTCACCAACCATGTGCAGTCCGTAGTGGGCGAATGCTCACGGCAGGTTCCGATGCTGTATGACCAGCGTCTGAAACTGCCGGACGATGTAAATGAGTTGAGGACCGAGAGGAACGCGGCCATCCGTGCCTATGACGCTTTTCCCAACGAAGCCAACCGTGCCCATATGCGCTCTTTGCAGAATACTGTAAAAAGACGTGTAGCTCAGGTACGGGAGGATCGCTGGGACAAGGAAGTCAGCGAAATCCAACCGTCTCATTTAGCCTTCTGGGCACTTCAACGCAAACTCAAATGCGAGACCACGGCAGCTATGCCCCCCCTAAATCGACCCAATCAAAGGCCGGCCTTTGATGATGACGAAAAAGCCGAATGCTTAGCCGACAGCTTGGAGTCTCAATGCACTCTCAGTACGCTTCCCGTAAGCCAAACCCACCTTGACAAGGTTAATTCAGAAGTAGAGCGTAGGTCAGCCCTCCCCCCCCCCCCAATAGATGACCCTGATGACCCGCTCCCACCGATCACCCCTGACGAAGTTCTCTCTATAGTCAAGGATCTTAAGCCCAAAAAAGCCCCCGGCGCAGACGGCATCACCAATAAGGTGTTGAAACGTTTCCCTGCCACCCTAATCGCTCTAATGACCGTCATCTTCAATGCGGCATTTAAAAACAACATCTTTCCCCAGGCTTGGAAACAGGCTACGGTAATCGGTATTTCAAAACCGGGCAAACCAAAAGCCGAGCCGAGTAGTTACCGGCCGATTAGTCTCCTCAATGTCTTCGGTAAAATCTACGAGAAGCTTATTTATAAGCGACTCAAAGATTTCGCCGACTCAAATAAACTCCTTCCCGACGAGCAGTTTGGCTTTCGTACAAAGCACTGCTGCGTTAATCAACTGCACCGCATTGTAGAACACATCAGTGCAGGCTTCGTACGCGGTCAAATGACCGGTACTCTCTTTTTCGACGTAGCAAAGGCTTTCGATAAAGTGTGGCACAACGGCTTATTATATAAGCTGTACACTATGAATGTGCCACATCGTCTCGTGCTCATCATCCGAGACTACTTATCGAATCGTACCTTTTGCTATCGCATAGAAGGGGCTCTCTCCTCCCCCCATCCCATTCACGCCGGTGTGCCACAAGGCTCCGTGCTCTCCCCCCTACTGTTCACGCTGTACACCAGCGATATTCCAAAATGCGGTGCAGCCCGTATTGCCCTTTTCGCCGACGACACGGCAATCTATTACTCCGGCAGGAGCCATGTCGCTATTTCTCGTACCCTCCAATCCGCGGCCAACACCCTAGGTGACTGGTTCCGGAAATGGAGAATCGAAGTCAATCCCGAAAAAAGTGCAGCGGTCCTCTTCGATAAGAGACCCCTGTCACAGTATCGTAAAGAATTAAGCGTACCAGTCTCAATGTTCGGAAAACAGATCCCATGGCAACGAGAAGCCAAATACCTTGGCGTGATCCTTGACCGTAGACTGACTTTCAGACCGCATATCCGCAAGGTGAAAAACCGTGCCGCCTTCGTCCTCGGACGTCTCCACCCCCTACTCAATGCGCACAGTAAGTTGCCCACTCCTCTCAAAGTAAGGATATACACCACCTGTATCCGCCCCATACTCGCCTATGCTAGCGTTGTGTTCGCACACGTTAAGCCGGTGAGAATTCACATACTCCAAACCCTCCAAAACCGTTTCATGCGAAGGGCCGTAGGCGCCCCCTGGTACGTACGCAATGTCGACCTCCACCTAGACCTCAAACTGCCGACCATCAAGCAGTTTTTCAAGCGTGTCTCAAAACGCTATTTCGATTCCGCTCCCAAGCACCCCAACCCCTTGGTCGTGGCGGCCACCGTCTACCAGCCATCTGCTATTAGCAAAACCCGACGTCCCAGACACACACTCATTGAGCCCGATGACGCTATTACACTCCTCCAGGAGTCAGATAAAAGTACAAGCACACTCCGACGCCGTCGTCCAAAATATCGTCCCCGCCGGCGAGGACCGACGCGACACACACACAGAATCCGAGAGTCCGACTCTCGAGAAACAGAAACACATGCCGACGCAGCACCGGCTGCTGGGGGGATCAGTGGCGGGGTCCCCCTGCTGCACCCTGAGTCGAGGTCCGAGCTCCCCCCTGGGGACGCCCTCACGGTGTAAGCAACCGGAGATAATCTCGTCACGCGAGACCGGCCCTATGCTCTAGAGTAGTTCCTAGGAGCAGGCTATTGCGTAGCCACTGGTTAGGTTTTCTAGGTAGGTCTTAGCCTCGCCGGCGAGGCTTGCCGCTTCACGGCGTTTAGCACGTCACCCGATAGGGACCGAAAGTCCGCTACTTTCGAGGAAACCAATTCGATGCAGCAACGGCTGCTAGGGGGACATAGGAACTGCGGGGTCCCCCTGCAATGCCCCAGCGAGGTTCGAGCCCCCCCCTCGGGGGGCGCCCGCTTACGCGCGGTATTGATGCCGCGCGCATCTAGTTTGTAAGTATGTAGGGAAAAAACCTTCGGCGAATGGAGTCCCACATGGGACTCTCCGCCAACTAAGTCCGGTTAAGCAGAAATGGGACTTCGGTCCCACCTGCGAGAGCCCATTCGAAAAAAAAAAAAAAAATACAAAATTACAAGAAGTTATCATCAGTATTGCTGTTTGCTTTCAACATCATACCTGCCTCCTACAAAATCATCTCAATAATTAAAATTTATTAAATTTCTAAGGTATTGGTATATAAAACACTGTTATATCTATATATATAAGAGCAGTGACGTTTCAAACTTTAGGTGGTTCAGTGATTACCACCCTACCCTACATGCTGTTCTCGAGGGTCATCGCGAATCGTCTCGCCAGAAGACTCGACGAATTCCAGCCACCAGAGCAAGCTGGGTTTCGGAAAGGCTATAGCACCGTAGATCACATCCATACTGTTCGGCAGATCGTACAGAAGACTGACGAGTACAATCAGCCGTTGTGTATGGCATTTGTGGACTACGAGAAGACTTCGAGTCTATCGAAACTTGGGCAGTTCTGGATGCTCTTCTGCGATGTCACATCGATGAATGGTATATAACGCTGCTACCATGACTATTCAGCTCAAGGACCAAAAGGCGAGGCCAATCCAACTGCGCAGAGGAGTAAGACAAGGGGGGATATGTAATATCTCCGACATTGTTCACTAACGCGTTGGAGGACGTCTTCAAGACGCTGGACGGCGTATCACCACGCCATTCGATCTGTTGGATGCATTTATACTGATACGTATATGAGTTTGTGATGGTTGGTTAACGAAAGTAATACATTAAAACCATATAAAACTTGATACACATTTATTAAATTAGAAGGTCGTGGGTAGGTAGAAGACCCGTCACTATGTTTTCACTCTGTAAGGAGGGTAGCGCATGTACTCTCCTGGCTCAGCTCCGCAGTGGTGGAGACCGCCGAGATGGTGAGCCCGAGGTGTTGATGGGCCGGCTGGATCACGCCAGGAGATGGTGACAGGTGGTCGTCACCGGGCCGGCGAAAGGCCGCGCGTAGGTAGGCTGCGTGGTGCGCCGCTAAGATGTAGCCGGGCAGCTACCACGCAGCATGATGATGATAGTAAGCTACAGCGTAGCACCCCAATATGGGGATTTAAAACAATAACACATTAAGAGCCTACTAAACAGGCGACAACCGATGCCAATGATGTGGAGGGCACACGATTGAAGTCACGGCACCTAATAACGAGGTGCCGTAAACGTGCACCCCCCACGGTGGCAAAAGTCGGTGTCCGGGGCAGGACGAACGAACGTATAGAATTAACTCGAGCCCGAGCTAGGCGATAAGAAGTATCGCTGTGTGCGTGTGCTCATGACTCGAGGCCGCGCGCGAATCTAATGGCCGTTAAGCATTTGGTTTTAAAATGAATGAAATAATAAAGAAAAAAGGTTAATAATAATGATTTTAAATTAAAAGTACTAAAAATAACGTTACAACGTTACAATACCCCCCTCGCCAGTGAAGGATTTTATTCGTCCTAAGAGGAATAAAATCCTCTTCGAAAAAAAATTGTATTTGCTTAACCTTTCAAAATCATCAATCATTTCAGTCATACTTCTCGCAAACATAAAAGCATCAGTAACTGTAACTACGTACCAACATTACCAACGCACTCTTCCATACCGACAGGTTTCCAGTTGACATAAACTAGAAACCATACAAATACCATTTAGTTCCAAGTAAAGGCGAAGAACGAGCAAGAAAAAAGAACAAAAAAACTAATGATGTAATACTACTACAACCAAGTGCCTAACGTTTTCTAGAAAAAAGTTCTAGAAAAGAGAAAAAAAATAACTAAAAGAGGGTAAATGTTGAACAAGTCAAAGAAAAACAACTAAGTACTCCGTCTGTTACAATTAAAAAAACTACACGAGTAACGTTATGGTTGTTTTCCTTGAAATACTAAAAAGAAAAACAACAAAAAAATAACAAAACAAAAATAAAATTAAGGTGCAACTAGTGTGTACGAACACTTAAAAGGAACACAAAATCCTAATAAGTGAAGTAAAAAAAAAAATTTTTGAAAAAAAAGTTTAATGTTATTTGCTGACTGTACATAGGCAAATACCATGGAGTGGTAGCAGTCAGAAACATTAAGTTGAAAATATTCATTAAAAAAAATTACAAAAAAAAACTTCGGCAACATGTATAAGTGACAAATTTGCCGATAGTACTTTTAGGAACAAAAATAAAATCGACTCGTAAAATGAAAATCAATGTAAATTACGACGTTAAATTCAAATCGTACACCTTAGTTACTGCCAACCAATATAAAACAAAACGTTTAACAAAATACAAAAACACATCACACAAAACACTAAGGAAAAAAATGTACCCACCTTAGAAAGAAAAAAACATAGTGACCATAAAAAAACCACGTTGTGGGCGCCAGTGAGACGGATACGAGTTTGTGATGGTTGGTTAACGAAAGTAATACATTAAAACCATATAAAACTTGATACACATTTATTAAATTAGAAGGTCGTGGGTAGGTAGAAGACCCGTCACTATGTTTTCACTCTGTAAGGAGGGTAGCGCATGTACTCTCCTGGCTCAGCTCCGCAGTGGTGGAGACCGCCGAGATGGTGAGCCCGAGGTGTTGATGGGCCGGCTGGATCACGCCAGGAGATGGTGACAGGTGGTCGTCACCGGGCCGGCGAAAGGCCGCGCGTAGGTAGGCTGCGTGGTGCGCCGCTAAGATGTAGCCGGGCAGCTACCACGCAGCATGATGATGATAGTAAGCTACAGCGTAGCACCCCAATATGGGGATTTAAAACAATAACACATTAAGAGCCTACTAAACAGGCGACAACCGATGCCAATGATGTGGAGGGCACACGATTGAAGTCACGGCACCTAATAACGAGGTGCCGTAAACGTGCACCCCCCACGGTGGCAAAAGTCGGTGTCCGGGGCAGGACGAACGAACGTATAGAATTAACTCGAGCCCGAGCTAGGCGATAAGAAGTATCGCTGTGTGCGTGTGCTCATGACTCGAGGCCGCGCGCGAATCTAATGGCCGTTAAGCATTTGGTTTTAAAATGAATGAAATAATAAAGAAAAAAGGTTAATAATAATGATTTTAAATTAAAAGTACTAAAAAAAACGTTACAACGTTACAATACGTTAATATTAAAATAAACTCCGTATCATCCGCTGGTTGTTCGACTTTCACTTTAACTCGCAAAACATGTTGCAGATGAATACCAAAGAGCTGATGAAAAAGTGAAGAGGCGGCGGCGCTCGATGCCGACACCTCAACCACAAAATCAGCAACGTACATCCGCGCGGTCCGTGCCTACTCAAAACACGGAGGAAGAGGAGTCCGAGCTCACGTCGCCCGAGTTTATTGAAGACGCAGTGGAGATAGTCCTCACCGCCGTCATGGACAGCGCCGGCCACCTGGTAGAGCTCGTATTAAATCGCTGCGTTGAGATTCCCCGCATCCTCATCAAGGTGATCGGGATCTGTATACCCTACCAGAAGCAGCTGTGCAGGATTACAGTTCGCTGGGGACCGCTCACCTCGTTAGCGCTTTACGAGATCTCCAAGTTACCGCAGCTCACTGAGATCTGCCTCGACGACTCGCCGGTCGCCGGACGTAACTATGAGGTACTTCTGGAGCGATCGTCTCACTTGCATTACTTGTCACTGGCGCGCTGTAAGCTGGATGACGTGGACTGCGTGAAACTAGCCGCGCTGCTGGCACACCCCCGCCCTGCCGCCAAGACACTCAATGTATTACTGCTCGTGTCGAACAGTATCGGTGACAGAGGCGCACGAGCATTAGGACGCGTTCTACGTAGCAACCGCAGTTTACAATGCCTTAACCTGGCAGGCAACCATATCACAGATGCTGGAGCCAGTAGCATTTTTAAAAGTCTTATGGAGTTCTTTCTGACCGCCACGAATTATTTGGAAAAAGGTCACGACTATTTGAATACTTGAGAATGAGAAGTGAGGTGCATGCTAGGTTTACCAAAGAATTGATGGAAGGAAAGAGTACAGACGAAGTTCGCCAAATGAGGCGAAGGACAATCTTGCGGGCGCAGAGAAAATACAGCATCGCGGCAGGACTGATGAGCTCCGCCAACTCGGTATACCAGAAAGCAGACGCCATGACCAGTGAACTCGTCGGTTTCTTCTCCGATCCGTTCAACAGCGATCAGACTGCGTCACGCGGTGGCCAGCTATACTGTATCGGCAACATGTCTCTGTGTTGTCTTAACCTTTCATACAATAATTTGGAGTATGGGAGCCTTACGTTGCTGTACGAAGTTCTAACGCACCAGAGCTGGCTGGGAGCTAGGGAAACGACAGGTCTGCTGCGCGTCGGTCTCGAGGGAAACAATTTGCCTATCGGCTGCGATGAGCTGATCCTCATAGAAGATCTTCTGGAGAAGGCGCAAGCGGGTAAGGCGAAATATATGAAACGGGGCAGTGAGAAAATGATAAAATCCCGCCCAAGTAGGATCGCTGTCTAACTGTGTGCTAGTTCTAGTGTTCTTACTCGGGTTTAAGATGTTATTATAATTTTATTTAATAGGTAGCTACTATAATTAATTTCTTACGTCAGTATAATTAGATCATATTTTATTATTATTATATAATTAAATAAATGTAGGTACATAATTTTAGTATGATTAATTTTAATGTTACAATAAAAAAAAAACATTTATAAATTATGCATTTTATTGTCTACTCAACATAATTGTGTTATGAGACATACGCAAACTTAAATATTACATTCAAAACGTCTATCGTAACGTACGCACAGCTCAACAGAAAAAATAATAACACTAAGGCCCGTATTCCAGAACGATACTCAAGCGTTGATCTCTGTTTAAAACTAGTTTTGAGTTGAGCTTTGATTTTAGAACGTTACTCAAGCAGAGATTTATTGATCACAGTTCAGCTGAGTTTAGTTTTATTTTATACTGTCACCTGTTTCGGAATTTCAGCTGAAATTTGATCTGCGATCACTCTAGTGTGGTCCAGATTACGCTTGAGTAGAGATTTCTATTCTATTTCAGGTCAAATTCGTGTGTTATGTTGTTGAATTAAAGTTTATAATTACCGTTCTGAAATAAGACCGATACTCAAGTAACGATTCTATCCTTAAGTAGTGATCAGGTGATTGGAGTTTAAACTGTACTTGAGGAAGCTTCTGTAATATGGGCCTAAAATTGTAACTAAGGCCCGTATTCCAGAAGGATACTCAAGCGTTGATCTCTGTTTAAAACTAGTTTCAAGTTGAGCTTTGATTTTAGAACGTCCCTCAAGCAGAGATTTGTTGATCACAGTTCAGCTGAGTTTAGTTTCGTTTTATATTGTCACCTGTTTCGGTATTTGGGCAGATATTTGATCTGTAATCACTCAAGCGTGGTCCAGACTACGCTTGAGTAGAGATTTCTATTATATTTCAGGTCAAATTCGTGTGTTTTGTTGTTGAATTAAAGTTTATAATTACTGTTCTGGAATAAGACCGATACTCAAGTAACGATTCTATCCTTAAGTAGTGATCAGGTGATTGGAGTTTAAACTGTACTTGAGGAAGCTTCTGTAATACGAGCCTTAGTATTACAAAAATAAAAATTATTAGTAGGTGCTAAAATTTATAAAAATAAAATTATACTAAACTGTTGTAAGTAGGTACTAAAACAATAATAAGAACACCACAACTTACACACAAATGACAAAAAAACAAATGAAAATATAAAAATTAAGCAATACAATAAAATTTCTCTAAGAATAAAGGTAGCTTAGGTCTGTGTGGTCTATGTAGTTGAAAAAAAAAAAACACAAAAAACAAGAACTGGGCATCCTTTCCTTCCTGAGCGAAATCTTGGATACGCACCTGTGTGCGACGACTTTTGTTATTAATCTTAATGAAAATATCTTGGACGAATCTTTTTATTCGTCCAAGGAAAATATTAATCTATCTATTAATCTGAGGACGACTTGTTCTTGTTATAAAAAAACGTAAAATTTAAGTCAACATTTGGATACAGATATTATTTGAAGATACAGATTAATAATAATTGGAAAAATCTTTCTTCCTGAATTGAATATCCTTCATAATGTATAAACAAAAGAGCAATACCTACAAGACCTTTTTCAAAATAGTTTAAAAGCTGATGTATGAGAATGATAACTGCGCTTCGCTGCAGTAGCGCTGAATCTAGTGTGGTCAAGTAGTGGATTGCCTCGGCTGGACTGACGGGGCCGCGGGTGTAGTTACAGTCGGGGGCTGCGTTGGATGTTGAGTCGCCTGCTGCGTCGAATGTTGCGTGGATTACTGTATCTGTGGCGCGTTGCCCTCGAAGTGCGTCTTCTTGATCTTGGCGCGACGCAACCGCGTCTCTTTCACCAGCTCGGGCGTGCGCGGCCGCCGCACTGGCTGCGTCGACGCCATGCGCAGGTGCGTGTACAGCGGGATCTGCAACGCACAAAATAATAACATCATGCCGAGAAGACAACGCGAGTATAGTAAGGCAAAACTACGGAAATGATGGATGACGCCGTTTTAATGATTCTTTTGACATCTTTTGGTACTTTCATCCGCTTCATGAATCGCAACTGTGATCCTCAACCCGAGGGTTTTAGTCACAAAAGACGCTAGCCGATGAGAGTTGGCGCATAGAAACCAGAGAACTATGATGAACATTTAAGGGTTCCAAGAATAATGTACGTAATTATAGCGAAGTGTGGAGTGTCCGTGACTACAAAAGACGTTAACGGTCATAGCTCGTAGACGGTGGCTATAATTATAGCAAAGCCAGATATAGTACGGACCGTAGACAGCGAGTTGTCGAGTACGATGCGGTCCTGTCGTTCGGGCCGTTGTGGAAGCGAGAAGTACTGGCCGAGGAGCGGCTCACTGGGCGGCTCGCCGTACGTTTTGTGCTTGAGCTCCTGCTCGGTGATATCACGCAGCTTGTCCACTTCTTTCTGACCCGGCACGTAGCGTGACACGTAGCCGCTGCGCCATACCTGTGCATTAACACGTCACAGAAACTTCTTATAAGCTTCTTCTTCATGTAAGCTCCATAAGATTCTCGATACTGTGTTATCGGGGAGATTTTTTTTTTCAAGGTTATCAAGTTGGTTGCATTGAGGGCCGTAGAGCAAAAAAGGAAAATAACGACCTTGAAGGTTGTGAAGCTAGCGACTTTCTTGACATCGGGCGGGAAGCGGGTGACCTCCAGCGTCCAGGGCAAGAAGCTGCCCAGCGTCTGCAAGTACTCGCCCGAGACACGCCACAAGCGTACGCTGTAGTCTGAACTGCCACTGAGTATTCGGTAAATAATAATGATTAGATAAACGTACAAAGCAGTGAAATCAACTTGTATTCGCTTTCACTGGTACAAGTCCCGTAAAAATAGTTCAATATGAGTGAAATTCGCGAAAGTTTAAATTCTTCCACTGCCAGTACAAAGTCTGTATTTCTAGACACAACAGAAAAAGCTTGATAAACCTCGTCTAGCCCTGAAAGAGACGAGGTGCGAAACGCTTGTACTGTAACGTTGGTGCAGGCAATCCGGCCGCATGCATAAACCTGTCGCGAGCCTACCTATTCGTTGTATTTTGAAGGCGCTAGCTCATGTTCCATCCTCCCTTCCACGCCTGCGTCAACATCACCACCCGCCGTCGTGCATGAGAATGGAAAAATGAGCTGGACCTCTATTATCAGTTTTACAAAATATAAAAATCTATTGTCGCAATCGACTATAGAAACATATTCGCGGTCTTATTGGCTCGGACATTGACATGACATTGCCCGAGCCAATAAGAAGACAGAAATTTAAACATTTTGTAAAACTCATAACAGAGATACTGTAATGTGTGTCTACATGTCTAGATGTGTGATGTGTGCTGGGCGTGCTATGGGCTACTACAAATCTAACCAAATGGTGTGATCAGTTTCTGGCAGAGCTTACGTGAAGACGATCTTGAGTTCGTCGATGTAGGCCATGGTGGTGATGCAGCGCAGATGCGCGCGGTAGCTGTTGAGCAGCAGCGGCTTGGGCTGGTCGCGCGCGCTGCGCTTGGCGCGGCCCTCGATGCGGTCGCGCCACAGGAACGGGAACATCAGGCGCAGCCGCGGCATGTTAACGTGCACCTGTCCAATATTATTTTAACGTAATAATTATTTAGGGGTTTCGAAAAGGCTACAGAACTGTAGACCACATCCATACTGTTCAGCAGATCGTACAGAAGACTGAAGAGTACAATCAGCCGCTGTGTATGGCTTTTGTGGACTACGAGAGGTCTTTGACTCTATCGAAACTTGGTCGGTTCTGGATGCTCTTCAACGATGTCACATTGATGAACGGTATGTATAGATGCTGTCTGCCTGCCTGTACAACGCTACTACCATAACTGTTCAACTCCAGGACCAAAAGACGAAGTCAATCCAACTGCGCAGAGGGGTGATTTAAGGGGATGTAATATCCCCGAAATTGTTTACTAACGCGTTGGAGGACGTCTTCAAGACGCTGGACTGGACTGGAAGGGTATCAACGTTAACGGCGAGAATATCTCACATCTCCGTTTTGCCGATGATATCGTTGTAATGATAGAGTCGCTGGAATAACTGGGTGAAATGCTGCACAGCTTTCAAACGGAGCCTCTCGGCGTGAATCGGGACAAGACTAAAGTCATGTTCAATATACATGTCAGGCCGAGGCCAATATTCGTCGAAGGGTCGGCACTCGACGCTGTAACGGAATTCGTCTACCTAGGGCAGGTAATTCAGCTTGGTAGACACAACTTCGAGAAAGAAGCCGACAGAAGGATTCATTTGGGCTGGGCAGCATTCGGCAAACTTCGCCGAGTCTTCTCGTCGCCTATACCGCAAAGTTTGAAGACAAAGGTCTTCAACCAGTGCGTCCTGCCTATCATGACTTACGGTGCCGAAACGTGGACACTGACAGTTAGGCTAGTCCACAAATTCAAAGTCGCTCAGCGAGCTATCGAGCGAGCTATGCTTGGAGTTTCTTTGAAGGATAAAATCCGTAACGAGATTATCTGGAGAAGAACCGGAGTGACCGATATAGCTTGTAGGAACAGTAAGCTGAAGTGGCAGTGGGCTGGCTATATGTCTGTCGAAGGACCGATTGCCGCTGGAGCAGAGGAGTCCTTAAATGGAGACCGCGAATCTGCTGACGCAGCGTAGGGCGCCCCCCGCCAGGTGGAAGTTCCACAATAAAACACGGAAACATTGATAGCCTGGCGGTTGAGCGCTCGTCTCCCATGCAGGAACGTTGCCCCATATCGACTTTTTGGATTCACGTGCGGATCAGAATTTAATTTTGACTTGCTTTAATGGTGAAGGAATACATCGTGAGGAAACCTGCACACTTGAGAGTGCTCCATAAACTTCTTGATGGTGTCTAGAAGTCCGGCAACCTGCAGTAGGTGGCGTGGTGAACTAAGAAATCCTTCTAATTCTGAGAAGAGGTCCCTGTCCAGGGGGTCTACTCGCGTTTTACGAACGACAAACGAAGTTCGAACTTTCGTTCCGACTGATACCTAACTCATAAAGATAGGCACATAAAAAAGGCACAATTAGGATAGACTACGGTTCATAGTCATATACAATTAACCGGAGATCAGAGAAACAAACGTCAAAACGCGATCATCGCATGCGATGAGAGAACGATGGTTGACCGGAGTAGCAAATTGTGCGATGAATCGTACGATTTATCGAATATCGTCAAACGGGAGTAGACCCCCAGTAGTGGGACATAATAGGCTGATTATTTATGTATGTGCACGCAATAGTACCCATTAGAAAAAGGTTTAAAAGAAGAAGATTCAAAAAAACTCTCATGGAAAAACCGTCCCAACGTCGCCAAACTGTCCCTTTATTTGTTATGTAAGACAAATAGTGGGACAATTTGGCGACACGGTGACATGACCAGGGGCCTTACTCCTGACTGGTTCGAGCTCTGAACCAAATCGAGCTAATGTCAATTCCTAAAAAAATGCAGTGCGATTTGACACTAACTCGAAATCAAGTTTGATTGATACAGAACTCAATCCAGTCGGGAGTAAAGCCCCAGGCAATGATGACGTGATATATTCATAAAGCTTTTTAACAAAAAATTGAACCGACGAAAACAGAAACTGAAAAGCGAAAAATAAAATTAAGCTTTAATCTTTTCCTAACTAAACTAATGTAAATAACTAATTATGAGTCGGCGCCAAACAAACATGCAAAATGCGTGCAAGTTGCAAGTGGTCGAGCGGAGAACGCATTTTTGGAAAGTTATTGATTATCGTTGAAAATGTCACGTTGTATTTGATGTTAAATTGTTTTTAATATTTATTTAAAGTAATTTAATGATCTTCGTTGATTGTTTGTTTGGCGCCGACTCATAATTAGTTTAGTTAGGAAAAGATTAAAAGCTTCATTTTATTTTTCGCTTTTCAGTTTCTGTTTTCGTCGGTTAAATTTTTTGTTAAAAAGCTTTATTTTTATTTATTTTGTGGCGAAAATCTAACTCCAGGTCTCCATTATGTTGTAGTGTCTAGAACTAAGACCAAGTCTGTGTGCCAAGTTTCAACAGAATCGACTAACAGGTAAGAATTCAGTGGGTGAACAAGCACTCATCCCCCGTTTTCCTACCCATAGGGGTGGATTTTGATTTTGAAATTTAAATGGGACCAACTTTGAGAAATACCCTATCCATTAAAAAAAGAATCATCAAAATCGGACTACTCTGTAAAAAGTTATGCGTGGTCATACATAAATAAATAAAATAAAAAAATAATAAGTTACGCGTCGAATTGAGAACCTCTTCCTTTTTTTTCGTCGGTTAAAAAGGGCAGCAGAGGCAATCGCTCTTTGGTCGCAAGAATATTTACTTTTGGAGGAGTTACTACCGCGAACTCTGCTAACGGTGTCAAACGTTTCTGCCCCATCATCTCTTTCCCGTTCTCTTCTTCATTGAACCCATCTCAGGGTCGTCAATTAAGTTGCTTGTGTCTTCCACTTGATGGTTTACTTGTTTCTTGCTCCGTATTTTTTGATCGGCGCAGATCTATTAATAGTTTGGTTGTGGATGGAGGAACATAAGCAGAATGGCCCATTGCTAGTAACTGCATACAAGACATGAAGTGTCAGTTTCCGACCGCTATTAATAACGTAAAAGATAAAGAGACTGACCGGCTCATTCATGAGGAAGTTGCTCATGAGCCACACTTTGACGTAACCCTGGGTGGTGCCGGTGAAGATAAACTCGTTTTTATTGTCAGTGGCAAAGGCCGACACGTAGTCGCCCGCCATGTGGATGGCCTGGAACGAGCCCTGGAAGCCACCCGCCGAGTGGTCCGACCAGCATTGCACTGTGCCATTCTCCAGCGCGAGTAGGAGAGAACCTAGAATATTACCATGGAGGAGTTATCCTTTGGTTTGCGTTTATTAAATCCCAAAAATAATAATTATACTATAACATTATGTATTGGGCAATGTCATGTCACAAACAAAATGCGAGAACATAATTCGCGCGAACTTGGTCGTGTATCGCGTTGTGTTAGGACGACGCCTATAGAATACTGGTGATTATTTTTGGGATGGTTCAGCCAAATACGAGCTTGCGGCTCTCGAGTCGATAGCGAGGCGTGCCAAGAGGCTCATTGGCAACGACGCGTTGGTCGACTCCAAACTTCAAAGGAAAGTTGCTAGCCTATTAGTTTTTTAACGGATGCATTTTGGCGAGTGTGCGTTGGATTTACGCATTTTAACTCCCCTAAGCCCATTCTATCATCGGACAACCAGACGCACGGCGATGAGCCACCCTTATATAGTAGACATTCCACCCTTACGCAAGGAACACTTGCTACTTATGTACACAGCCTGAGCAACAAAATATGTATTTGTTTTTTTGTCTTTAAAGCGTTTAGCTAATAGTTTTACTATGCGTACCGCAAGGAGTGGAATTCGTTGCATGTTTCCCGATCACTGAGGTATATAGTACCTCAATGTTCCCGATAAGTATAATCTGGTGGTCCTCAAGGCTTGAGTGAATAGGTTTTTTCTGGGCAAGCGTGTACCATCGCTGCATAGTCAACCGTACCATATCGAGGCGGCAGTCAAACGCAAGCCCATTAGGAATTTTAAAAAAAATGAAGTCGGTTAAAAACATCATGAATTCGATTCATGGAGACATACACACAACTAAAAGTGCCAATCACTAAAGCTAAGAGAACAAGCTGAGTTAGAATACTGAATCGCTGGCAACTGACCCACGTGCATATGCTGCGGTCGCGTCTGCAGGAAGATCATGGCGTGCACGGCGAGGTGGCGCATGTTCTGCGCGCGGATGGGCATGGACACCATGGACACGCGCCGCGCCGTCGCCTTCTCGATCGCCGCCGATGGGTTCACGTTGTCCCGAGTTGCGCCCATACTGAGCACACCAGTGGCCTGATTCACAAACGTACGAAAAGTTTCCGTTTCCGAAGTGAAATTTGACCGGCAAACGAAACAAAATGACCACTTCCTGCGACCACGAAAGCTGCAAAGCATTTGAAACGTCAGGAAAACCAATTTTAATAATAATACGCGATGTAATATGAATAAACTTGTTTTATTACGAAACAAAACGATTTGAGAATCGAACGCATTCGGGAACGCTATTCATAGTTCTTTGGGGTGCTGGCCAGAAAACCTCCACGTGTGTCTGATGGCTGCTTGTCCTACTGGACACGTCTAGAGGGAACGGCAGTTGTTGGGCCGGTGCACCCTGGGCACGGGCAATAAGTCTCCTTTGGACCGGGGGACCTTATTGCCTGTGGCGAATATTCTGGCACGGGAGGGACCCGATGTGGGCCAGTGGGAAGTTGCTCCGCGTGTCCTTCTGAGAAAGCAGAGGGCACTGTGGAGGAGCAGGGGCGGGCCCGGTGTGCACTCACCCTGCCACTGGGCAGGCAGCGGGGGGACTGTCCTTCCCTGCCCCCGTCGGTCTCGTAATCCCAGGAGTGCCTGCTGAGTATTGTTCTCTTGGGACCGAGGGTCTTGGCTTTACCGCCCGGACCGCGAGGAAGAACACCTCTATAAAAATTACAGGAGGATGGTCCTGCGAGCAGCAGACTCGGGGCAGTCTGCTGCCCGACCAGCAGCTGGCGTAGTTGGCGCAGCTGGCGTAGCTAGTAAAGGCACGTGAGGTGAGGTGGCGTGCAGTGTTCCGTGTGCGCCACAGAGGAGGGTGCGGCCGTCGTTAGGCCGCACGGGGAGAAGGGGCTCGCCTGCTTGTGGCGAGACGGGACCTGTCGGGGGTGGTTGTGTGAATACTCACGGGTTCCCACGCCCCCGACTAAGGTAGTTGAAGGGACACCGTGGTGGTTTTAGTCGGTAAGAGTCCGACACTGGCTCCGCCTACCCCGGGCGGAGTGCGTCCATGAGGATTTCACCAATTAAAAAAAAAAAAAAAAAAAAAAACAATTCTTTAATTTTACATCGAGTGTTTTGCGACAACAAATAACTCTCGTAAAATTCGCGTTGCGTTTCCGAATCCGTTCGGTTCCCAAATCATTTTGTTTCTTAATAAGACAAGTTTAATCGGATTACATCGTGTATTATTTTTCATGGCAATAGGCTCACCCCCTATTACATGGGACTATAACATAACTGGCGAAATGTGGGTGTAATATACACCTCTGCCTACCCCTTCGGGGAAATACAGGCGTGATGTTATGTTATGTTATTTTTAAAATTGGTTTTCCTGACGTTTCGAATGCTTTGCAGCGTTCATGGTCGCAGGAAGTGGTGGTTTTATTTCATTTGCCGGTCAAATTTCACATCGAAAACGGAAACTTTTCGAACGTTTGTGAATCGGGCTACAGATTATGTGTGTGACACGTTACGGACTACCACAAAGTGATGATGCAAATAAATTCGTTACCCACCCAGGTTTGCGAATACCGGTCGAAGGCTTTTTCACCGCTGCTACGCCCTTGTCCGCATAGGTACTGGGTGATTTGATGGACTCGCGCTTGTTGAAGTGCATTTTGATGCGCAGCGTCGGCTCAGTGCACGAGAACCGTCTGGATACATACATAATGTTTTATTATTATTACACATAGTAACAATTTTTCTTTAAACATTTGTTTTATTGACAAAAAAAGTTACACGTAAATGGTTCCGCTTTACCATCCGCATATGCACTCGGAGTGAGTGAGAGATAAATGACAGATCTTTTAAGGACACTTTTACAAGTAATGTTTATTTATTTATTTACTAAAAGGCACACCAACAACCTATTCACAATTCTAGGTTTTTAGGTCTAGATGACGCTGGCATTTCCTACTTGACTATCTCAGAGAAGAAATGCCGGAACAAACTTGGAGGTCATGGTCTCTTTTATAGTTCAGACAATGTGTTATACAAACAAACAATGCGAATGTAACAATATAGGGCAACGTCTGGAAAGAAGATGGCTGCCGTTCTTAAAATGGTCTAAGGGTTCAAAGGAAACCTTAACGCCGTATATTGCATTTTTATGTCGAGAACACCAGCGACTAAAACATATGGCGATTCGCAGTCTCGTTTACGATGATGCGGGGCGATGCGCGGCGCGAGCTTCCACAACCTTTCTCTGCGACGACGCGTGCAACGCCGCAATAAAAAAAACGCTTCTGCGTGAATTCTCTCATACATGGCTATACGTTTGGATGCGGCGCACAACGCACCACGTGTTTATAAATGTAAATGGGCCCTTAGAATTGTGACTACACTACGCACGGCACGAGCCGAGCGAGCGAAGCAAGCGGTACCACGGCAGCGAAGCGGCGACGGCTCGGCAGCGGCCTTCGAGTGTCATAAAAGATTCGCCAAACACTCGATTAAATAAATTGAAATTTTAATTAAATTAACTGATGTTCTATGAAATGAAAAAAATAACTAATAACTACCTATTAAAAAATCTAGATAGGTACGTAGGTACACGTACCTATCTAGATTTTTTGATAAAACGTTAACGTTAACGTTTTGATTACACAAAAAGTGATCATGTGAATCAAATATTACTTATGTCACAGATAATAATTATAATACTCTATTTTTTATTTTTATTAAGGGACAATAAACAGCTACAATACGTGTGTACATGTAAAAATATAGGTTTAACGAAATATTAACAATATTCCAGCCCACTACATTATCCACATGTAAAAAGGGTTAAATTTTATTAAAAAGTGCCACTAAATTAGCATTACTAGGAATTAGTTAACAACACAATTGATCAATTATTAAAAAGAGAAAGAGGAAAAAAAAAAAAGAAGGAACGAAATTAAATTAATTAAGATTCATTAATATTCAGTTTACCAAGAATCAAAATTATAATTAATCATAAAAGGGATTCGACTATTGGTATACAATAAAATAAGAATAAAATTATTTCATCCATAAATTACATAATAAAACAAAAAATAATTAAATATTTAAAATAAAATAAAGGACTCACATTATTTCTTAATAGTAGCAGTAGATAAGATTTTTAAAACATTAGATTTAAATTTCGATTTAGAACAAAGAAAAATATCAATATCAATCAATAAAGTTTCTATTGTAGGATTCTACAATACCACGAGCAGGGCAACGCAATCCTGAATTAGTTCGGCAGGTATTCACAGAGAATAATGTACTTGCACGGACACTGCGCTTGTTAACAGTCCGGGGGACCACATAACATAAGGGTGAATTTCCCAAATGACTTATTTTTTTGTCTTCGGTGAAATTTGTATTTGAAAAAAGGAATATTGATCTGAATTTTTTTTCTAGTATTCAATAGGTAGTTATTGGGTTGTGGCAAAAATATAATTTGCCTAGGACTATTACAAAGGTAGAAATAAATAATATATAACTAGAAAATATAACATAAACCTAATTTTTTTTTTCAAATCGGTGCTGTCCCTCTACTTTTTTTACAAACAAAAAAGCTTATACACTAATAAAAATAAGTAAGTTAAGTATATAACTTATTCTATTTCATAGAATATTAGTTTTGTTATTAATATATAGCATATTTTATTATATAATTAACGATTATTATTACTGAGAGGCACAAACGTACTTGTCCTGCAAAATGTTCTCATATCGCTGGACATTACATCGACGAGTCCGACAGGGTCCCCACCCCAATTTTATTTCCCTCGTTGGTGTGTGCTAGTGCGCAGTCAGGACGGATGTGTGTCAAATCGCTAAATATTCCCGCCAATAACGTAAGTATGCCATTTTAGTTGCTCCCGGACAATTATTTTATATCATCGGTGGTTGCATTTTTCTAGTGTAATGAGTAGTTTTATTATTGTTGTTTGGTTAAATATTTAATGTCTTTGACTGTTATTGAATTTATCCTAGATATTATGCATTTTTCCTAATTTTCTAAGAAGTGCGTTATTTCTCACGTCGCTGTTCTCATATCGCTGTAATCGGTGGTCTTTATTACCACCGATGTGATAATTTACACCGAAATGATAAGAAAAAATCAATCGGTGTCTTATATCTAATATCGGTGTTTTGATTCATGATCAACGCACAGTTTTGTCACATCGGTGGATTGCTTTATCATATCGGTAGATCATTTTATCATCTCGGTGAGTCGTTTTATCATATCGGTAGATCCCGTGTCATATCGTTAAGTATACGAAGAAACAATGCAGTATACGAAGAAACAATGGAACATACAAACATACATACAAACACATATATTATATACATACATATATACCTACATACAAACATTCATACATACATACTTACCTACATAGACTGCCAAAATAATTACCACGATACCACTGGGTAATAGAAGATGTATAAATGTATCATTAGGGGAGGTCTGTATTCGGTAATGTACGTCTATAGGCTGAGGTGATGATGGTGAGGTGGAGCAATTGAACGCATTAAAGGTTTCTCTAGAAAATATATTCTAGTTAAAAAATAGTAAGTACATAATAACAAATAACAAAATAATAAATAGATAAAAAGAAAATCATAATAGCTTAATTTTGTTTAAGAATGCCGAGGCCAAAACTAAAAAGGTGGAGAAAAAAGAGAGAAAGAGGTTGCTGGAAAGAATAAGAAAAGCTAAACTCAAAAGCGATCCTGTGTTAAGAGAGGAGCATATAAGAAAAGATAGAGAACGTTTAGCTAGACGAAAGGCAGCCGGACTTATCCCAACCCGAAGCCAAATGACTGCACATGCACGTCGCATTGCACAAAAAAAAACCGAATCAGTGCCCGTGCATATTATCAGAGGAAAGCTAAGGCAAATGTTGCCCGAAACAACCAAACAAGTGTTTCAGTGACCAAAGATGGCTACCGAAAAATCGAGATAATAAGCCTGGTATTTCTCCTACCAACCTACCTAGGTACCTACTATTTCCTTTTTGATGTTCAAAGGTGGATAGATTATCATATTGCTGGATATGTACATCATTTCGGTGAATAAACTTATCATATTGGTGTACAGAAAAAATAATCGGTGCCGGTTTGTCATGTCGGTGGAAACTAGAATTCAAACTGAATTTTCTCCTTAGTCTTAAATGATACGTTGATGATATTAAATTTGGGGATATTTGATATCCTAAAGATTACATAAAACCTGTAAAATATACTAAAAACATATAAATGAAAAAGTTCACCGATATGATAAAAAAAATGGCATTTGTTGAAATTCACCCATAACTTACTCGTGAGTTCAATGGAATCAAAGTGGTTATGAACAATACCATGTAGTAAGTTAGCTTCTAAAAACTTACGTCTAAATTCTAAAGTTAACAGATTGTACCTACTTGCTTAGCAATTGCGAATACGACAAATACCTTTTAAAACACCTATAATACATGGCGCGAAGAAACTTACGCTGGACTATGTGTAAGATCGCATTTTATGTAGAACGATATCCGTGGAATAGTTCTCTGCGAAATGAAATTCGATCTAAAAAGTTTCAGTAAAATAATACATAGTTATTTTTTTATCTATCCAACAAGCTGTAGATGGTACAAGTATATACAGATGGTTTGTTTAGGATTTGTGTGCTGTGCCAGCCAGCAAGACATCTGTGACGTTTATTTGCTGATATTGTACTGCTCACCTGTAGGGCTGGCCGGTCTCCAGCTTCCACAGCATGAGCTCGGAGTTGTAGCTGGCGGTGGCGAGCGTGAGCGGCGGCCGCACCGCCGCGGCCAGCACGTCGTCCGTGTGCCGCGTCTCCCAGCTCTTGCCGGTCATCGCCATGCCCGTGTCCTCGAACTCCGTCACGTGGCGGTTCCAACCCACCGCCAAAATCCTGATATAATGTGATTTTTGTCTTTCGACGAGTTTCTCTTTGAGGCACAAATATTGTGTATTCATTTATTATCAATAACTGATAACTAAGGTATGTTTATGGCATAGGATGGCGAAACGAGCTAAAAGCCCAGCTGATGAGCCCACCTGAGCCCAACCGAAACAGAAACCAGAACAGAAGCCACTACTACTACATTACACTAGGTACTTAGTTGCGAATAACTTTGGTTGAAGATAATAAAAGTTAAACATTTCTTTTTCATTAACAAAGTGAAAAGTTTGTCGATGGGCAACATCACAACATCTGCTTACCTGCCTTCCACCCAAAAGCAGCTGGTAACTTCGCACATATGCTCGATAGTCATCACTCTCAAACACAAACCCGTGTTGAAGTTCCACACCTACGTGAAAGGTAAAATTCAACGCTAGTACCTAATTCAAAATAAGTTTTGTCGTTTATGCAAAGCTTAATGTGGAACTGCAATAATAAGACTTAGAGCAGTTGCGTGCCATCGTTACAGACACGCAACTGATGACCATTTGTAAAATTCATAAAAAAATGCTAATGACCCGCCACTGCGTTGAGGAAACATGTCATCAAATATGTTACTATAATGTTACTTTTTTTTATTTTTATTATAATGTTACTATACGTTTTTTTCAATTTTGCAAAACCACAGACTAACCCCCAGATTCTGGAAGGCTGATGATCAACGCAAAAATTAACTAATTGACTGTCAAATCTCAGGTCAAGCGATGTGATTGGTTGTTAACATTTTCGCCGGCCAATCACAGAAGCTAACATTAGATTTGACAATAGATCAAATTGATCAGCCTTCCAGAAACTGGGGGTGAGTTTGATATTTTCAATGAAGTCTTTTAAAAGTCCAAACCTTGAGCTCGCCGTTCCTGGCGCCGGTGAGCAGCAGCTGGTAGCCAGGGTCGAAGCACGCGGCGGTGATCTCCACCGGGATCAGCTCGCCGTGCAGCAGCCGCACGTGCGCGTCGCGGATCAGCACGTTGCGTTTGCCTGCACACAGTACGAACTGACTTAAGCAATGCTCTCTCCATCGCCAGTCTATCAGTCTGATGTAGTGGCTCAAGATCGCTGTCCACAGAGCTTCGATTCGGACCTTCATTTGCGGTTTCATCGTTGGTTCATGGAGCCAACTTACAGCTGGAAGATTATGATTAATTCTCAACTTTCGGGCCTTCAATATCCCCAAATATCATTAAAGGCTTGAGCCTATAGATTTACAAAGTAGGCAATTTCAGTCATATAGATACTTATGTATCGACCATCGACCAAACACCCCATAGACGCCTCATTACGAGCGCCTACTTCCGCGAACTTCGCAAACTTCCTCGTTGGTGATTAGCCAATAGCCGCTTTGGTAGGACAAGTAGTATTGCAGTACCTCGCCTCAGTTAGTTGCCAGAATTTATTGTATGCATTATATTCAACAGTAGGTGTCTATTGAACTGTATGGTCTTAAAATTTTCAATTAATTTAAAGAGACTTACCAGTAACCGGATTCCAGTTGATAATAATGCTGTCCAAACCGCAAGTAATGACAACCTTAAACAGCGGATTATAGAGGACCTTGGCGACGGCTCGCGAGTGTGTGAAGCCGTCGGTGTGAAGTGGGTTGAGTTGCTCGTCGAGGACTATAATGGCAAGCTTGATGGCTGCCAGGATGAGCTCGCGGGTGGCTCGATTGTACACTGCTGAAATGGGCGTCCGCTCGCCCAGTACTGACGGGATGTCGATGTAGGTCTGCCGTAGATCATGGTTCGGAAAGTAATAATTAATAAAGTGAGCGGTCGGTATATTGGGTATTCACCCTTTTAGAAACATTGCTCCATTATGTGTCGGAGAATTGGTGGATTTAAGACAAATTCTGACAAAGACGGACAAAGACTTTATTATGACCTTGTTGCTCAATCTATTAGAAAATAAAAAAACCCTCTTACCTGAACGCACACCTGGCCCTGCACATCCCACACCTTGAGGGTTCTGTCCCTAGATAACGAGTAGATGGTCTGTCCCTGGTTCTGCAGCACGATGCAGGTGATGCCGGCGTGGTGCCCGATGAAGTTCATATTAGCCTTGGCTGGCACAAACGGGTTCCATACTCTGACCACACAATCGGGCCCCCCCGTCACCAGCACGTGCGACTCCTCTTCAAACGCGAAACATTGGATACCCTGGATGAGAGTTAGGATGTTCTTATTTCATTCCATATGAATAAGCCGTTATCGTAATGCAAATAATGTGTCTAATGAGCTCCTTTGTGAAAAATGTTATAAGTGTTCTACAGCAGCATACAGTTTCTGATACCTACGAATATCTGGAAACATTGAAAAGTACGTTTCACCCGACCATCAGGTTACAAGTTAATACTAACAAATAATTACATTCATCATCATCATCATTTGAGCCGAAAGACGTCAACTGCTAGACATAGGCCTCCTCCAAGCATCGCCACAACGACCGGTCTTGCGCTTCCCGCATCCAGCGGATTCCCGCGACTTTCACCGCGTCGTTGGTCCACCTTGTGGAGGATCTACCCACGCTGTTTCTTATAGTACGCCTTTGAATAATGACACTAAACAGGATTTTTATGTAATAGGCATAATATGACTATCGGGGTAAAGTCTAGGAAGAGAATAATTAATACACTAAACCGCTCGCCTTTTCAACTCTGAACATGTTGTGTGTCTTGGAGCCATATATGTCGCACATGAGCAGCGAGTCGGGACAGGTAGCGCAGGAGACCACGCAGTGCAGCGACGCGTAGTACGACACCTGCCGGACCCACTCCGCGTGCATGTGTTGAAGCTCTACTAGGCGTAACTCTGGTAGAATATGAGGCTATAATATAACACGAACTCAGACGTTAGGAATAGAAGTGCAAAGACCGACGTAAAAACAAAATCTGACACACTCACGCATGCATGCTAAATAGCTCCACCACCACCACAATATTTTAGAGGCAAGTGGCAGTGAGAATGGTTTGAAAGAAAGAAAAAGAATTAATACTAGGTATTATAATACATTCAGCACAGGACAGTGATAGCACAACAATAAGTTGGTAAAAAAGAATTTAAAAAAAGCAATCTAAGGTGCTGTCAGTCATGCCCATGCCGAAAAGGTTACCTATTCAGCATGGGCTGTACGTCGAACGCCTAGCGGCGGTTTTCAGTTGGCACCCCTCGTTTGCGTCATAAGTTCTAATCTAACGGGTAAGGTGTGATTCCATTGATTGAGGGTTATTGATTATGGACTGAAGAATCCGAGAGTGTAATGGACCGAGTCAAAATTTTAGCACAGTTCATGTTGGGGTTGCGTATGGTAAGGTGAGGTTCTGTTGCGATAGCAATGAAGGATTCAGATAAGAGAAAAATGGCGTTGGTATAGCTGCAGATAGAAGTTGATTTCTTTTACAGGGAACCGTCCAGCCTTATTTGAAAGAGATATTCATAGTATTTGTTATATTTTCCACACAACTTCGCTGACATAGCTAGAGTGTGACCAGTCTTACTAAAGCGAGAACTGCATCGTAAACAATACCAGGCCCCTCAGAAAGTATTGCGAAAAAAAGTTTTTATATATGGGAGACTGGCCAGTTATAATGTTTTTCGAAAATATGATTATTTATAAGTAAAAATAAGTAAGTTCCAATTTCAAAATTTCCCTCCACATTTTTTGCGAGTTAATTCAAAGTATTGTGTCTCACTGAAATATGGATCTGCGCCGGGAACATTTTAAAGCTATGATTTTATACGATTTCAAGTGTCGCCTGAAACCGGATGAATCGTACGATAGACTTCAAATGGCATTCATGGATGAAGGCCCTTCCAAGGCAACCGTGTATCGTTGGTATAACGAATTCAAGCGCGGTCGACCAACTTTGGGGGATGACGAAAGAAGCGGTCGCCCTTTGACGGCTGTTACCGAAGAAAACGTGCTAGCAGTGAAAAATTTAATCCAAGACAATAGGCGAATTACATATCAGGAGATTCAACACATATTGAAGATTGGATCGGGAAGCGTTCACGAGATTCTACACAGCCATCTTCGCGTGAGGAGGATAGTATCACGCTGGGTGCCGCACAACCTCACCGATGCTCAGAAGCAGGCCCGGGTGGAATGGTGCCGTGATATGCTTAACAAATTTGAAGCAGGCTCGTCTCGGCGTGTTTACGACATCGTTACAGGTGATGAGTCCTGGATTTATCAATACGACCCAGAAACCAAGCGCCAGTCGACTGTTTGGGTGTTTCAAAATGAGCCAACGCCTACCAAAGTGAAGCGATCTAGAAGCGGGGGTAAGATTTTGATCGCTAGCTTTTTTAATTTGACTGGCCACTTGGTATCAATTCCCTTACGGGGTCAAAGAAGCATTAATGCCGAATGGTATACTACCAAATGTTTGCCAGAAGTTTTCTCTGTTATAAGCAACAAGCGACCAAACACAGGGCTCCGCGGGCTACTGCTCCACCACGACAATGCACCTGCGCACACCGCACTCAAAACGAGGGACTTCCTGGACAGCACGCCAGTCAAACTCCTGGGTCACCCTCCTTACAGCCCTGATCTAGCACCGTGTGACTTCTTTTTATTCCCAAAAATAAAAAATCAGCTCAAAGGGATACAATTTTCGTCGCCGGAAGATGCGCTGGCTGCGTTCGAGCAGGCTGTAAACGAGGTGTCTGCGGCGGACTGGAAAAAGTGTTTTGAAAACTGGTTTAGGCGCATGAATCTTTGTATAGAGGCTGGTGGAAAGTACTTTGAAAAGATTTGATAAAAATATATGTACGTATAGAACATTTTTTTTTAGTTTCGCAAAACTTTCTGAGTGTCCCACGTATTATGATCACCCGTCTCTGCAGGTCTACATGTCGAAGCGCTTTCATAGCGCGTCCAGCCTCGTTCCTGAAGGGGCCGCGCTGTTTCGGTGAAAACACAAGCACCCGCACGTTGCCCCCCACGTCTCCGCAGATCAACATGCACTTTTCGTTTTCATCCCTGCTGAAGTAATAGTGCATCGTGCAGATCTGTGAAATGAAGTTTAGTAATATTGTTAACCCAAACTTGTCAACAAGTAAAGAGAAATCCGTGTGTGTGCGTGATTATTGACGTTGTGTTTGTGACAAGAGATGTGGGCACTGACGATGCATCCATTCGGACGTCGTTTTAATGACTACTTCCAAAGTAGCTTGACTTGTTCTAAGAATAACATACGTTTTCAACATTCACGGACATATTTTGGAATGCGGCCTCACCATTCGGGCTGTTGGATGCATCGTCAGTGGCACCGAGAATGCCACGGGGCGAGACGTTGACTTTTCGCCATACATTAAAGGGCATTGATTTGAAGTGTGAGACTGTTGACCTTATCTAAAAAGAACTTGAGAATTTGGAATGAAAATTATTTCTTTTAAGGGATCCAGGACTACTAAATCAATTCACTTGATTTCTTACCATAAACTCCCAGCTGGTGATCACGATCTTCAAGGTGAAGGTTTTAGCGGTGCAGTCGTAGAAGCGCAGATCCCGCTCCGTGGAGCTGGTGACGATGATGTTCACGTCCGGCATGCACACCATGTCCGTCACCCATGTGGCGCGCACCTTCAGGTGGGCTGCGGGAGAAAATTGTTAGTACCTACAGTCAGTATAAAGTCATGATAGTCTATAAATAAACGAGCACTGCTGTACATGAGACGTCTTCTGATAGAACATTAAGAAGATTGACCCGATCAAATATTTTTTCGTAACTCTTTTTGGTTTAATTAAGTATTTTAATTAATATACATATACAACGTGTATCAGAAATGCGTGGTCATATTTGAAGAGCTCATTCAGGGCACAGCATAGAACAACTTTTACTATGGGACCAACCCTGAAATCGTGAAAAAAATATCAGCTGTTCCCTACTAAATCATCGATGTCGCTCGACAAAATGTAAGGATCAGCTGATATTTTTTTCGCGTTTTCAGGTTTGGTCCCATAGTAAAAGTTGTTCGATAGCATCCCGTGGATAAGTTCTTCAAATATGACCACGCATTTCTGGTACACGTAGTATATTGATGAAATTTAATCGGTTTAATTATAAAACTGGAAGGATTTTCGCTTTAATTCTGATCCCACAAGCTACGTTTGTAAACACTACTAAAATCTAAACGCCTAGGCAGTTCTCTGCAGTGCCGTCACTCATAAGTGGTACGTGGTATGTACGTAGCTTCAGGTGAGGTGTGGAAGAAAGCTATATAAGCAGTCTTCAGGTCATATTATAATCGAAGTCGAAGAACGAGGAAATGGACTAAAGTACCGACTAAACTCTTCGGAGTGGCAATGGACAGGCGCCAGCTGTACGAACGAAATGGTGAATGCCTTGAGCTACTGCAAAACATCCAAAACCGTTCAACGTAGACATCTAACACATAAGTAGTTATTTAAGAAATTAATGTAATTTTGTTGTGCAATAAAGAGGATTTGTATTGTATTGTATTGTATCTATATAAATTCTCTTCAAATATTTGCACGATAGGAGGCTGACATGATGATGAACTCTACTCACGGCTGGTGGAGTAGGTGGTCCTCAGTAGGTTCATGTCGAGTGACCACCAGTTGATCATGCCGTCGCGGCTCGCCGTTATGTAGGAGCCTTGCATCGGGTCTGTGCTGCGATCCTGTATTAGACATTAAACCATAATTTTATCTACCTAATTATTTAGTTCGTAGACATAGACATAGTAAAAAATATAGACTAAGTGCTATGAACAACCATAGTGAAGCCAACAAAAACCGTGCTCCTCATGTACAACCAGTGCTCACGTACACACCATGCACCTGAAGGATATTTGTTTCCGCGATGCTTACTGGAAGATGCCGCGACATGTGAACTGAGAGGGGTGAGCACGGTTTAAGGTGCATGTGTGTGCGTGAGCACTGGTTGTACATGAAGGAGCACGGTTTTTGTTGGCTTCACTATGGTTGTTCGCAGCACTTAGTCTATATTTTTACTATGTCTGTGTTCGTAGATTACATTATTATGTTTTGTAATTTGATTGTCTTCACTTTTCAGTATGCAAGCGCTGTGTGGCCATGATTGTTGCTCATTTTACAACTTTAGAACACAACGTCATGCTGAGTATCGTCACCATATTCATGCAGCATCTGCGTGCAGTATGTCAACTCTTTGTGGGCATTTTTATTGGCGTTAGGTGGGTAGGTATTTCACTACGTGCGTGTCAAAGCATTTTTACAGGTTGACCAATGCCCATATGGATTGACAGTTATTATAAAAGTTTACATGGAGTCCAGGCACATTGTTTGAAAGTTATTTAACCTTGGCAACATCAGGACAGAAGCATATCCGGGAGATAGGGTGCCTGTGCTGCGAGCGCATGATGGTGGGCAGGCCCATTATGGGCAGCTGCAGCGACTCCCGCTGGTTCTCCGCGTCGTTTCCGAAGTAGCCCAGGATCAGGTGAGACACCAGCTCGTCCCAGTCGACCTCGCCGGTGCGACTTGTGTTCATCTAATTAATTATTATTAAAGCCGTCGACTTGAAGAAGTTGAATAATAATAATGATGATCTATAATAATGATGTATATATGTATAATTAATTACTAATATTTGTATGCCACCTGTGGCAGCACACAGAGAGACTATACTAGGTACCGTAAAATGAGGCTACTTTGCTCCGATTTTTGCTCCAAAATTTTAAAAGAGTTACTGACGTAAAAATCTTAACTATATGTAAAGAAAGCCAATCCACTCATAATACGAGCGCTTTCTTAAATTTGTGTTTAATAGATAAACGTACTGATTGTATTCTCTTTGGTTATAGACAATGCCCACGAATGTCAAAACTGACGTGGTGACATTTAAAAAATATATTATTGATTCCAATGATTGTGCAAGAATCTTCGTTAATATTTTCTATATAAAATATTCTCAATATGTGTTAACATAGAAAAGACCGAAATAGAGGCTTTAAATGTTGTTTCTATTGTTTACAGGTAAGTGAATCTTTTATTAGTGTGATTAGTTAAATGTTGTGTAAATACCTATTGTAAATAAATCTATTGTTTACAGAGAAACGCAATTAAGTCTTCATTTCATTATACCCAATCTATAATATCATTATAAAACAACATTTTCTGCAAATATTTCATGAAACATGGAAAAGTTAAGGTTTGATTTTGCTGTGAAACCAGCAGCAGATGGAAAATCAAACATGATATGCATAACCTCAATAGCTACACCTAATGGACAGATTTTTGGAATACCAACTGAATATCAACCAGCAAATCTACATCAAGAAATAACAAATACTCCTAACTTTGCCAAGGTCAAAAAATCATTAAATAAAAGACATCAAACAAGGAAAATATGGATAACCTTGACAGATGATATATCAAAAATATATTTGGATGAAGAACAAAATATACAGTTTAATGATTTTTACCTAGAAGAAATTTTGGAAATAAATAATAGCGCTGAATCTATACCTAGTGGCTCAAATCAAACGTTGGAAAAACTGTTAGAGAAATTGCTTGAAGATAAACAAACAAAATCTGAAACTCAAAATTTAGGCAAAATTGCAAAGGATTTCATGATTGAAAAATTCACTGGCAGAAACACGAATGCTCACCAGTGGATTAAGGGTTTTAATAAAGAATGTGAACGTTTCCAAATCGATAAAGACAAAAAGAAAATTGAAATTTTAAAGAATTTTTTAGAATATTCCAGTGTAGATTGGTACAACTGCATGCTAATGAAACTTACAGTGGAATCGGAATGGAACATATGGGAGAAAAAGTTTTGTGAGACGTTCGCAAACAAAGGATGGTCACCTATTAGATATGCTCTTGCCTTTAAATATCAAGCAGGTTCTTTACTTGAGTATGCTTTAAAAAAAGAAAAATTGTTATTGGAAGTAAGAAAATCGATTGATATTGGGACACTTTATTAATCTGTAAAAAAATCCACAGCTTATATAACATTCTGGCTCTTATATTTCAATGACAAAAGTAGTTGTTTACTTTTATTTTCGTATTTTTTATTTATTTAAAAATGGAGCAATGTTACCCACCCTTTCGGAAACATTGCTCCAACGTTTAATTCGTACTAAAACAGGCACGTTTTAGAGACTGAGGTAAAGTTGACAGCTGGAGCTGTTAATATGCTCCAAAAATAATAATAAGGAAGCAAATTTTGTGGCCTAGCTTTATTGATATGTTCTGAACAAAAAAAAAACGCAAAATTTATAATTAAGGAACTTTTTATTTGTACTATCAGTTAAATCAGTCTCAGAATCATTTACTTTTAACTCTAATAAACTATTAAATTCACCAAAAGCAACATAAATCACAGGAATCATGAAAACTTTTAGAAAACAAAAACGGAAACATGAATAATAACTTTAAAAAAAAAAAACCTAAAAATTTAAAAACGTTAACATTTCTCTATAAGTTATTAGTTAATAAACAATGATACAATATTTCTAATTATTATTAATACCTTAGATCCCCCAAATTTGATCGAGTTCAAAAACAGTATAAAACTCACGACGACCAATTTTCTTTGGTGCAGATATACCCCTATCCCAGAACTTCCTTCCAGTTATATAGGATCTCATCCTTTGGTTTTGGCCATTTCTAATATTTGAGAGATCTTTTCATTGCGGATATGCATGGACTTTCTGAAATCGAACAATATTTACTACTCTTCGAGAAACAGTTAAAAAATTAGGCATTCAAAAACATAATTTGTAACTTTTCTCCAGGAGCAAAATATCCCCAAATATGGCGCAAAGTAGGAACGTGAAAGTAAAAGCTGTTAGAATCCCACATCAATCTACATATCAAATAAATATTATATGTTACCGTAAGCTAATTACATACCTAATTACATTAAACCCTCGTTACCTCAAATTTCTAAGTAGATCCGTTGATGGAGGTGGATTTTGCAGACTATAATTTTTTCAACAAAACACTAACTACAAAGCAATAGCTGCTGTCAAAGAAAAGAAATTGTGGAAACCGGAAGTGCATATTTAGTTCTGCCAATCTTAAAAAAACATTTATTGGAAGCGTTTAAAAATATTTCAAGTCACTTGTAGATTTTGAGATTTGATCGAAATAATCTTTTTTAAATTTTGGAGCATATTTATCTTCACGGACGGAAAAGTTACCTCATTTTACGGTACCTATAATGTACCTAACACCAAAAATACCTGTGTACACAAATAAACATTTTGATTTGATTTGATTTGAATCTGTTTCCGGGCACTTACAACCCTAACGTCTTTAAAGCTGGAGTGAATCGGCACCTAATAGTAATAGGTTTGCTCGCTCCATTGTCGACCACATCTTGACAAAGCTGTCTAGATTGCGGTCAAGAGCAGATCTATATCTCATTAAAAAAAAAACTGCTACCAGGGTTGGGTACCACGTAACTACCAGTTGGTAGTTACGTGGTACCTTGCTAGGGGGTAGTTGGGGCGAATACGTCGCCCCCGGCCAAGGGTCGGTAGAGGAACACCGCACCCTGGTGGTTTTTAGTCGGTAAGAGTCCGACACTGGGTCCGCATTATAAGGTAAGTAGGTAGTAGGTACCATATTTAGTTACCCTATATCTTCACATGGTTGTCGTAAAAGGCGACTAAGGGATTCATGCACCAGAGGATGGGCAGCAGCGTTCACTGAGTATTTAACCAACCAACTGCGATCGCCAACCCGCCTGCCTAGCGTGGTGATAATGGCATAATCTTCCCTTTGAGGGAGGACTATCTACATAGGTACCTTTAAAAAGAGAATTTTAAATTCATCATCATCATACTCCACGTTCAGCTTAGACTTGAGTAAGCTTCTAAACTCATTGGGCATCATTTTGTTCTTGAACGCCGTGTCAAAGGCCTCCTTCAGCATCTCCATGTCACTCATAGTGCAGCGGTCGTGCAGGGCTGCGTTGCGCCACCGGGACCGAGCTGCTGCAGCGGTGCTGGCTTCAGACTTCGACGATAAAGACAGTATGGACCTCATTTCACTATCGTTTGCCATTGTTACTTGTTATATAAAAATACTAAAACTGACTAAAACAACAGTAAAATCATGGTTTTTTTCTACAAACGTCTTTGAATTATGAAAGCGCTAAGTGTCAAATAGATTTTATCATTAAAAAGTTTATTTGTAAACTTTTTTGTACACAGCCTGTACTGTTTTTAGAATACTGACGTAAGTTTTTAGACTGAGGGGTTACCTCAGAGCATAGACCAGTAAGCCTCTAGACGCCGCTTAGCTGGACACCTCCGGTCACAACGCATATGCTCTACCACTGCATATCATACGTCACTCCGCCAATCGGAACGTCACTCAGTCAGCGAGCGGCACCAATCATAAGGAATCATACCACCGAACTTTTGAGCCGGCCAATCATAACGCGCCGTCCGCCCCCCTGACCCCACCAACGTTTTACGACTGCGTTTGAATACAAAACTTTGTTTATGCGGAGTCTTGAAGCTTACTGGTCTGTGCCTCAGAGTCAGAGCAAAGACATTTGTATACTGACGCCTCAGAGCAATGGCAAGGTTGTAGATGTAATTTAATTCATTCTACTTCTACGACCTAAACCAGCCTACAGCTAGACTCTTATGACTAGGATAGGCAAATGTAGGTAATTGTCAGCAACTCCAGAGAGGACATTAGACCTTCGTCTTATACATCATGTTCAGTTTTAGCCCCACCCGTTGAAAACCTCTGTTACCTTCAGAAGAAATCCTAAAAAGTATTATAAACACTGTTACTTGTGCAAGTTTCTTCAAAACGCAAATCGCTCGCACGCCATAGTTTATGTTTTGCGTAGGTACATAAGCAAGTTCTGCGAGTTCTTGTAGGTACTGGGGCCCTACTCGCGTTTGTCGAATGACAAACGAAGTACGAACTTTCGTTTCGTTTTTGACTATCACCTTAATAATAAAGATAGGCACATAAAAAGGCACAATAAAGGTAGACTACGGTTCATAATCGTATTAAATTGATCGAAGATCAGAGAAACGAACCTCAAAACATGATCATCGCATGCGATCAACGATGGTTGACCGGAGTAGCAAATTGTGCTATGAATGGTACGACGTAAAACGCGAGTAGACCCCCAGGTGGATTTTTTGAGATAGGACTCCAAACTTCATTTTAGACTTTGGTGTCGCATCAGCTGCTCCCGCAGCGCATCGGTCGTGTTGTCCGTTCAGTTCAGTCTTTACCATAAGGGGACGTGGGGCACAAGTCCGAGCCTAATACCTACCCCGAAATGCTGAAACCCAGTGCCTATGTATTTTTCATTCAATTGACTCAATAATTTGTCAATAATGATTATAGAAAGTGATATACTTCAAAAACGCAATGATTACGCTAGTAATATATAAGTCTATGCTTTAAGGACATATTATTGAACTATATTGACGGGACTTGTCGCGCACAATAAAATCAAATCATTTTGACTAATCTACGTTTGGGCCAAGTTGCATTAGCCGTGGTCACGAGCAGACTGAAGTATGCGGGTGTCGTCGTCTTGAGCGGCGGGTGTTTTCTCGAACTACCCACGTTTGATTTTTCGTAACGTCGCTGTCCGTAGCACGATATTCTGAGTCACGGCACACAATACTGACAGTTTCGGCGGACATACATGTAGACAAAACTCTACGCGAACACTTCTTGATTACCGGATTCCAAGAGGAGGACAACCTATATCCATCTTCCGATTGTTTTTTTTTAATTTGCAATTTTCCAATGCTTTTCCAATGCAACTTGGCCGAAACGTCGAGGTTAGTCAAAATATTTGTTATGTTTTGATTTTATTGTGCGCGCCAAGTCCCGTAAATATAAAATAGACGACCTCTGTGGTCTAGTGGTTCGAGCACAGTCTAAGGGTTCGAGTGTCGGACTGCTGATCACGAGGTCGTGGTTTCAATTCCCACAGGACACAAATATTTGTGTGATGAACATGAGTGTTTCTGTTGGTCTGGTTGTTTCTTATGTATTACAAGTATTTATAAAAAAAAAAAGTATATAAGTATTATATCCATTGTCTAGTACCAGTATCATATTATCTGTGCTAGTACCCACAGCACAAGCTCTGCTTGGTTTGGGACATAGACCCTTACTGGTCTGTGGTTTGGGACTAGTTGGTGATGTGTAAAAATGTCCTAAAAATATTTATTTATTTATATAGTTAGTTCAATATGAGTGAAATTCGCGAAAGTTTAAGGACATAATAGAAGATTTTGCGCTTTAGAAATCTCGAAAGGAAACATTAAGTTATTCTCTAAACATTTCTGAAGTAATGGCAATATTATCAATGTAAGCCCAATCCTCAAAACAGTAGGTAATCACATCACCGTTGATTTGTACCTTATATTTGATTTGTTTGCTAACCATAATAAACAAAATGGTCACTACAACAAAAGTTGTTTTGCCTTTCGAAAAGGACACCAAACTCTGTGTGCCCAAGGGCCCCCAAGGCCTAAGACGGTCCTGCGAAAGTAGTCTCTGGTCGTGCGCGTCTGTCACATGGACCGTGACCCACGGAAGTCCACCTCAGCCGGGAATCGAACCCAATACTTCTGCAATATCTAGGTACGTAATATTGCACCGCTTGATAAGGTTGCTGATAAGAAATAAATCTTACAAAGAACTTTCGATATAATTTAATATTAAAAAATACGATTTTCTCTAAACATTCACATAACATTTATGTAAATTGATCCTTATTTGTAATATTTATCAAGAATACAGAGTTCTAGTAATAAATACTAGTAAGATGTTATTAATAAATTAATGAGTAGAAGAATACAGAGTTCTGTATTCCGAGGTCACATCTTAATACCTAATAATAAATAATAAGGAACAGTAACATGTAATAGTAAATACCTAATAAATAATAGGTGGGTATAAACTAATAAGAGTACGGTCGACCGCACGTCGGTGGTAACACTTTGACATTAGCAGCATCTTTATTTCGTAAGCAGTAAGGGCGGTTTGCGAACTGAAGTGTTACCACTGTCATGCAGGCGACTGTACGTAATTCTTCAGTAAGCCTGCACACGTTCACTTGGTCAATTATGAAGTCCAGCTTGTTTTCCCGCTCTGCTTTATCACTGACGTTTCTTATCAGTAAACACCGAAATTCTTCCAGTGAGGAAACTAGTTTTCATGAATCTTTCAAATTGGTTCACTGGAGTATGGTGGTTGGACCAGATCTATGTGGCGACTGTGCTTTCATGGCACTGCATCTACTGCTTGATGAAAGCGAGTGAACATCTCCAGTTAAGTGTTGAAAGGCGTATCCTTTTCAACCACTACTGGCATGATCACGGGGGCCTGCAAAAACTCTGGCTGTGTGCTCGACGTCGCCGGTGGCAGTTGTAGCTGCAGCTGCGTCTGCGGCGCATTGCTATCAAAGTGTGTCTTCTTGGTCTTGGCGCGACGCAGCCGCGTCTCTGTCACCAGCTCGGGCGTGCGCGGCCGCCGCACTGGCTGCGTCGACGCCATGCGCAGGTGTGTGTACAGCGGGATCTGCAGTACAGACAACATTAGCATTATGTCGAGTATTGTCAAGAAGATAAAGCGAACAGGCTTAGGAAAGGTTATCATGATGATGCTAGAAGCTATAACACTGGGCCGCAACAATAAATGCCACAATGTGGGGGGGCCACATAGAAAAACTGCGATATCTTCCAAGTTTATGTACGGTAAGGTAAGGTAACAAAGTTCTCGCATTTATTTATTTAGCAATTAATGCATACAGAAAATTACACAGAAATTCACGTTTTTGATGTTGAATGAATTTCTTGTAAATGCAAAATGATAAATAAATAAATGAATTTCATTTCACATAAATGGTGTACAGTAAACACTTACAAATAGTATAATAAAACAAAGTTTAACCGGATTAAATCGCGTATTCGCGTATCGATTTTATATTATTGTAATGTGTAGTGATCGCGAAAACCTAAGAAATTATTATTACAAATAGTAGTTATCCTGGTTATACAATTTATCGGTATGAAGTGTTTGTTTGAACTCTGGCACCCAATATTAACGCCTTACATATTAACGTCATTAATTTTTAAAAATTAACATTAATCCAATGTACTTTATATCTTTTATTTCTGCAGATAGAAAAAGCATAATAAGGCATTTTTGCGGGTTTTTGTTACAGTATTTACAGAAACAAGACATAAGGCGTACTGAGAAAGGCTTTGACTGCACTATGGTGCAGAGTGTTGGACACTGTTGGCACGCGCGGCCTGCCCACTTTACCATTCTATCTATTTCTGTGATTTGAAGATTTCAAAAACGCCATCATAATAGCACAGTTTAACCATCTATAGTAAAACTGTGATAATAGCGTGCCGCTACTAATAAGATAAGGCAAGTATGTATGAATTTAATGATGATCAAGAACACCACTGTCATTTTTCGCGCAAATTTACGGCCAAAATTAATATCCTATCTATCCACGATTTGCCCTACTAGACATAGGAATTTGACATAAGCTCCATACAAAATATGTCAAATTTCTATCTCCAGTAGGGTAAATCGTGGATAGATTGGATATTAATTTTGGCCGTTAATGAATCTGCGAAAACGTCGAAAACTTATATTTTATACTTATACTGACCCACAGACAACTAAGGGCTTAGTGGTCTGTGTACTGACCATAGACAGCGAGTCGTCGAGTACGATGCGGTCCTGTTGTTCGGGTCGTTCCGGCAACGAGAAGTACTGCCCGAATAGCGGCTCATTGGGTGGCTCGCCGTACGTCTTATACTTAAGCTCCTGGTCGGTGATGTCGCGCAGCTTGTCCACCTCTTTCTGACCCGGTACGTAGCGCGACACGTAGCCGCCGCGCCATACCTGAAGTACAAAAAAAAAAAAAAAAAAAAAAAAAGACGTGCGGCACTCGGAGACTGCCGCGGTAAAGCTATTGCATAGCATTTTTTATGTAAATACAAAGAGGAGATGCCCTAACGCCAAAACTCTAAGCAGGCATGAGTCACCAGATTGCGGGGCGAAGAGGGGGATTACGCATGCGCAGTAACGCCGATACAACCAATGCCACCTAGAGGCGATTTGCAGAACTAAAGAGACAAGCGTGATATTTCAAAAAGTCATTAAAAGTTCTGCTATTCATCGATAGATGGCAAAACTAAAAAGTATCACCGCTGTGCCGGTCGGAGTGGGGGGTGTTAGGTTATTTTCGTTACGGAATTTCTGGATTCGGTCTCCACGCTCAAGGCCCGCGATAGAAGCTATGCAATAGCTTAAAAAGAATGATAAAATAAAATAATTCTATTCTATTATATTCTACACACAACGTAACATACAACAACACGTTACAGAGACGTCATGCAACAACCCTAAGGCCCGTATTACAGATCGTTCCTCAAGCGTTGATCACTGTTTAAAACTAGTTTTGAGTTGAGATTTATATTTTAGAACTTTCCTCAATTCATTGATTACAGTTCAGCTGAGTTTATATTTTGGAAGTAAAACTTCTTTACGCACGCTTGACTTGGGGAGTAAGCTGGTGAATGCGTTACGGAAGTGAGGCGAACGGAGGGGGTAGTGCGGGACGTGGGGAGCGAGACGCGGTACGGCCACGACACAGCGCCGGCAGATGTACGCGCGCCGCGCTGCTATTCCTTTGTTCTCATTAAAATAGTATTGAGGGAAATATAAGTTGGTGAAGTTTTACTTCAGTCGTGTGCTCTAAAGCACACTCGTTTTTTATAGTGACACCTATTTCGGTATTTGAGCAGAGATTTGATTTGTAATCACTCAAATGTGATAGAGACCACGCTTGAGTAGAGATTTCTTTCCTATTTCAGATCTTTATAATTACCGTATAGGAGTAAGACCGATAGTCAAGTAAAGATTCTATCCTTAAGCAGTGATCAGTTGATTGAAGTTTAAAGTGTACTTGAGGAACCTTCTGTAATACGGACGTAAGATTCCCGAAACATACGTATTGCTTAAAATTGTGTATCTATCATGCAGGGGACATAGAAAAATCATTTCCTCTATGGGAAAATCTTACCTTGAAGGTAGTGAAGCTGGCGACTTTCTTGACGTCTGGTGGTAAGCGGGTGACCTCCAGCGTCCAGGGTACGAAGCTGCCCAGCGTCTGAAGGTACTCGCCCGAGAGACGCCACAAGCGTACACTGTAGTCTGAACTACCCCTGAGTTGACAAATCACCAAAAGAAAATACATTAATTATTAAGGCAACCTACAGCTGGCGGGTGAGCAGTAACATGTTACATGTGCCATAAAGTAACATATTACAAAAAGAACATTCGTATGATAAGACAGAACATGAACAATCCTTTGAAAAAAAAGAAAGAAACTCATTTTTGAGTTAAGCTCGCCTTTGTACATGCAATTTCTATTTATAAGTTTTACTGTATTTTTTTTTCTGGTGTGCAATAAAGAATAAGAATAAAGAAAAATGGTTTTTTTTAACGAAGTTCCTTAACGTGGCTTGTGGTAGGTGTGATTCGGGAGAAAATATAACGTCACGTAAGATTTTTGCGTTATGAGCAGGCATATATGCACACCGCACGCTATCTCTTTCTTTCTTTTTCTAGTGTGTATGTGTGTGCGTGCGTAAGGAACTTCGTTCATGACGCGGGTCCCCCTGACCGCACACGATTTTTTTTATCTTTGAGTGTTACATCACAGGAAAGTAGGTACAGGCGCGGTTCCAGCTCAAGATTTTAGGGGGGTCAGCTAGGCTTACATACAGTTTCAAGGTCCACATTTACCAGCAAAACAGGTTTTTTATTTATTTATGCAAAGACAACGTAAATTGTTGGAGTTAGTAGGTATTATGTGTACCAGAATAGTTAATTACAAAATGCTCGCCGACCAAGACGAAACGACCGCCGAATACAAGCGCGAGCGAAGCGAGCGCGTAATTTTACATATTTATGCGAAAAGATGACTTCAATTTGGGTGTATTTTTGGAGTTTTAAGCTACTCGTGCATACAAAGCATGAGATTGAAAATAGCAGCTTTGTATTTTCCTCTTGCTTACAAGTATTGTTTGAGCGAGAGACACATAGAACAATAGAAGTGCCGCCATTTTCAATTCCATTCATTTCATTTCATTTTATCTGCGCCGAGTAATATATCTACTTAATATAAAAATGTAGCATAATAGATTACTACGAGAGCGTAGCGAGCGCGAAATTTTTATTTCAGTGTTTTTTATCGCCATATCTTCAATCGCTTGCGTCTTTATTATATTAGTAATAATTAGTGTCCGATCGCAACGGCAGGCTAGTGTAAAGTATCGCAAACCGTTCAACAAAATGAACTACCGCCGTCGAATGTGATATTATTTACCTATCATTAAATTGGAAAAATCATTCGTACTTTATTTTGAGCATGCTGTAAATTGAACTTCAGTACTTCTACAAAATTCTAAAATAATCATAGTATTTTTTCACGTACGGTACGAGTAGACGTCGCCGTCGTGACAACTCATTGTTTGTTAAAACTTATTTTGTCTTGTTTAGTTGTTAGGATAATTTTGAGATACTCGCCAGCTTGGATAGTTTTTTGGGGGGTCATGACCCCTGCGACCCCCCCGCCCCTAGGACCGCTCCTAGTAGGTACTGTTTTCTCTTTCAATTTACCAAAGGTGCACGTTAATTGCGCACGGGACGCCGACGCGTTGATGTCTTTTGATGAACTTTCATAAATTTATTCAGTTTCTATGAGGTATCAGGTCGATCAGTGGCACGGAACCCTTACTGTGCGATTCCGACTCGCACTTGGCCGTTTATTTGTGTTTGCCACTGCCACGGGAAGTCCTGGCGAAGATTGAAAAATGCCCTCTACGGTGTCGTAGCACACTCGTAGCACTTTCGTAGCAAAAAATTACGTAATTTGGTTTATAATTTTTGTTTTATTTATGTTCATCTTACAAGTGTAATTGAACAAGTTTCTACTTGCTTGAGATCTGGCGAACAATAAATGGTACTGAGGCCGAAAGAATTCGTCATATTTTACAAAATATAATTATTAGCAGTCTTTTCCTGACGTCGAAAACATCGACATTAACAACTTGTAAATATTTAAATAATAACTTTCGAGAATAATTTTCGAGAGTTTCATAATTACGGCTTCACTTCGTGATCGGTATCTCTTTTCGGTCCGCGACACCGCCGCGCGACCAGGGGGGTGATTCTCGCGTCGTAGACATTATCTCGAACTCGACATAATGTCGAAACAAGATGGCGAATGTCGATTTAAAAAAAAATCGTATTCTCAAAATGTCACGTTAGATATATGTCTACGCCTAGCGCTCTAAATACAAGGAGTGGTTCAAAGCAGTTGACATTACCGGCGACATTTTTCGTAGAGAGATTATCTCGAATTAGACATTTATCTCTATAACGCGAGAATTAGGGCCCTGGGGCCTTACCCTTACCACTTACCTTCCCGACTGGATCGAGTTCTGTGTCAATCGAATTTGAATTCGAGTTAGTGTCAAATCGTACTGCATTTTTCTATGAAATGACATTAGCTCGATTTGGTTCAGAGCTCGAACCAGCCGGGAGTAAGGCCGCAGCTCATGATTAAGGGCTCCGGTGGAGCTCGAAACTAGCCGGGTACACCCGATATAATCACCGGAGTAAAGACGTAAATAATGACCAACTCGTAATTTTTTTATTATCTACCTGTGCTTTGTTATCCATTATAGGTGAACTCTTCGAAGAAGCTGCGAAATCATCAAATATAAATATTTAACTGTTTCGGCGTGATTACACTAGAAATATGTCTCGTGTTACAACTAACGTTGACCTTGTACAATGTATATTGTACATGACTCAGATTTACTCAGATTCTTTTGTTTCGAAATAAGGGGAAAAGTAGGGAAAGTTACCGAAAAAGTATAAAGTATATTTTCAAAAGATGCGTTAGGGGATTATTTATGGATTTTATGGACTAGGTATGGTATAATATTTTTATTCGATTGATTATTCGTTTTACGTAAAATTATGTAGGCGTCGACCGATCGGTCGAAGTATGTAGGTATATATTGTACACGTTTTTCTTATATTTACCGTACCTATATGTTTGTAATAATATATCATCTATGTATCAAATATATTACTGAGGTTATCGTGAACTTTATTCCTATATTTTAAATTAGAAAATTATAATTTTTATTGTTATTTTGTAACATTTTACAATTAATTTGGTAGTTTGTTGACCAAATGTTTTTGTCTCAGTTTTATTTATTAAATGGTTGTCATTTAATCCTATTTTATGTAAGTATTATTGTTGATAAACACTTTATACATGATAAAAACGCATTTTGATTACATTGGCGCATAAAAAAGTGCAAAAATGGCACCTGGCAGTGGTCGGTTCGTTGGTTGTTGCATTGTGGCCGCGATGTGTCGTAAACGCGTGAGTCGTGACTCGGTATTGATTACACATATATCATGTTCGCAACAGCTGTCGAATGCGACTGCAAATTATCGTCTGTGTAGCTACAGGTACGCTACAGGGCGTTTTCATACAATTTGGTGACTGACTAGTTTTTCGCCGCTGTTGCGTGGTTCTGGCACGTCTGCATGGGCCCTAGTTTCTGGCAGAGCTTACGTGAAGACGATCTTGAGTTCGTCGATGTAGGCCATGGTGGTGATGCAGCGCAGATGCGCGCGGTAGCTGTTGAGCAGCAGCGGCTTGGGCTGGTCGCGCGCGCTGCGCTTGGCGCGGCCCTCGATGCGGTCGCGCCACAGGAACGGGAACATCAGGCGCAGCCGCGGCATGTTAACGTGCACCTTAACCATATCATACTTGTTCAGCTATGTTATGGCCGGTTTCCATTTTAAAGTTTCGGCTCACTATCAGGGGGTTGATTCTCGCGTCATAGACATTATCTCTAACTCGACTCGACATAATGTCGAAACAAGATGGCGAATGAGGCATTGACAGGATTTCCTTTACGACCCGGCCAGATTCAACAAAGATGAAACATATGTCATTTAAATAGGCAAAAAATCTAGACTTCAAAACTGTAAGAACATTTCCGATAGAAGTACACCGGAAAAAGTTATAGGTCATTTAAGGTGACCATAAAATATATTTTTCTGTCGAATTTTTTGAACGTTCACATTGAATAAACCATTTAAAATGGTAACTATTAATGTCAATAAATAGATAATTATATAAATATAAACAAGAAATATTCTTCATCAAATATAAATGTTACTTGGTCATGAATAGTCATGATGTTTCATTAAAATTTTATTTTTTCAACTTACATTACGGCTTTGTATTCTGCATCTTAGAAGATGCCAATGAAAAAATCTAATTGATAATAAAATGAAAAGTAAAAATAACAAAAGGAATGGGTATTTTAATTATTAAAAAAAACCTACTAGATAAATACGTGTTTGCATCATACTTAGGTACCTACACTACATCTAATTTTTCCTACAGAAATCTTAACTATTTTTCGTATTCTCAGAATGTCACGTTAGAGATATGTCTACCCCTAGAGCTCTAACTCTAAATACAATGAAAAAAAAAAAAAAAAACCCGCCGAATACATAACCTCCTCCTTTTTTTGAACTCGGTTAAACAGCGGTACATAGCGGTTGACATTACCGGCGACATTTTTCGTATAGATTTAAAATTAGAGATTATCTCGAATTAGACATTTATCTCTATAACGCGAGAATTAGGGCCCAGTAATTTACATGAAGCGACTACGTGTTCACTTCACCAGGGGTGGGGTGGGCTAGTGCGAGTTTTACAATTATAAATATTTAAAAAACTTTAGTTTTCGTCGACTTTCATTAATATATCAGTAGTTCCTCCTCATATCCGCCAGGGGCGCTACTGATTTATGAATGCAAGTTGTGGAATTCAATGGAAGTATCGGTAAGTGTCAAACAAGGACTAGGCCGGCTGCACACTTGCACAGCCTCGTTAAGGGTCAAACTGATATCCTGCCCGCGACAAGGCCGGTTGCTAGACTTTTGGGGTTCTGCCAAAGTCTACCAGCATAACGATGATGCATGGATTCGTACTTTTATACCTACGTGCATTCTTAGGCACGAAATAATTAAGTGTATATGGACTGACTTTGTTAAGCACAACTGAAGTCTTCAGAATTGTTGTTAATTCATATAATTATTTTTGATATCTGCAGATTTTTTTTTTAGGTTAGACTTCCATCAGTCAATTTAATGTTCAATCAATCAATAAGATAGAGACATGTACAATTTCAGTGACCTTACTGACTTGTTTTTAAAATAGTTGCTCATTACAATTAGACACTGCAGTTTAGCTGCGTCGAATTCATAATAAACAAATGAAACAAAAATGGTAACTAGGTACTATGTAGTTGCCTATTGCTTGTGTTTGATACAACTGATACAAGACACCTCGAGCACCTTAAAAGGTTATTAAATAAAGTTAGGATACTGACCGTCTCGTTCAGTAGGTAGTTGCTCAAGAGCCACACTTTGACGTATCCCTGGGTGGTGCTGCTAATGAGGAACTCGTTGTTCACATCAGTGGCAAATGCCGACACGTAGTCGCCTGCCATGTGGATGGCCTGGAACGAGCCCTGGAAGCCACCCGCCGAGTGGTCCGACCAGCATTGCACTGTGCCATTCTCCAGCGAGATTATAAGAGAAGCTGGAAAAATTCAACGAAAAGCTTAAAACGCTGTTTTATGCTAATCCGTTACGAGGATAAATCTATTATAATATTGTTCGGAATATAATGTAGGGTGTGGGTATCTTTGGTTCAAGTACAACCAAAGTACCCGCACATTTTGATTTTATTAATAGAAGACGGGCGAGCGAGGCATCGCCGCCATATTAGTAATATTAGTAGCAATTGTGAGTTGAAGTTGCGTGCATCGGTGTGCATCGTATGTTCGGTCGTATACGGACGATCGCGAATTGGAATTCATAATCGAGTGCATTGACTGATATATCGTGTCGCGGAGTAGTTTATTGTGCAGTGTCCAGCGATATAAACTATTATAGTATTGGCGAGGTGTAGTGGCACGCGGCGCAAAACCTGAGGTGTCACCACACGGCGAGTGTGGTGTTGGGTTCACAACTGGACAGACTTTTGAGTATCCCGTAATTTTAACTTAGCTTAAGTTATTTCATTTCAATTGTGTCCTCTTCGGGGTGCCCCATTTCCCGACTATATATATATGTACAGACCGACTTGTGACCCGATACCCAAGATCGCACATGCACGTGAACTGGTAAGTAGGTAATACGTAGTAGATTCTAGCAGGGTTTGTAACGTCGGGCCACCGATCCCGTGTTGTACGTTGTTTCATAGACTAGTCTGATGGGTATAAAGTCACCATAGAACTAAGAAAATAGAACTAGAAAAATTGTGTATGTTTGCATTTGTGTCTGATTTATTTTTGAGAAACCGTAAGGGACTACCGACTATAAATAACAAGCGTATTAAACGCGCGCTCGGCGTGCGCCCAGTACTACGCATGTGTTGGTAGTGTAAGAAGTTCATGAAATTATCAGGGACTCATACGAAAATAATTGAATTATTTTTTCGGCATGTCTTATTGACCTGTGATCTAGTGGTTCGAGTGTCAGACTGCTGATCACGAGGTCGTGGGTTCGATTCCCACAGAACACAAATATTTATATGATGACAACATAAGTGTTGTGTTGGTTTTAGTGTTTCTTATGTATTGTAAGTATGTATTTACAAAAAAAAAAACAAAGTATATAGGTAAGTATTATATCCATTGTCTAGTACCCATAGGTCAAGCTCTGCTTAGTTAGGGACTAGATGGTGCTGTGTAAAAAAGACCCAAATATTTATTTATTTTATTGATCTCAGATAATGAGTACGATATTGGCCAAAGTCGTTTCTTTTTTATAATCTTTCCTTATTATCATTTCTTCCGGACCAATAATAGAGTTAAAAGAAGTTCCAGTGAACATGTTGACGGTTCAATATTATACTGCAAAATGTTGACACCTTAAACGCCCTCGACGCTCGTCGGGCGCGCGTTCGAATCGTGGCGTATCGGGCCGCGTATCACCCCGTGCGCTTGTTAGATATAGGACAGCCTGACAGACGGACTGACAGAACGATCTTACAAGGGTTCAAGTCCGTAACACAGAAAACAGAAAAAAACACTACCTACTTGGATGGATTTGGTGTATCAAATCGCTGGCAACCACTGAGGTAATATGTACTACGTACTAGAGTAGACATTACGAACAAAAAAAAAATCGCGCAACTTGCTGGCTGCGGAGCACGCGCGTGGCGAGCGAGGCTAAGCGAGTGAGAGTGCAGGAGCTCTAAAACGTGCTACAAACATTCGATTCGAGGTGTCTTCCCTAGTACGCTGGCAACTGACCCACGTGCATATTCTGCGGTCGCGTCTGCAGGAAGATCATGGCGTGCACGGCGAGGTGGCGCATGTTCTGCGCGCGGATGGGCATGGACACCATGGACACGCGCCGCGCCGTCGCCTTCTCGATCGCCGCCGATGGGTTCACGTTGTCGCGAGCAGCACCCATACTGTATATACTATTGCATTACTACTTACTACTTACTCCTCTGGCTCAGCGACCCAAAGTGAGTCATGGCCTCCGAAACGAGAACTCTCCACTTTCCTCGATCTTGCGCGATATCTCGCCAGTTGGTAGCTTGAAGCTCACGCAGATCAGCCTCCGCAGCATCTCCCCAGCGATATCTGGGGCGACCTACTGGTCACGTCCGGTTGGTTGGCCCAGATACGCTTTCTTGGCTCCTCGATCTTCCCCCATGCGTTTGACGTGGCCGAGCCATCGCAAAAATGACATTAGGCTCGTCCACTAGCTCTTTGACTTCGGCATTCTTCCAGACTCTCAGCGTACCATGCTGTTTTTGTCGGCCCCAGGATTTTACGGAGTACTTTCCTTTCTGTAACCAAAAGCTTGTCCTCCTCCTTAAGCGTCAGTGTCCAAGCCTCACAACCGTACATTAAAATTGGTCTTATAACGGTTTAACGGTTTTCGGTTTCTATTACATTATGTTTTGATTAATCTACCGTTGACTACGTGTTGACAGGTACAGCGCAGAACCTTTTTTTCTTTCGGACTCCGCAATGATACACACGATATTAGTAGGTAATTATAACGAGTATTGTTGACATCATTCTTCGCTGGTCCATTTTCCATGAGTAGTGTAAGAGCCATGTGCACGTCTCATCATCATCATTTCAGCCGAAAAAGTCCACTGCTGGACATAGGCCTCCCGCAAAAGGGGGGGAAATGCCATAATCGCCACGCTTGGCAGGCGGGTTGGTGATCGCAGTTGGTTGGTTAAATACTCAGAGAACGCTGCTCCCCGTTCTCTGGTGAATCCCTTAGTCGCCTTTTATGTCCGGCACCACACGGAACACAAACTGAATAAGTAATTGTAACGAGCATCGTTGACATCATTCTTTGCTGGTGCGTGTTCCATGAGTGGTGTAAGAGCTACGTGCACGTCCTCATGATACCTATCAAAGCTTCTTCAAAGATTAACCTCACTTAAATATTAATCACTTGCTTTGATTGATTTGATTACAACGATGTCATCGGCAAAGCGAAGATGGTCTCGTCGCTTAAGTTGATACCCTGTCCAGTCCAGTGTCTTGAAGACGTACTCTAAAGCGTTTGTGACCAGTTTTTAAAAGTCGGGTTAAAACTGATTGTTAGCGATATGTAAATAAACCTGTTACCTACCCAATTTTACGTAAGCCTCCGGTTTTTTTTGTTGCCTTTTCCGAGGCGGCACTGAGTGATCTGATGGACTCGCGCTTGTTGTAGTACATCTTGATGCGCAGCGTCGGCTCCGTGCACGAGAACCGTCTGGATAATACACATATGATGAAACATGCTGCTCAGTTTAGGAGGCTTAACTCTCTACTGTGCATTTATTATGCTTTATAAAATCAAGGTGTTTACTCAATCATTATATGTTACAACTTACGATTGAAATACCATATTTTGATTTACTAATGGTGGTCAGGTGTTCGGTCCATGATTCAGAATTTCAACATTAATAATTATTAGTTCAATGCGTGATATAAATAATATACAACTAAAGAGAAAGTTTTATTAAGCACACTGCACATCTGCAACGTAATAATATACAATTATCTACACTATCACACATTACACACATTCATGTACACTACATATATACACTACACACACAATACACCTACACATTAAATTTTAGTCATGAATTTTGATGAATGAATTATTTTTAAATGTAATCTTAATGTCTCTAAATGTTATTATATTTGTAATTAATTAATTAGGTACCTACCTACTTGAATTATGTCGACTAAGTAAACAATGTAATTTCAACCTACTAAATATATGTATCTGGCACCCACAGGACAGGCTTGCCTAGTGTGGGGCCACTGGATAATTCCTTATTATGTAAGTAATGTTGTTTCTTGGCAAATAAATTAATTTATTATTTACTGTTATATATGCCAACCAACCGGTAAGACCCCACAACGTAGCTCACCTGTAGGGCTGGCCGGTCTCCAGCTTCCACAGCATGAGCTCGGAGTTGTAGCTGGCGGTGGCGAGCGTGAGCGGCGGCCGCACCGCCGCGGCCAGCACGTCGTCCGTGTGCCGCGTCTCCCAGCTCTTGCCGGTCATCGCCATGCCCGTGTCCTCGAACTCCGTCACGTGGCGGTTCCAACCCACCGCCAAAATCCTGGTACATCCAACAACATTATGGAAGTAAATATCATGGCTAAAATATGAAACTTTCAGTCTTTCTTCATACATTCCCAAATGAACAGCTTACCTGCCTTCTACCCAGAAACAGCTGGTGACTTCGCACATGTGCTCGATCATTAACACTCTAATGCACAAGCCCGTGTTGAAGTTCCACACCTAGCACATAGATAAAACTTTGAATAAACAGAAAAATAGAAGCTATTCAGCTATTTAGCAGTTTAGCCTGAGAAGTAAAGGGTGCCATTTTATTAAATACTTTAATGATTTTCTAATTTGTTTTTTTGACTCGTAGGGATAGACCAGTAAGCCTCTAGACGCCGGTTAGCTGGACACCCCCGGTCACAACGCATATGCTCTACCACTGCATATCATACGTCCCTCCGCCAATCGGAACGTCACTCAGTCAGCGAGCGGCACCAATCATAAGCGGCGCCATCGATAGGTGGGCTGAGAGAGCTGCTATCGATTTGCGAGACGTATGCGGAGGTACACGGCCCAAAAAAGAGCGAGGTCTTAGTGTTTAAAGCACCTAAACAACGGCTCCGTCGTGTACCTCCGGTATATCTCAACGGCGTAGAACTCAATGTGGTCAACAATTTTAAGTACCTGGGTCACGTTGTCACCAGTGACTTAAGAGATGATAGCGACATAGAACGGGAGCGCAGGGCGTTGGCGGTGAGGAGCAATATGCTCACCCGCAGGTTCGCTCGCTGCACGGCAGACGTCAAAGTAAGTTTATTTAAGGCGTTCTGTCAGTCTTTCTACTCAAGCGGCCTGTGGGTGTCATATACGAGCCGAGCCTACAACGTCCTGCGCGTACAATACAACAACGCCTTCAGGATGTTGTTGCGGCTGCCGTGGCGTTGCAGTGCATCAGGAATGTTTGCTGAAGCTCACACAGATGGCTTTCACGCCATCATGCGTAAGAAAGCGGCTTCCTTACTGCAGCGCATGCGTAACACTCGGAACAGCATCCTGAAAATGATTGTTGACAGACCGGATTGTCCCATCCAGAGAAATTGGGTGGAGGTCGCTATAGGTTTAAATAAATAATTTGTTCAGTAATTTAAGTACTAATAACACTAATCTAGCATATAAGCACAATCTGTTACTAACTCATCACTAACAACTTATGGGCTATGCCTGAAATAAAGACATTTTATTTTATTTATTTATAAGGAATCATACCACCGAAATTTTGAGCCGGCCAATCATAACGCGCCGTCCGCCTCCCTGACCCCACTAACATTTTACGACTGCGTTCGAATACAAAACTTTGTTTATGCGGAGTCTTGAAGCTTACTGGTCTGTGCTCGTAGGTAAGTGTTATTCGACTTCTTATGAACCATATAACATTAATGGCGGAAGCGTTCCTTCTTACACATATTTTTTCTCTGACGAAACGTATGAATAATCGAATGAATTAAAAACACACACACTCATTACATGGATAAAGTCTGTTTAATTAGGCACCAGTAAGCGTTTAGAAGCTACTAGGTACTACAAAACCTTGAGCTCGCCGTTCCTGGCGCCCGTGAGCAGCAGCTGGTAGCCAGGGTCGAAGCACGCGGCGGTGATCTCCACCGGGATCAGCTCGCCGTGCAGCAGCCGCACGTGCGCGTCGCGGATCAGCACGTTGCGTTTGCCTGCACACAGTACGAACAGTGAAATAACCATATTTCTTAACCAGATTGCACCTCCGACTTTCTTTATATATCATCTCTTTACTTGTCTTTCTCCTTATGTTTTGCCATCTCGTGGTTGCCATTCTGTTATAATTTTTGTCCAATTCACCTTGCTGTCTTTTGTCATGTGTCCAATCCATCGCCACTTCAGTTGCCTAACTTTCTATATTACATCACATTTGTTACTAGTCTTACTTCCTCTGCTCTTTTACGGTATTTTAGCGTGACGCCCATCATGTTTCATTCCATTCCCCTTAGGCATGTTCTCAATTAATTTTTCTGAGACAGTCAGCGCCCAATTTTGAGATCCATAGGTGAGACATGGCAAGATACACGAGCCAAATATTGTTTCCTTAGCTGCCAAGGGACAGTGTTTACTTTTAGGTATCTCTTTAGGGGGACCAGTATCTTTTCTAGGCACTCTTCTTTCTATTTATGTCAGTTTGGTCTTTGAATGGTATATTTTGTCCCAAGTATGTGTAGTCTTGTGACTGCCTCGTTAGTCTAGAGGTCGCAAGTGCGACTGCTGAGGGTGGGGTCCTGGGTTCAATTCCCGGGTCGGGCAAAGTGTTATTGGGTTTCTTCATCAGGAAATTCTCAGTAGCAGCGCGGAGTCTGGATTTGTGCCCGGTTAATGGTAGTGGGCTTGCCCCCTATTGCATGGGACTTATAAATAACATAAATGGCGAAATGTGGGTGTACTATACACCTCTACCTACCCCTTCGGGGAATACAGGCGTGATATTTATGTACGTGTAGTCTTTCACATATTCAATAGTTTTATTATCTACTTCAATGGCTATTTCTTCCCTACTAGTCATTATTACCACGTTTTTGCCTCGCTTTCAGTCTTGTCTGTCTGTTCGGTACAAATTTTGCAATCTATTTTAAACTAACACCCCGATGATCTAGAAACCACAGACATAGTAAAAAATATAGACTAAGTGCTGCGAACAACCATAGTGAAGCCAACAAAAACCGTGCTCCTTCATGTACAACCAGTGCTCACGTACACACCATGCACCTGAAGGATATTTGTTTTCGCGATGCTTACTGGACGATGCCGCGACATGTGAACTGAAAGGGGTGAGCACGGTTTATGGTGCATGTGTATGCATGAACACTGGTTGTACATGAAGGAGCACGGTTTTTGTTGGCTTCACTATGGTTGTTCGCAGCACTTAGTCTATATTTTTTACTATGTCTTTGCTAGAAACTTGAAACTTTAAAGATAGCTCAGTACTGGATGACAATGCAATACTAACTAGATTTCGTTTTAAAAACGTGGTATAAAAAATATTTTTCATCAAATTATTTTTGTATTTGACTTATTCATGGGAAAGTCAACTACTCTACTTGCTTGAGTCAGCTATTGTAGCATAGCTTGGAGCGTCTTAGCGTTGTCTGATGTTAGGACTAACTCATCCGCGAACCTTAAGTGATTATGTTGCCTGCCGTTAATATTTATGCCAAAATTATCCCAATCTAAATTCCTGAATATGCTTTCTAGAATTGCTGAGAAAAGTTTTGGGGACAACGGGTCTCCTTGCCTCACACCTCTAGCAATTGGAAACTCTTCATCAGCTATATCTAGTTTGATTTATGCAGTGCTATTTGCACATATGTTTTGAATTATACGTATATATTTTTTGCCACTCCTTGCTGTATCAGAGCTTTCCAAAACGAATTGTATTACACTTAGTTCGCAATAAATGTTTTGCATTTCAGTTCTCTCTCTACTCTCCTCAACTCTCTCCTCCTACTCTCTAATCTCTTTTTCTCTTTACTTGCTTCGAGTTTCTCGTGTTTAAGTTTGGATCTTGGCTACCGAGTTCGACAGTGATAATGTTGCTATTAATTCGGCTCGAGCTTTTAGAAATTCAAGGGTCATACAACGTCACTTACCAAGTACAGTGTGTTAGCCTGTTATTTGTCTTCTGAAACGTATGAAAAACTTTCATAAAGGAACAATTTTAAAAGAATTACCGGTGGTTGGATTCCAGTTGATGATAATACTGTCCAAGCCGCAAGTAATAAGAACCTTAAACAGAGGGTTATAGAGGATCTTGGCGATGGCTCGCGAGTGAGTGAAGCCGTCGGTGTGAAGTGGGTTCAGTTGCTCATCAAGCACTATAATTGCTATCTTGATGGCTGCTAGGATGAGCTCGCGGGTGGCTGGGTTGTACACTGCTGAAATAGGCGTTCGCTCGCCCACTACCGACGGGATATCGATGTAGGTCTAGCGTGGAATAGGAATGGGAAAGGGTTTAGAGTTGAGAAGTGGGATGCCGTTGCCGAGATGTAACATTAAAATTAATTCAAGTCATAAATATATGTAGAAAAACAGTTACCTGAATACACATCTGGCTTTGCACATCCCACACCTTGAGGGTTCTGTCCCTAGATAACGAGTAGATGGTCTGTCCCTGGTTCTGCAGCACGATGCAGGTGACACCGGCGTGATGCCCGATCAAAGTTACACCAGCCTTGGCTGGCACAAACGGATTCCAGACTCTCACCACACAGTCAGGCCCTCCCGTCACCAGAACGTGCATCTCCTCCTCAAACGCGAAGCATTGGATACCCTGGATGAGAGATTCCATTCCGTTAAGTTGAGGGTGCAAATAATATTATCTAATTAATTTAAACAATAAATGTTTTATGTGTTGTATTCCTACTTATTACTGTGTATTCATATGTACATTAAACGAAGTTTGTTTTGAAAAACTCGCATTCATTTCATTAAACACAACTACCCCTAAAATAGGCGACCCATTGCTGTACCCACTTAATTAATTATCAGGTAAAAAATATTATTATTCGGCATTTTGATAAATATTTACCAATGGAATAAGAATATAAAGGATAGTGGACCACTCGCCTTTTCAACTCTAAACATGTTGTGTGTCTTGGAGCCATATATGTCGCACATGAGAAGCGAGTCGAGACAGGTAGCGCAGGAGACCACGCAGTGCAGCGACGCGTAGTACGACACCTGCCGGACCCACTCCGTGTGCTTACGTTGTAGCTCTACTAGACGTAACTCTGGCAGCATGTGGGGCTGCAACGAAAAACCCAGATGTATAGAGTAGAAGTGCCGTAAGGGAAACACCAAGCCTGCCGCACCCACTACCTGCATTTGTATTGTCATATTTAAGCGGCAAGTAACAGCAATCTTTATTGATACCTGAGCAGTAAAATATAATCAAATTACTTAGACAAATCCAGAAAACTGAAAGATAATAGACACCTATCACCCTATCTAGTCTGTGACATCACGAAGAATAATAGGCTTTTAAATTCATAATACGCAGTACATTATACTAATTTTATAATAGCCGTCCAGCCACTTTGCGTATAAGCAGTATCAGTAATCAGTATCAGCTATATCAGCATAGACAACAAAGCTATGATTACCCTTCTCTGCAGGTCTACGTGACGAAGTGCTATCATAGCTCGTCCGGCCTCGTTCCTGAAGGGGCCGCGCTGCTCTGGCGAAAATAGAAGCACCCGCACGTTGCCTCCCACGTCTCCGCAGATCAATATACACTGTTCGTTTTCATCCTTGCTGAAGTGATAGTACATCGTACAGATCTACAAAAAATAATCTATCATTGTTTCTCATAAGTAGAAAAAGATCAGACTTTAAAAGTTGGCCTTGTATTTATAATACACACACAACAAGCGAGAGTATTTTGTTATAACAGGAATATATGATATGACTTATCCGTACCCTTTGGTAAACTTAAAATAAGGAAGCAATCTTACCATATACTCCCAGCTGTAGATAATGATCTTCAGGCTAAAGGTTTTAGCGGTGCAGTCGTAGAATCGCAGATCCCGCTCCGTGGAGCTGGTGACGATGATGTTCACGTCCGGCATGCACACCATGTCCGTCACCCATGTGCTGCGAACCTTCAGGTGAGCTGCGGAAGGAATACTATGAAATGATGACGATATAAAATTAAGATTGCGATAGGCAGAGTAGATTGATGGGAATGCTACTAACGGCTGGAAGAGTTAGCGGTCCTCAGTAGGTTCATGTCAAGCGACCACCAATTGATCATGCCGTCGCGGCTCGCCGTTATGTACGAGCCTTGCATCGGATCCGTGCTGCGGTCCTGTATAATAGCAAGTCATATTATTTTGTTGCAGATTCATTTATTCAGAATCTTCGTCTTATCTTTGCGAAGAATGATGGAGGTAAGGCCCGAATTTTAGAACCAAAAACAGGATTCTTAGATTCAAGAACCATGTTCATCATCATCATCATTTCAGCCGAAAAACGTCCACTGCTGGACATAGGCCGGGAGACATAAGGGGGGCGGGTATGCCATAATCGCCACGCTTGGCAGTCGGGTTGAAGATCGCAGTTGGTAGTTGGTTGGTTGGTTAAATACTTAGAGAACCAATCCTCTGGTGAATCCCTTAGTCGCCTTTTACGACACCCATGAGAAGAGATAGGGTGGTGCAATTCTTTACGTCCGGCACCACACGGAACCATGAGAACCATGTTATTTCATTCATATTGGCATCATATGATAGTATGAAATGACAGTTCTGAAATCAAATCCATGCTTGAACATCTAATATAATTTAGATAGAAAACGGGCCTAAGATATCCAGATGTAGCCATTTTACGCAGAGAGGAATATTCACGGGACAGCTGTGTATTTCTTGTATATGCATCGATCTGAAAGCATTCTGACTACCCGAGACGGTTTTTAGGCATCTATCCATAGTATCCCAGGAAAAAGATTAAAAACCTTGGCAACATCAGGACAGAAGCATATCCGGGAGATAGGGTGCCTGTGCTGCGAGCGCATAATGGTGGGCAGGCCCATGATAGGCAGCTGCAGCGACTCCCGCTGGTTCTCCGCGTCGTTGCCGAAATAGCCCAGGATCAGGTGAGACACCAGCTCGTCCCAGTCTATCTCGCCGGTGCGGCTTGTGTTTATCTAGTCGTAGAAAATGAGGGTCTTCACCATTTTCTTCAAATGACAGGCTAAGATAAGGTCGCCTTCTGAAGCTGCTTATGTACTATTGTGCATGCTGGCCAAGGGTGTTGCCAGCCAGTAGGCCAGAGGGGGGGGGGAGACAGGAGATGGTAGATACTAGATAGAGGATCGTACGTAGATGATGAAGACGGTGACATCTAAGTTTATAAAGCTAGAAATATACAGTAAAAATTTTCGTAAAATAAGTTTAGTAGTAGTTTCTGTTGTACACTTGTTTCTCCCCTTTCATATCTACATCTCTCTATCGCTTTAAGGTTTGCTCATATATAGAAGACTCATTTCCTCCATCACGCAACTTTTTGGAGCCTCGTAGTTTATCTCTTTATTTATTTTTGAAAAATATTTTTATGGGTATGGCTTGGGGGAAGCCTATGTCCAGCAGTGGACGTCTTTCGGCTGAAATGATGATGATGATTAATTTGGGTTTAAATGGGTTGGGTTTAGTAACGGCTCGTTTACATTCGGTCGGTGACCGAATGCGTCGACCGCATTTGGTTTAACACAATACTAGTCGGTCACTGCAAACGGGATGTGACCGAATACGCCCAACAGGATAACGTCACTAGTCAGTGACCGAAAACGAGCTGCAATCGAATACTGCTAAATCGTATAATATAAATGAGCCATATAGAAAGAAGGTAGGTGAGGGTTGTAGGGGGTGAGTGTGGATTACTATCTCACCTTTTTTCCAGTCCTGCAAGTACTTCAACCCTTCAACACATGGCTCGCTTACTTAAAGTATCTATGATATTACCTAGACGATGTCTATAGCATGGCAATGGAAGTAACAAGTACGACTAATGGTTTTTTGTATGAATAATGCTGTACAAATGGTCAATAGGCCAACTTATAGGGTGAGACCATGATGGGACACAGTCATCAAAATTATAAATAAAAGGTAGTGATAATAGTGATATAATCTATAATCTTGATTACAAAGCCGACATGAAAAGGACAGAATCTCAGAAGACAGAACCAAAGGCCCAGCACCACCCAGCAAGTACAGCGGTTGCGGTTGCTGTTTTTTAAACTGTCAAAAAATATGTAGCCGATAGGATTTCTTCAATCCTTGCAGGAGATCAATCCTATTTTCTCTCGGAGAAATGGAAAGAAATAAAATTCGTTGATTTTTTCCACTAATCCCGCCGCTATGCCAAAATCGCAAATCGTAACTAGTATAAATTAAGGAGCGTGGGCGAAGCCCCCACCAGGGGGTTTGGAGGGTGGGACCACTTGCTGGGGGCTTGATGGGCATTGGGCATAACCCTCCACAAGAGAGGTCCGGGGCTAATTTACAAAGCTCGAACCTCCAATACACCATTTAATAATAAATTATAACAGTTTGAGTGTGGGTTCTTGGCGAAGGTCTGTGTTCTTAGGTAGGTCAATGAAACGCGGAGAGTTCACAATACAAAGTCTTGTATTCGAGTATCACAATGGCAGGTTATTATTATAATCACACTGGACACTGGTGAACTAAAACTACGGTACGATAATATATACATTGACAGATTGACCGATGCGTGATTCGCGGTAGCGCGCAGGAGTCTGACTGAGACGCGTGTCGGCGAGAGCGGCGGGGGGCCGGTTTCCGCCGTTACACGCGTTCTAGAATGATCTTCGGCCCTCTGATTGGTGGAACCGACGCGGAAGTCATTACGGCGAGGGACGCGAGGTTTGGTGGGAGCGATGGGGTGCGTTCCGAAATATGGTCACGTTATATCCTCCCCCTCCGAGTCACAAAATCGTCCCGGTGGTGGCTCGGCAAACACAAAATTACGGGGCCGTTCACGAGGGTTCCGAGGCCGTACTGGAGCTGAGACCTGACTAGACCTATACGACTTTAAACAGAAGTAAGAAACTTACCAAAATTCTTTTGAATTTAAATCAGTGACTTCATAGGTAGGAGAACTAACTATTTCGCTTACACAATAGTGTTCATCACGCATGAGTTTGCGGGTTTTACCTTTGAATTAGTGCACAGAAAAAGTCACCTACTTGGTAGTTTACAGTCTGTCGGGTTTTATCAGCACATCACTTCCTATCGTCCTGATGACGTTCAGCCCTATCTCTAATGATATCGCAATTGTCTAAAAATCGACGGAGATATGGGGTGATCGAGGAAGGAACTTTTCACGCATTGTAAGCGGTATGTGGAGCTGTGGCCGTTCGCTGTCCGAATCTGGAAGGTAATGGCAGGGAACACCTTGGTTCATTATGAAACATCAATCTGTCTTACCTTACCATTGAGTGTCGACTGGTCCGGTGTCTTCAAGGCTGTGGATTTTCTTAGCAACCTCGGGATCGTCAAGCTGCTCCTTACGAAGGTCAGCTGGACTTACATGGTAAGTCGACGATGACACTACAGACATCACAACTTTCTATGTTGGCATTGTCGCACTGAAGACGGCGTAAGGCGTTAGCCACAGAACAGACTTTAAGAGAATTTACGAAAGTCTGCGATATTATATTTAAATGAGACACCTATCAGGCGTTTTGAGGGTTAAGAGTCACTTTAATAAAGAATGAATGAGTGACTGTAAAAACAATTTTAACTGATTTTATACAGGTGAGAGAAAATACGGAAAACTCGGGACTGATATGGGTGGATGATCTCTAATATCAGTAGGCGGTACAGAATACTGTGTTAGCACTCCCCCTGGTCCGAAGACATCCTCGTTGCGTTGGAAGAGAGAAGCTGGACTATTACGTTCGAGAGGGCTCAGCATCGTACCCTCGTCTTCTCTTAAAATTTCCGCGGAAGAACAAGTTGCGAGGTTAATGGGGTACTCATACTCCAATGGGTACACTTCTTTAGAATCATGGAAGTGCCATGTGGAAGTAGCAAAATTAATATCCAACCCAGCTGCTGTTAAAAAATCTATACCCAACAAAGTATCATTATGAGTAGCATCCGGAAACACGAAAAATTCTATATTGACGCTCTTACCTTTTATATTGACTTCCAGTGTAGTTGACAGCATTTGGCGCATTGGTGCTGAACCATCGGCGAGCTTGACACGCATAGAGCTAGACGTGAAGACTTGATTATGCTGTTTCAGTAACGCGTAGAGTGAGGATCCGGCGACAGTTCCCTTGGCCGCGGTGTCGATTAAACCCGTTCCATGGATTCCTAAAATCTCAATACCTAAAATAGGTCGTCGCGGTATGCCGTTAGGCAGAGAACTTAATGATGAACAAGTTATAAACCTCTCATTCTCGGATTTTGAGATCACCCTACTCGGTATACTACTTTCCGGATTTTGTCCTGGAGAATTCATAGTCACCCTACTAGGTAGACTAGTTTCCGGGTTGTGTCCCGAAAAATTCATGGTCACCCTACTACGTGACGGACACTGATAAGAGCGAATATTATTATTAGAATTATTACCATTATGATGTTTACGATTCGATCTAGAATATAACAAATCACGATCACATTCATTATGTGATAAATTACTATTAATGACGCACTGGTTATCAACCGATTCCCTAGGAAGCACTGATTCAAATTCACTAGGTACATAAGTGCGGTTATGGGGCTCCCCCTGCATAACAGGTGGAGATAAAGATGTAAACAAATACCTATCATCTACACGACAAGCAAAACTTGAACCTTTTTGTTTATTATGACGTTTATGAACATTAACGTTATGGTTAGAGACAAAATTATTTACGGGGGGTGTACATGCATTATTATGCGAAATAGAACCCGGTTCTGTAGTGGTCAGCGTTGTATCCACATATACACAATTAGAGCTCTCAGAATAAACACTACAAGTAGGAGAACACGAGTCAGGTACAGCCCCAGTACAGACCATAGGAGAAGAAACATTGATGTTACTATTACTCACCTGGGTGGACGGCTTACCGTACGATGATGCACCCGGGGTCATCGACCTTCGCGATCGCGATGTATTAGGCATAAAATCGATCGCGCTAAAATTTGAATTGCACTTAGAGCAATTAGAACGCATCACTCCGCTCTCGCCGCAACCGTAACACGATATCTTATTACTATTGTTATTATTTACGTTACTATTACGAGAGTCATTCACGGTTTGTATTAATTTTCGACACTGATCACGTGTATGTCCGTAATATTTACAATAAACGCAATATCGTCGTTTCTCGGCGACTGGAGTGATGTTGGAGGCGACGCTCGGCGTGTCTTGACGCGAGGCAGGCTCCGTTGATGTAGGTTGACGAGAACTCGGTTCTCGCTGCGTTTCTGACCGCGACGTTGCCGGTGGAGGCGATTTGAATCGTGCGCGGGGAGCAGCGGCGCGCGCGTCGGCGGCACCCTTTGAAGTGTCGGCACGCGTCTGAGATTCCTTTGTGGATTCCTCGATACTCCGAGCTTTTAGGAGGAGACTATTGAAGTCGGAGAATTCCTCTCTTCGTAACCTTTTTCGCATTTTATGATTGAGTAGTCCGTATATCATGTCTAACTGGACTTTTTCAATGAGGTCACCGTTTGGTAGACGCGCTAGCTGGGCCCGTGCTTTGGCCACGAACAACTCCGTACTTTCTTGAGGTTGCTGTGGTTTGGAAAACAGCTCTACGTAAATACGATGAGGAGGACGGCTGTCTCCGAAGGCACTGCGTAAATATTGGACAGCGCTGTCCCAGGTACTGACGGTGGCCTTGACTCCCTGCCACCATGTGGCCGCGTCATGCGTAAGTAGCATTGATAGCCCACGTAAGGCGTTGGCTTCGTTGACGTTCGCGCAGTCCTTGAATGCTTCAATAGCATCGACGAAACCGTCGAGGGATTCCGTTGTCGCTCCGCTGAAACGAGCCTTGCAGGTGGCGAAGTTTCCAGATGCAGGTTGAGCGGACGACGGCGTGGGTGTGGCCGGCGCGGCTGGAGCCAGCGCGGGCGAACAAGATGGCGGCCGCGCTTCGATGACTCTTGTGAGTAGCCGCTCGAAGTTCTCGGCCTGGGCTTGCTGTAGAGACGCCATTATTGAGGCGAGGTCGCTCGCTGTGATGGGCGTCGGCGCTTCGGCCGCGGGCGCACGGGGCTCCGCTGGCTCTGGCGTTGCAATCTCTTCATCTTGCTCTGAACCGACGTCGAAGGGATCCGTCTGATGACGTTGTTGACTACGCGTTGTAGAACGTGGCATTTTACACAAGAATCACACCAATACACACGGAACACAGTTAGCACTTCGCCCACTCGTTGGGCAGCCAGTATAACAATTTGTGAGTGGGTTCTTGGCGAAGGTCTGTGTTCTTAGGTAGGTCAATGAAACGCGGAGAGTTCACAATACAAAGTCTTGTATTCGAGTATCACAATGGCAGGTTATTATTATAATCACACTGGACACTGGTGAACTAAAACTACGGTACGATAATATATACATTGACAGATTGACCGATGCGTGATTCGCGGTAGCGCGCAGGAGTCTGACTGAGACGCGTGTCGGCGAGAGCGGCGGGGGGCCGGTTTCCGCCGTTACACGCGTTCTAGAATGATCTTCGGCCCTCTGATTGGTGGAACCGACGCGGAAGTCATTACGGCGAGGGACGCGAGGTTTGGTGGGAGCGATGGGGTGCGTTCCGAAATATGGTCACGTTATAAAATATCTTTGGGACATTTTTACACAGCACCATCTAGTCCCAAACTAAGCAGAGCTTGTGCTATGGGTACTAGACAATGTACCTATATAATACTTAAATACTTTTTTTTTGTAAATACATACTTATAATACATAGCGGCCCGTCCCGGCTTCGCACGGGTATTTAACAAATATTTCAAAATTATAAATTATAATGAGAGGCCTATGTCCAGCAGTGGACTGCGATAGGCTGAGTTGATTGATAAATTATAACACATACACACTCACACACAGCACCCTTCTTTTTGCGTCGGGTTACTAAAAAAGAGTACATTATAAAGTTGGCCCATGTGTAGTATTGCGGGGGTGCTGGCCAGAAAACCTTTACGTGTGTCTGACGGCTGCTTGTCCCTCTGGACACGTCTGGAGAGAAAGGCAGTTGTTAGGCCGATGCATCCTAGGTACGGGCAATAGAATCCTTTCGAGGGATTAACCTTTGGGGGATCTTATTGCCTGTGGCGGATATTCTGGTACGGGAGGCCCCATGAGGGCAAATGGGGAGTTGTTCCACGTGTCCCTCTAATCCCAGCAGAGGGCACAGTGGAGGAGCAGAGGCGGGCCCGGTGTGCACTCACCCTGCCACTCGGCAGGCAGCGGGGGGACTGTCCTTCCCTGCCCCCGTCGATCTCGTAACCCCGGGAGTGCCTGCTGAGTAGTGTTCTCGCGCCTCTTGGGACCGAGGGTCTTGGCTTCACCGCCCGGACCGCGAGGAAGAAATCCTGTATAAAAAAAAAATGGGAGGATGGGGCCTGCGAGCATTAGACACAGGGTAGTCTGCTGCCCGACCAGCAGCAGGCGTAGCTGACGTAGCTGGCACAGCTGGCGTAGATGGCACAGTTGGCGTAGCTGACGCAGCTGGCATAGCTGGCGTTGTTGGCGCAGCTTGCGTAGCTGGTAAAGGCCCGTGAGGTGAGGTGGCGTGCAGTATTCCCAACGTTAGGCGGTCGGGGGTGGTTGTTTGAATACTCACGGGTTCCCACGCCCCCGGCTAAGGTAGTTGAAGGAATACCGTGGTGGTTTTAGTCGGTAAGAGTCCGACACTGGCTTTGCCTACCCCGGACGGAGTGCTTCCATGAGGATTTCCCCATGGCAAAAAAATATGTGTAGTATTGCGGGACTTCGTGGTATAGAAGTGTCTGCGAATTAACTCCCGTCCCGTACTCCAGTGACGCCTACATCGCATAGTTAGCCGAGCGGAGTGAACGGCGACCACGCGACTTTTTTCTACTACTTACATTTTTGAACTCGTGATATCTTTCGAATGGAATGTCTGAATTGAATAATTCAAAAATTTATTTAAAGGTATTGAACCGGTCTTGAATATAAAGTAATTTATTTTAATATGGATTAATATCAAGGTACAAATAAAGAGCCTTTTCTAGCGACGGCATTTCAATTAAATTTTTGAAATTAAAGAAATCTTATTGTGAAATAACTATAATAGTTAGACATATGCTGTCGCGACAGTTTTTGTAGATAATGATGTGTTCTGCAAAGTCGTAGTACATTATTTTGTTCTATCATCAATAGTTTTAGCAGCGCACGCGATGTAAGGAATATTTTAGGTATTTTGTTACACCTTGGGTTACATAATTGGAGTTTTAGTAAGGATCCCTAATTTTTTTGAAAATATTATATAGCCTATGTCACTCGGAGATAGTGTAGCTTCCCAACGGTGCAAGAATTTTTCAAATCGGTTTAGTAGTTTCGGAGCCTATTCAATGCAAACAAACAAACAAACAAACAAACAATCAAATCTTTCCTCTTTATAATATTATATATATATATATATATATATATATATATATATATAATATATATATAATATATATATATTATTATATATATATATATATATATATAATATTATATTATTATTAGTATAGATAAGCAACACCCAGACCAACACAAACGCCTTTGTAGATCTACATAGTAAAACAATACACCTCTGCCACTCTTTCGGCAATATAGACATTACATGTAGTTATTGGGGTGTTTGTAGCTTGTCGCAGCATTAACCTACCTTCATAAACAGTATTTTAAATTCATCATCATCATACTCCACATTCAACAAAGTCCTCAGCAAGTCTCTGAACTTAGGTGGCGTCATTTTGTTGTTGAACGCTTCTTCGAAGGCTTCCTTGATCATCTCCATGTCAGTCATGCTGCACCGGTCGTGCAGGGCTGCGTTACGCCAGCGGCTGCGGGCCGCCGCAGAAGTGCTGCCCCCCGACTTCGTAGATAGCGATAACAAGGACCGAATATCACTTTCGTTTGCCATTATTACTTACTTATATCTTATAACAACAATCAAGTTATAATTAGTAGTAGCGTAGTAGAAATAGTATTACGTTCCTTATTTTCTGCTACAAATCCTACAACGCAGTGGTTATAATTCTTTGATTCTTATTATGTTTGCAAATGTCATTAGCAGTGTCAAAAGAAATCAAGAAAATCACAGAAAAAAAATCATGAAGAATAGAAGAATGTTTTCATATTACAATAAAAAAGAGTCAAAAAGTATACCATTCTCAGACCACAGCCATTGGCCCAAAATTTGTAACATCATCATCATCATTTCAGCCGAAAGACGTCCACTGCTGGACATAGGTCTCCCCCAAGCATCGTCACAACGACCGGTCCTGCGCCCTCCGCATCCAGCGGATTCCCACGACCTTCACCAGGTCGTCAGTCCACCTTGTGGGGGGCCTACCCACGCTGCGCCTTCCAGTACGCAGTCGCCAATCCAGAACTTTACTGCCCCACCGACCATCTGTTCTGCGAGCAATGTGCCCTGCCCACTGCCACTTAAGTTTAGCAATTCTTTGGGCTATGTCGGTTACTTTCGTTCTCCTGCGAATCTCAATCTAAATTTGTAACATTATGGATATCTATACCAGCGCACAAACTAGCGGTTTCTTCTTGCGGCTGAATTGAAGAAACACTATCGGCTACATATTTTTTGACAGTTTTAAAACAGCAACCGCAGTGCTGGTTGCTGGGTGGTGACCTTTGGTTCTGTTTTCCGAGGTTCTGTCCTTTTTATTTCGGCTTTGTAATCAAGATACAACTGAATGTAATGTAATGTATTTGTAATTTTGATGACTGTGTCCCATCATGGTCTCACCCTATAAGTTGGCCTATTGTCCATTTGTACTGCATTATTCATACACTAAACCAATAGTCGTACTTGTTACTTCTATCGCCATGCTAAATATATCGTTTAATATCATAGGTACTTTAAGTAAGCGAGCCATGTGCACAGAACAAATATACTCCATGTGTTAATGGACTTGAAGGACTGGAAAATAGGTAAGATAGTATCTGTCAAGGCACTGCTGCCACCGCTCTATTCTGGACATCATACTATTATATGTGGTGACACCATTGCTCACCTGATGAACAGTACCGCTTCCTATGACCACTTACAACAGCAAGAAAATTGCTGCTTTCCTACGAGACAAGGTTGGAAAGTGTCATCATCATGATCATAATTCCAATAGCAACCATTATGGACCAAGACCCCGCGACTGCCAGGCAGACTTTTTACGTGAAGTATCTAATTATAGCGTTAGGGTGTGTTTCCACTGACGCGGAGTAGAGAGGCGCTGAGAAATATCAGAGAATAGATAATAATACGGAAATATTAAGTAATTGCTCAAAAAAGGCTAAGGAGCCACAGAGGAGCGGAGACTTACATGTTTTTTAATTTTCTCTTATAAATTCTATGCATTTTCTATATTTCCCCGCTCTCCTTGTCTCCGCGTCGTCGTCACTCAGCCGTAGGATTTCGTTTACAAACCTTCCGAATCAAACCGAAACTCAAAAATGCTTGGCGGCCACTTAGCGGCAGATTATTTTAGCATTTTCTCGGATCAACTCTTTCACAAAAACTTTCTCTTTAAACAAGTGGTTTCCGAAAATATTTCCAACTAGCTGTACCCGTGGCTTTGCTCACGTTATCATAAGGTAAACTTTCAAATAAGTCAAATTTCAAAGATAATGGACGAATGATAGCAATAATTAATTTTTTGTCATTACTTTTTTGTTAAAACGCTGGACGCAAAGTCAAAAACTAAAACGTAAACCGAGAACCTAGGTCACAAACAAATTTTGAGCATAATTTACAAAAATAATACAGAATGATGTGAATGTATACAATAAAACGCCTTTTTACAAAACTTCTCTATAAACTATATTCGAGGTTTTACCTTCAGCAGCCAAAATGTACAGAGTGTCAGCGCTGGTGACGCGGGAGCAAGCGACGTACAGTTGTCCATGTGAGAAGCAGCTGGTCCTGAGGTCGACACCCGCAGCCTTCAGTGTCTGCCCCTGCGACTTATTGATGGTCATCGCGAAGCACAGACTCACAGGAAACTGTATGCGCTTGAATTGGAAAGGGTAATTGTGGGGATCGGTGGAATAAACACCGTCTCGCCAGCGGCACACCCAGTGAGAATCTCTGCCTCTATAATGTGCCTCTTCAAGGATATGACTTTGAGGCGGGTCCCGTTACACAGCTTAGGCGGTGTTAAGTTCCGTAAAAGCATAATCGGGACACCGACTTTAAGTTTGATAAGATGGGCAGGAAGTCCACTTGCAGTGTGGGTAGTGAGTAGCGTCATCTAGATTCAAAACGGTGTTTATAGAAGTATAAACCACTTCATTCTCTTGAATTTCTGAGAGAATGCTATCGTTAATCACAGCGGCTTGGTAATTTTTTGGTGTTAAAATGGCCCTCTCACACAACCAACAATTCTGCTGGTGTGAGATTTGGCTGATGTCCCCATAAAAAGAACGAATTAGGTCCTCTACCGTAGAGACCACTCTACAAACCGTTTCCGGTAGGTCCACCTGGCCACTCTCCTCTGGATAAGTTCCTACTCCAATGTTTAAAAGGACATCAGCGAATTCTGGAGCATGTGAATTCCCGCCAAGCCGTGCTCTCATGTTGAACGTCAAGCACAATCTGTGAACTTGCGGCCAGAGAGTAGAGCGTTTTAACCAATCATTCACCTCATCAACCCTAGTACCTCGCGTCACCACAGGCAGCGTCTGCCGCTAAAGAGAACTGTTACCCCACCCATGATGTTGTGGTTCCTGCGGATGTCTTGCAGAGTTTGGTCAACAGCCTCCACTGCCTTTCTGTTCGCCATCGTGCATTCATTCCATACAATTAGAGAGCAGTCTCGTAGAACAGCGGGCTTGTCACTGTTTCGTGAAACTGCGCAAACGGGCGTCTCGTTGCTCTCTAAGTCTATGGGAATTTTAAACATTGTGTGCGCAGTTTTGCCACCAGGGAGCAGTGTTGCGGCGATTCCGGAAGACGCTTCTGCGTGGGCTATTTTTCCTCGCCTTCTGACTTCCGCAAGGATGCCTGAAGTAAGAAAGGTTTTGCCTGTTCCTCCAGGAGCATCCAAAAAGAAAATTTTCACTTGGTAGAGTTCAACGCTCTGCAGGATAATTTCGAATAGCTGTCTTTGCTCTGAGATGAATGATGAACAATGACAGACATTGCGCCCGGATTGTAGTCAGTTTCGGCGGCGTATTCACGATTAACGCCGGGATGATGAGCCACAGGTTGGGGAGTAAACCGTACTCACCCAATGAATTCCAGCCGATCCAAACGACCATGTCTTCAAGTGAACAAAGACAGCTATTCAAAACGCGTTCATCATATCAACATAGGTCCGTAAGAATCGCCAATTGGTCAGGTCTGGTCTTTGGTTACTGCTGCTGTAATGCTGCTTGTTTTAATATTAACAGGATCCACACATACTCTAGTGCTCTAGTACTTAAAAGTCATGCTATGAAAATCTGGAAATCTCAATCCGTTTCGATAGTTTGATGATCATACAGCAAATAATAATAACAAGTGTTCGCACTGGCGTACTGAGCCAGGAGTCGCAGGTTCGAATCCTGCTCGTGAGAGATTTTTTATTTCCATAATTTAATCGTTAATAATAACAATAACATAACATAACATAACATCACGCCTGTATTTCCCCGAAGGGGTAGGCAGAGGTGTATAGTACACCCACATTTCGCCAGTTATGTTACAGTCCCATGTAATAGGGGGCGAGCCTATTGCCATAACAACAATAACAATAATAATAACAATATAACAATAATAATGTGTTTGCCTGGTTTTACCGATTTAACTATTTTTTCTAGAGATAAATGAAAGGACTCACGGATAGTAATGGATTATGTATTCAAGACTGTTAATATCAAAAATTGTAGGTACCACAAAATAAATATTGACATGCGATACACAAATATTAAACTGAATGCTACTGGTGTCGCCATCTAGTTGTGAACAGTGTAAACATACCGCCCACCAAGAACCTTCTGTTCTTCTTCACGCCGCCCACCATGCTAGAATGCAGGTTTTCTTTTAGGTAGGACCTAATTTGGGCAACCGAATGAGCTTTGATAAAGGACGTGTTAACGTAGAGCCCTTGCCTTTCAATTCCACAACTCTGGTTTCACCATCGGGTCCTGGATGCAGTTGTGTGATACGAGCTAGTAACCACTTAGATGGTGGCATTTGGTCATCCTTGACTACAACAACATCACCAATCTGAGGCGGTATAGTTTTGTTTTGCCACTTGTGACGTTGCTGCATTGTGTGTAAAAATTCCTTAGACCAGCGGCTCCAAAAATTTGTCATCATTCTCTGTACTAGCTTCCATCGATTTAGTGGGCTTATCCATTCGTTATCGTCACGTGCATCTGGCACTGTAATCAGTGATTCCCCAATCAAGAAATGCGCGGGTGTGAGTGGAGTCAAGTCGTCAGGGTGATCACTTATTTGACCTATAGGTCTTGAATTGAGGCATGCTTCAATTTGATTTAGTAATGTCGACATTTCTTCAAATGTCAAGGTTGAGGCACCAATTGTCTTTTTCAAATGCGTCTTTACTGATTTTATACTGGCTTCCCATAGACCTCCGAAATTGGGAGCTCTTGGAGGAATGAAGTGCCACGTAGTTCCATCGTTGGAAAGGAGTTCAGCTACTTCCTTAAGAACTCCGTGCATGCTTTGATTTAACATCCGTGTTAGTTCTTTAGCGGCGCCTACAAAATTTAGCCCATTATCACTCCACATTTCCGAGCAAGAACCGCGTCGTGATACAAATCGTCGAAATGCAGCCATGAAACCTTGGGTAGTCAAATCACTGACTACTTCCAAGTGAATCGCACGAGTCACCATACATATATATAGACAAATATATCCTTTAAATGATTTCTGTCCGCGACCTTTACAGGCCCGTATTTGTATCGGTCCGGCAAAATCCACACCGCTAATTTTGAAGGGTCTCCCGGGGTTTACCCGTTCCTTAGGGAGTTCTCCCATTTGAGGCTGTATCGTTGAGGCTCTGTGCTTAATACATACAACGCATTCACGGAAACATTTTTTTACTAGGGGTTTTAAGCCAATTATCCAATAGCGAGAGCGCAGTAAATTCATTGTAAGTGCCATACCGCCGTGCAGTAATCTTAAGTGAGCATCTTTCACTAACAGTGTGGCAAGGTGAGAGTCCCCTGGTATTATGACTGGATGTTTGAATTCATGTGGTAACTCAGCTGCTTGAAGGCGACCTCCAACCCTCAATAACCCAAACTCATCCAGGTAAGGATTGAAAGAGGTAAGTTTACTTCGTTTTTTTATTGTGCCCTTTTCTTTTAAATTTTGTATTTCTTCTCTGAATGTATGTTCTTGAGTAAGTTTTATACAAAAATCTAAAGTTTCTTTTAGTTCCTTCCAGGTAAGATATGTTGGCAGTAGTTCTGTACCATTCTTTATTATTGTCAGACGGAGAAACCTTCGACAGTAGGTAAGTACTCTTGTCATTCTGCTTAAACTTGAAAATCTAGCTAAAATTTCGTTTTCTTCAAAACAGGTATGGGCCACAGTCGCTTGTTTCTTCTCTTCTAAATTCGTGTTTAGTATCTTTTTCTGTTTCCTGTTGCTATTTAGGTTCATCAGCCACTGCGGTCCTTTCCACCATAATTCTTGCTGTTGTAGATCCGACGGATTGAGACCTCGCGATGCAAGATCAGCAGGATTTTCTTCCGAGGAAACATGACTCCATTTGTTATTATCAAGCCGGTTTTGTATTTCTGTTACTCGGTTAGCTACGAACGTTTGCCATCTTATTGGTGAGGCTTGAATCCATGCTAGTACCACCATTGAGTCGGTGTAGGCATATACTTGATTTTTAGGTATTTTAAGTACATTTGCAGCTTCTGACAGTTGTTTAGCTAATAAAACTGCTGCACATAGCTCTAAACGAGGCACAGAAATTTGTTTTAAGGGTGCTACCTTTGTCTTACTTTCTAGTAAAGATATATACACCTTGTGATTTTCAACAACTCTCATATAAATGACTGATGCGTAGGCCAATGTTGAAGCATCTGCAAATCCATGAAGTTCAGCGTATTCATTATTAGTGTGAGTATAAATCCATCGATACGGTTCAATATTGTGAAGCCTTGGAAGTTGTTCACGAAAAGACAGCCATTCTTTAGTTTTTCCTATTTGTTTTACAGGTGATTTTATTTCTTCTTTAAAGGGTAAGTTAACCTTATATCTTCCACTTTCTGTTCTAGTAGTAGTTTCTCTGTAAATATCTTCACACCTTTGCTCCTCCTTTGTTAATTTTCTTTGGAAGGTAAGTGTTTCATTTTCAATTTCCCAGAATTTTCTTAACATTTCACCAACGTCTACTTTTAAGTTTAAGCTAATAATTTCTTTTTCTTTTTCAGATTCTACTTGGTTAGTGCTTCCAGATAGTATCCAGCCCAGTTGAGTATGCTGGGCGATTATACCGGCAGGACCTCTGAGCAACCCAACGTCGATAATTTGAGTAAATACTTCAGCTCCCAGTAGTATATGTATTTTATTAAACTTATTAAATTCAGGGTCGGCCAACTCCAAGTCTTGAAACTCGGTCCAAGGGAAGATGTCTAAAGGTTGTGCAGGTGAGTAATTTGTGATCCGTTTTAACACGTATGCTTTTACTAGGACAGTGAAGTTTGAGTTGCATCTAGATTTCAATTGAACTTCAACCATGTTCTTGATATGAAGTGTATTACCTTCACTCAATCCTGAGACCTTGCCGTTGATTCTTTCTCGTTTCAAACCCATAGTCTGAACGAGGTCTTCTGTCACGAACGAGGCCTGAGATCCCTGGTCAATGAGGGCACGGTAAACTTGTGTTTTCTTATTCCTTGATACAACGTCTACCAGTGCTGTGGCTAAGAGTACTTGACCAGGTTGATTTATAAAATGTGATGAAACGGTGTCTACTTGGTCTTGCTGACTTTCTTCTTCAACTGAATCCTTTCTATCCGGATGTAACAATGAGTGGTGTTTTTTGTTGCAGATACGACAGGCTGTATCTCTCATACATTTTGCTGCAAAGTGGTTTGGAGTTAAGCAGTTAAAGCACAAATTATTATTCTGAACAAAGTCATGTTTGGTGGAATATGTCTGTTTTGCGAATTGTTTGCATTGGTACATGTAATGATCTTCCTTACAATATGCACATTCAGCAGTTGAACTAGATGCTGAAGAAGAATGGAAGGATTTAACTTTCATAGATCGATTTACGTTTTCAGTCATTTCTAGTGATCTGAACCTCATTTCCATAAATAGTTTCAGTTTGTTGAATGTTGGAAAATCATTACTGCAGTCACTTGATACATGTTGCTCCCACAGTTTTTGGCTTTCAGCGTCTAATTTAGCAACTGTCATGTATGTGACAATGACATCCCAAGTATCAGTCGGCAGCCCAAGATTATTTAACGAGCTCAAACATTCGATGGTTACATCTAAAAGTTGCTTAATATTCCCTGCTGACTCTGTATTTAAAGTTTTTGCTCCGAACAATCTCTTAAACAAACAAGTAGATATATATCTCTTATTGTTGTAGCGGTTGTTCAGTGTTTCCCACGCTAACTTATAATTTTTGCTAGTTATTGAAATGCTCCTTAATAATATTTCCGCTTCTCCAGCTAAACTTGATTTCAAATAGTGTAATTTTTGGACATCGTCTAAGGTCTGATTGTTATGTATTATCGATGTAAACAAATCCAGAAACGAAGGCCAGTCGATGTATTTTCCAGAAAAAATAGGTATTTTTATTTTCGGCAGCTTAATTTCAGCAATAGCAGTTTGTTTTTGTGTAGTGTGCTCTTTTTCTTTAGGCGTTAACGTATACAATTTAGTTTTCAAGTCACTTTTAAATGCAATGTATACTTCCTCAAATTGATCATACAAATCATCGGAAAAGTAAGCCAACGCAGACCGTTGTTCTTTACTAACATGCGTCACAAGTTGGTCGTGTGACGTTTTAAAGATTTGCCAATCTTTCTCTAAATTCTCCAGACGAGTATCTAAGTAACTTAACACTAGCCGGTCTTTCCCCGCTTTTTTATGATTACGTTGAGATTTTTGTATTTGTTCGAATCGTTCTTCTTGTAAACGTAAAAGCTGATTGATCTTTTCCATTGTAAACAAAGTTTTTCTTACTCACGTACTCTGCGCAGGTATGTACGCCCCCTTACGCACTAACAACAGAAAATAATATATGCAGTAGTTACTTGCTAATAACTACAAATATCATTGAGTCTGCGAGTCCGTAAAAAGTTCGATTTTGTTTTCACAATCACTTCTTTACGATCACAGATTTCTTTGATACAACGGTTTTTATCAGTTTCAATCTCCAATAATATGTATTATCACTAAATTAACTGTCTAAAAGTCAATGTTATAAGCACTGTGTCGCACTATGTTACACTGTGTCGCACTGTGTCAAGGCGTGACTTGCAAATTAGTCTCGAGAGTTTATTCACTAATTGTTTTTACAAAAAACTGCACACTACGTGTCGCGGTACTATTATCCGGTGAACGAAGGACCATTTGTTTGCCTGGTTTTACCGATTTAACTATTTTTTCTAGAGATAAATGAAAGGACTCACGGATAGTAATGGATTATGTATTCAAGACTGTTAATATCAAAAATTGTAGGTACCACAAAATAAATATTGACATGCGATACACAAATATTAAACTGAATGCTACTGGTGTCGCCATCTAGTTGTGAACAGTGTAAACATAATGTTTATTGCGACTTCAAAAGAACATAACAGCAGTATAACCTGTATGACAGGGCCCAGGCCTCTCCGTTACATGGTACATACAGATTCAGAGGCAATAGACTTGACAGATAAAGTAGATTGTAACACATTGCGACCGGAACATGTAGGTATTTAATCTGCTCGCCTTTTCAACTTTGAACATGTTGTGTGTCTTGGAGCCGTGTGTGTCGCACATGAGCAGCGAGTCGGGACGGGTGGCGCAGGAGCCCGCGCAGTGCAGCGACGCCTAGTACGACACCTGCCGCACCCACTCCGCGTGCATGTGATGTAACTCTATATAGACGTAACTCTGGTAGCAAATGGGGCTGCAACATGAAACCCAGTTGTAAATAAATAAATAAATATCTGTGGGACATTTTTCACAGCACCATCTAGTCCCAAACTAAGCAGAGCTTGTGCTATGGGTTACTAGACAATGGATATAATACTAATATACATTTTTTGTAAATACATACTTATAATACTTAAGCAACACCCAGACCAACACAAACACTTATGTTCACCACACAAATATTTGTGTCTTGTGGGAATCGAACCCACAACCTCGTTATCAGCAGTCCGACACTCGAACCACTAGACCACAGAGGTCGTCAAATATCAAAGCTTGACTACAATATCCACTTCACCTGTATTCTCTGCTAGTCATAATATTTCGAAAGCGAGTGAGGCTCTGTTACGGTAGACTGCAGATAGACATCTACAGTGAGGCACAACATCGAATACAACCAATACATCACTCATTTGAGACTTTGAGACGACTCGTCTCACTTCTTTGTGCTTCTCACGTGTCGGCACGAGTTACATAAGAACAGTGTTCCCTTTTCTTACGTAGGGAAATCCTCATGGACCCACTCTGCCTGGGGACGTCAGAGCCAGTGTCGGACTCTTACCGACTAAAACCACCACGGTGTTCCTTTAACTTCCTTTGGTCGGGGGCGTGTGATAGGCTCTGTATTCTCCCTCCACGCCAGACAGGTCCCGGCTCGCCACTATTAGGCAACCTCATTCTCGCCGTGCGACCTCAACATCACCCGCACCCTCCCCCATCCTGGGGCATGTGTAACACTGCGCGTCAACGTCACGGGCCTTGGACACGGACCGGGCACGGACAAACCCAACCATTTTCTTCGATTTGATAAACCACAAGTTCTGGTGAAGGAAAACCGATATGTACCTAGAATGCTCCGTGAGGCTATTGAAATTAAAAAACATCCTAATTTTAATAGAGAAGATGGTTGGCAGCTGCCACCTGTTTGGAACCCAGTCCTAAAAATTATCAAGTCCCAAACAGCACGCAACACTGTAAAAGATAATGATATTGTGAGTGATTACTGCGTGCATCGAAACGATTTTAATTAATAAATATTGCACGGTAGATTAAATTTTTTTTTTAGAAATATCTGTAAAGACGATTGTCATCTTAGTCTACCTGCGACCACGAAATGCTGCAAAGCTTTCGAAACGTCAGGGAAACCAATTTAAATAATATACGCGATTTAATCCGGTTAAACTTTGTTTTATTATAACATTATACAACATGTTGATCTGTATTCGTGCCATATTTAAGGAGGTGACTATACCACTGATACTGAACACCATAGAGGAAATGAATATAAATTATATATTATAAATTCAAGTATTCCGTGCTGAACACGAATCAATAAAAAAATTCAAAACCATATTTTTTTTATAGGTTCCTACCTATTTGTAAACAAACAAATTCTGTCCGTGTATCGCGTGCGACACAAAAACGATGCGTGTGAATCCACCAAAACAATTTGCAGGTATTTCCACCCTTTGACAAAGCCGTCGATGACTTATTTTCCGAGTCGGTCGGAATTTTTGAAAAAAATTACCACCACACCTCTGCTCCATCAATCAACTTCTGAAAGGCCTTAAGGATCTGTTTTCAACCCACCCGCCTTCAGGAGTTCAGCCGTAATTCCGTCATCACCCTTGCATTGTTGCTTTTGAGCTGCTTCAGCGCCATCCTAATCTCGTACAGGCTGACCACAGAGTACATTGTAATATAAGGTAGCGTAGCTACTATAATAGTGATCTGTGATATAAGGCTAACGTCCGAAATATCCTCGGTATAGTGTCGGGTCCACGTCGGGTCAATCGAGCTCTTGGGTCATTCGCCCGATATGCAGCGGATTACCGGGTGGACATGTATTTTGGAGTGGCTAGACTGTGGTTATGTCATGTCAGCTCATAAGCAAAGAGAATATAATCACTACGTGTACTCTTAAGTTATACAAAGTCTTTGTGTCAGCTACATACAAAGTTTTAAAGAAAAAAATCTGTGCGCGCTGTTTGCAATGCTTTTCTTATCATCATCATCATTTCAGCCGAAAGACGTCCAATGCTATTCTATGATGTTGATATTTGTAAGCATGTATTTAGTTTCCGAAACATTTTTTTGAAGCATAAAAGTCGACATTCAGGAAAAAGGATTATAGGTCTATGTCGGATTTTAGCCGTGTGCGTCGTCCACCGTCGTCGGGCGATATTACTGAACGCACTTCAGGTTTGTCACTTTTGTCTGTCACAGTGACAGTGTCACTTGTCAGTTAGCTACATGCGTGACAGCCGCAGTGTTGCCAAGTTAGGCGATTTTTCATCTTTCAGGCTATCTCGAAAGGTGTCGGGCGACCAGAAATTGCTATTGGCGACTGGTCGCCATTTAGACTATTCCAAAAAAACGATTGGGCGATCTTTTGTTCTACGTTTTCAGTCTGACAAAAACGGCTATAAACGGAACAATTTTTTTTATCTTGGTCAGTATTATGCCTGTCTGTATTTTATCATCTATATTTATCATTGGCAATAGGCTCGCCCCCTATTACATGGGACTATAACATAACTGGCGAAATATAGGTGTACTATACACCTCTGCCTACCCCTTCGGGAAAATACTGGCGTGATGTTGTGTTATGTATTTTATCATGCAAAAAATTATCCTGTAAAACCATTTTTTTTTCTATCCTTATTCTTTATTGTACACCAGTAAAATACAGTATTAACTTATAAATAGAAATTAAAGATTATATTATGTAGGATTAAATGAAATAACTTATTTGAAAATAAAAAAAACCTTAAATAAAACTACACCTAAAGCTAAAAAAAACTATTAAGTAGCATCAAAATATTCCTCCGCGTCGCTTTCAACTGGCAACGTGCCCAGATGACTGGCAGCATTACCGCGTTGTATGGCAATGCTTAATCTTTGACCAAAGTAAAGGCCAGTAATAATACTATAGATAGATATATAGAATATTCTTTATTGTACACCATTAACATTATTAAATTTAGGACTAACACGTAAACTAAGGGTACATTGACATACTTTAATTGAATTAAAACGAATGACTACCCAAAGTTTAAATTTTCTAAAGTATGACTAGCGGCCTCATTATGTCATACTCTTTTATGACAAACTGTAAAATAAACTGTTTTCGATTTTATTCTGCTAAATTTAAAAATAAATTCGTCAAAAAATAGCCTTTATAGGCTACCCGACTTTCAATTAAGTGATTTTAAGCTACTTAACAGAAAAAAAATCAAGGTGAATTTAGGCGACTTGGACTGGGCTAGACTTGGTAACACTGGACAGCCGTGACAATGACAGGATTGACAGATGACATGACAATAACATTGTCTGGTTGGCGGGAAAATTCGTAAAGATCGTGTTGTAGATTTTTTATTATTTTCCAAAATTTGTGTTTCTTCGAGTGTTAATGTGTAATAATGGTGGATTATTAAATTTTAAGTGCTCGTTAACGTGTACAAGTGTGGATAAATGATACAAAGTTGAAAAACATGACTTTCGTATTATCTCATCATCCCCTCGGAAAAAACCTAGTAAAGTTTCCATCACTTTACTAGGATATAAGTATAATATGTTCAATGATTACGACTGAAGGACATGTATCCATGGTCATGAATAAATTAAAAAAATAAAATAAAAATAACATTGTCTGTGAATTCTGTGATACATAACCTCAATTGTTTCATTGCTATTTGCATTATTTGAAAGTTGCTAAAACAAAATGTTTCTGACACTGCGGTTGCTTTCTAACCGTCACCCTTCGTTCATCGCGCGCACGGTGTTTGTTAAGAACAACAACGTGGATGATGCGTGCCGGCTGGTCAACAGGATCCTCGGCAAGGAAGGCATTCTTGAGCAGTACAGGCTCACCAGATACTACGAAAAACCTTTCCAGGTAATTAATATATCTAATTAGTGACAAAACAGTAAGTACGAAGAATTCAAAGTGTACACCAAAGCTACAAGTAGCTAATTCAGCTAATTCTAGGATGTAAGCAGAAAAACATGTAAGATTTCTAGTTAAGAGTAGAAGCAATCCAGTTACCATGTCAAACTTGTTTCAGACAAGAAGACGTATAAACCATGAGCGTTGCAAGGCCATTTACAATGAAGATATGGAGAGGAAGATACAGTTTGTACTCAGAAAGAATAGACATGATCCTTTCCCTGGATGCTCATAATTATAAACAATAGTGCTCTGTTATTTTCTTAAATTATTTAAATATTTGTGTGTATAAATACACATATTGCATACTGCTAAACAACATAACAGCTAGTTTTAACAAATTACTGTATTTGATGTCCTTACAATCAGGAAGTGTAGCATGTGCTACCATGACATCTCATACATCTTGCTGAAACTCTAGCCCTGCAGTAAAATAGATGAATTTAATTTAGATGTACTTTTAGTAATAAAAAATGTAAATAAATAGTATTCAAACGTTTATTTCTTATAATTTAATTATAATTAGCTTCGTAACAATATATTTACAAGAATGGATGCCTGGTATTGTCATTGGTCACAGAATGAAGTCTTTATAAAAATATATGAATGCTATGAATAATAGGACTAGATTGTAAGTTTGGCAATATGCGCGTCGGCGCGGAGGCCGGCGGTCGCGCCGTCACGTGTAGCTGAGGCAGGCGTCGCGCCGCCGCACGTAGAAGTGGTATCGGTAGCACCGGTGGCACGTCTTGATGCCACACCGGTAGCTCAGCCCGCCTTGTGGCTTACCCTTGCAGTATTTCAGGCCACAGGGATACCAGTTGACACATACCTGTTGATTTTTTTATTTTAATACAATAACTATCGTGAGTTAAATTCATAATGATTAATATAAACGGTTTCACTCACGTTATTTCATCGGGTGTGCCCGACCGGTTTCGAGCTCGAACGGAGCCCTTAATCATGAGCTGGTTACGCGGCGGCGTCGCGCACCAAACTGTGGATTTAGAGGCCACAGTGCGCCACGTAGCGCTGCGCTCGCGACGACGGTGACGGAGCGCCTGGTTTCGGTGGTGGTCGTGCATCTTCGTCGCTCGTCGTGTCCGAGTCTTCAGGTGGATTATCACCGGTACACACACTGCTGACCGTGTCATACTCCAGGCTCAACGGGACATGGCTGTTTGATGAAGACCTGAGAGCTGGTTTCCAGGCAGGTGGCAGTTTCCAACCTCCGTCTCTATTGAAATTTGGGTGACGACTGATTTCAATAGCTTCACGTACTACACGTACGTACGTTTTCGTTTCCCGATGAAATAACGTGAGTGAAACCGTTTATATTAATCATTATTTTAATACAATTGAATATTAGGTGGAAGACCACTAGTGAACAGGTGAACAAAATGCTGTGCTATGACTGAATAAGTAATCTTTTTATATTAGCATATTCTTGGGTAGTTCCATTGCTGAACGTATGTTAGCCTTCATCATTCATCATCATCATCATTTCAGCCGAAAAACGTCACTGCTGGACATAGGCCTCCACCAAGCATCGCCACAGCGACCGGTTCTGCGGCTTCCGCATCCAGCGGATTCCCACGACCTTCACCAGGTCGTCGGTCCACTTTGTGGGGGGCCTATCCACGCTGCGCCTTCCAGTACGCGGTCGCCACTCTAGAACTTTATTGCCCCATCGGCCATTTGTTCTGCAAGCAATGTGCCCTGCCCACTGCCTAATAAGTTTGGCAATTCTTCGGGCTATGTCAGTCACTTTCGTTCTCCTGCGAATCTCCTCATTTCTGATTCGATCATGTAGGGACACTCCGAGCATAGCCCTCTCCATTGACCTTTGAGTGACTTTGAGCCTTCTTATCAGGCCCATTGTGAGCGACCACGTTTTAGTGCCGTAAGTAATTACTGGCAACACACCATGGTCAAAGACTTTCGTCTAGAGACACTGCGATATGTTAGCCTTCAGAACTAAATAAAAAAATGCAGTAGTATGCCAAGCTCTCACCTCTAAGTGACAAATGCACTCTTTAGTATGATCCGTCTCAGAGACACATGCGCCGACTGCGGGCTTCCCGTCTGACGCGTCTGAAGATAACACATGCGCAGGAAACGGCGTCACTGCATTTGTGTATGATGACTGGTCCATACCTGAACACAGCATAAAGGTTGTAGGGGGTGTATCTACTATGACAGCAATTGCCAAACTGTTTTACTGTCAGAAAGATTTTGCTGGAGATACTAACGACGACAGAATAGGTAGATACAGTCAAAAGCAATAATATCATCCTATCGACGTATTTAAAACCGCCAATAATGGTGCCGATTCTCTTGTACACCCACCTAAACCTAACTATAACTAAAATTTACAAATTTTAGTTTAGAAAATCATAAAACTTATTCTGTGTTTATCTTTTTCTTATTTTACAAAACTTGTTGACAGCTCTAATAATTGAGTTTGACGCATCTAAGTTGAATTGGCGGTGTTACCAGTACATCTTAAATTTTTTATTAAAGAGTGAATGGAATGACCGAAAGTTCACAAAAACAAGGAAATTAAATAATAATTATATTTGTAATTATTAGTTTATCATTAAAATTATGAAGAAAAAATCATGTCACGAAATAAAGTACATTTTTGTTTTATATTTTCAATAAAATATATAAATTGGAATAATGTGATCAGGTTATTATTACCTACGGCCCGTATTACAGAACGATACTCAAGCGTTGATCACAGTTTAAAACTAGTTTTGAGTTGAGCTTTGATTTTAGATCGTTCCTCAAGCAGAGATTTATTGATCACAGTTCAGATCACAATAATAAACTATTTCTTTAATTTAAAAAGCTGGAATTTCCCTTTTTAAAGACGTGGTTAAAAAGTTCTAGCACCCAGGACACGAAATTTCTGAAAAAAGTTGAATAAATTAGAATATAACATTGAATTAAGAAACCTATGGAAGTGGCACATTCTTCTATATCCACCTAGTTTATACAAATATCTATTAAATCGTTATTGAATTATGAAACTATTCTTTGTCTCTTGTTAACAAACGTGTTATGTCATTTGGTGAAAGAGATCGCATGCTATTTGTATATTCTCTGTTTGGCAACATCTTTACGGGATGTCAAAATACCTACGCCGCGTGGCAACCCCGCTTACCCCGCAATGTGGCCCATAATACATGAGCTGTCAAGTAAACAAACTAGGGCTGTTGATATTTTTAAATATCAGATTTTCGATCTATCGATTATTATTGAAAAAAAAAAGATATTTCGATATATTGGCCAAATTTCATGATTCTAGGTCAATGCGAAGTACCCTATAGGTTTTTTATGTGAGTTTGCGAGTATCAAAATGTGACATAGCCGTATGATTGCCTTGACCTAGAAGCTTGATTTTTTATGTCCTAGGGACAGCCGAACTTAGTATTTGATATAATTGCATTATTTATTACTATTTGAAAATGATTTTAATCAGCACACATCTCTGGTACGAAACACGAGCATCGATATCGATACTTTTTAGTTTTGATTATTTACTTCCCTAGCTATGGCCACCATAACGGTGGCCCGGATATTGTAGGTATACCACGCTTATTTCGTAGGTATTACTGGTCCATAGGTACAAGACAATGACTTCTTATCCTTTATTATATAGGTACCTCTTCTTATCGAAATTATAAATTTCATTGTATGTTTCTATGAACAATTTACCTTTCTGCTGAATCTACAACAGCTGCAACCACATAGTAGGCATCCATTATTTATTTTAAACTACCTAAAAACTATAAAAATGAATAAAATAAGCTTTGCAATTTTAGTTGTTGATAACTAATTATAGTCGACATGTATTTTGATGCCTTCTAAAAATAGTCAGATTTAGGTTGACATTTCTAATATTAGGTGAAAAACGTCAATTACAGAATAGCAAAATGTCAATTTTTACTAAGTTGAATAACTAAACTAATTTTGGTCCTGTCAAACCAAAAATTAGTTTTAAAGTGAATTTCAGAATAGAAAACTTCGTTTGACAGGACTAAACTAAATTTAGGTGATTTTTAGTCTAGTTTAGAGAATTTTGTGACAAGAGAATCGGCACCATTATCTATCTGACCCAAGCCACGAGAATAAACATATGACAATGGGTAGTAGGGCTATGCTCATCAGATAAATACACGCAGAAGAATGGCAAACGACCTGGTAATACCAGCGCATAGAACGGCAAACTACAAGGGAAGTTTTAAGTACTCTGCTACCAAGATATGGAACGATTTACCTCCTCCCTTACGCCAAAGTATGTCCCAACTGACTTTGAAAAAGCATATCACTAGAGAACTTTTAGTTATTCAAAAATTACCGTAGCAGAAACTTGTGTCTGTCGATCTCGTGTGGGGTGTTGTACACATACATGTAATTGTGACTATATCGTGTAGCTGTGTTATAGGTGATTATTATTGTGCAATGTGTGATGTTCGGTTGTGTCAATTAACTGTTTAAAAAAAGTTGTTTTTTTTTTTTCAATGCTTTTTTGTTTATTTATATAAAATACAACTTGTATGTACCAAATGAACATAATTATTGTGACTTATTAGTCTATAAATACTAATATACGATGTTGTAAAATACATATAATTTGGTTAAATTAAAATTCGAAGTAAAATTCCAATTTTTTGTATTAGGTATTTGATGTCAAATGTCTTCTTTCATTTACTTTATTTTTTTTGTTCTTGTGCGCGTAAATTTCACTTTTAAGATATACAGATGGGAGGGACCAGCTGAAAATCAGTGCTGTGCATACCTACATGCACAGCAAATACTGAGCTGGATCCCTTGCCACACATATTATGTTGTATGCATGTTGTGTTCTCATTAATTTGTCCTGTTACCTTTGCATGTAATGTGTATATTTTGTGTATGTGTGGCAAAATAAATGGTTTAAATGGTTTAATCTCTTCTATACATGGGCACATATTTTATCCATTCCATTCATAGTAAGATAGCCAATGTTTGCGATTTTAAAACTGGCGATAGGAAGATATTATTGCTTCTGACTGTACAGAAGGCCGATCGACGCCGATAAACCATCTCGGTCGAACCGTTTGACGACTTGATCGATTGTTGTATGTACACATACATATTATGACATGTGTGCATGCACTGTTATTCTAATTATGAGGAAAATCTCAAATATTGAGTCAATAGTTTTTATTTTGTTTAATTTATAGCCCACTTGTTATTAAAATAATTGAATCCTCTTAAGGGGACATTGTAATCGTCAGTATGAACAACTTTTACTATGGAACCAACACTGAAATCGCGAATAAAAACAGCTGATCCCTACATTTTGTCGATTTATGTGAACACATTTGTATTATGTTGTGGTTTATTTCCATTTACACGACTGTTTGGTTTTGTTTGTTATCACAACTCTATTTCAGGGAGGGTGGTATCGTTTTATACCCATTATACCACCATGCGACCAGGGTTACGGCCAGTGGTATGGGGGTCCGAGAAGGCGGTCACGCGCTTGCCGTGCTCTGCCTGTATGTTAGTATCACACACAAACCAGTAACCTTCAGGTCTTCTAGGCGCCCCCGCCAGGGGGCGCGAGGATCGGTCTCGGGATTAGATCCCTTTACCGAGGCATCGATCTCTACCCGTTAATACGGGCATGGCGTCGGGTTGGACTCTCTGTCCAAGCAAGTTGCTGTGCGCCGTCTACTGTGAGGTGGGCGGACAACACAGCTTTGTGAATAGTTGCTATGTGTGTTCCCGTAGGAGCGCCGCGCTCACCGTTTTGAAAGAAAGAAAGAAAAATAGTTTATTTTTATTTAAACGTGTTTTCTGTTCCAATAAAATTTTTATTATTTATTATTTATTTTATTATTTATTTATTTATTGTCACAGTTAACGACGCGCAACATTTAAAACAGTGATAAACACAAGCAGGCAACTTATAGGTGGGGTTACATAGAAAGTAAAAACAAAAGACACATAGGTAAAAAATTAAGAAAGGACAGTCGATACAAAATATAAGATAAGTATAGTTGACCGCATGACAGTGGCAACACCCGAGTCTGAAAACCGCCCTTACTGCTTACGAAATAAAGGCGCCGCCAGAGCCAAACTGTTACCACTGACGTACGGTCGACCGCACCTAAAATTACATAATAAAAATAAAATATCTTCGTTAGTTCTCAAGACAACCGGCCAATTGCACGCCGTAGCCGCGACAATGAGGTTCCCACTCAGCATGTTGCTGTGTAACAGATCAAGCCACTACACAGCGCTGATTTTCAGTGGGCACCCCAAGTGTGACACAGACGGGAACCCAACATATACACGTCAGATAAAATAAAAATAAATACATTATACTAAATTCATATCATTAAAAATAAAGCTAAATACGATGACGCCAGAAATAAGTACCCACGTTTTCACGGGAGCGCTTCTTCACGACGCCTTGGCGGTCAGACCCTACCGGGTGAGACCCCCGGTTACCCGGGGGAGGCCCAGCAGGAGTCAACCAGCGACAAAGGCGTCGACTTGAGCGCCCTCTACAGGAGGATGCTGACCTCCGCTTTCAACGCAATCAGACTAGCCAATCACGTTTCGAGCTAAGAGGCCGAAGTATGTGTTTGAGCAGTTTGTACTGTGAGTAACACTGCTCAATGTTTACGTATGAATGCGCGCCCACGCATTCTACGTGTGAGTATGGATGCATGTACAGTTGTGTGTGTGTCTGTGTTTAGTGCGCTCCGTGCCTATATTAACTTCGTCGCGCACTGGGGTGCATGTTATGTTTGTAAAGTGCTCTGTGTTTGAATAAGTCACGTGTCAACCATGTTATGACTTACTCAGGCGTCAATCCGGTGGGTGGGAGCGGAGGAGGGCGACCTTGCTGGCGGCCGCAGTTGCATGTCCCGCCACTCTCGGTGGCTTAGCCGGTTGTAAACAACGTGGCCATTCCACCGAGAATGACTGGTACCGGGTCCTGTCCAGCCATCAGGGCGTGCAGAACGTCCTGTAGGACCCGGATAACAGCCCCGAGGATATACTTCTTGTATTCCTCGGGCGTTGTGGGCACTCTATGTCCCGCCGGTGCTGCTCCATTTTTGCGCTGCTGCTGGCGTGGCGTGGGTTCTTCTTCTGTTGGTGGCGGCGCTTGTGTTCCCGTTTGGGAGGCGCTCGTGGTGGTAATGGGATTCACAGCTGGTGGTGGGTTCGTTTTTGTCCTCACGGCGACCCCTTTCACGGTGGCAGCAGCAGTGGTGACCTTGGATTTTTCCGGCGGGGGCGGGGGGGCAAGGTCGCACTTGGCGTCGTGCGCGTCCTGCTCCTGTGCCTCGGAAGCTGCGGGGCGAGCCTTCCGCTTCTTTCCTCCGCGCTTCCTTTTCCTCCGCTCCTGGGGTTCAATATTGGCTCCGCGCGCTTTTGGCTCGTTTGCCGCCGCCATAAGCGTCGCACTCCGCGTCTCGTCGGCGCACGGCTGAGGCCTTGTGTCGACCTGAGCGCGTGGCCGGTGCTCAGTGGACTTGGCGACGGTGCCCGCCCGCTTGTTGCGTGCCTCTCGCTGGTAGACGGGGCACCTGAAGTTGTTGGCGGTATGGGGTCCTGCGCAGTTTGCGCAGGTCGGCGGCTCTTCTCGTGGGCGTGGGCAGTCTCTTGACGTGTGTTCCCCGCCGCACCGCACGCAAGCGAGCGGGCGGTGACACAGATGCGAGCTGTGTCGGAACAACTGGCATCTGTGGCACTGAGCGGGTCCGCGTTTTCCGCGCCATGCTTCCACTTTGACACCACGTATGCACGGCAGCATCGTGATGTCAAAGATCTCCCGAAAGTCCGGCGTCCTTCGGAGCATGGCGTGGAAAACGCAGCCGGGTCTTCCATGGCGCGCCTTTATATGGCGCGCGTACTCCGGCTCAAAACCAAGCGCGCGGAGTTCTTCTTCGATATCTTGCGGATCCGTGTCTGCCGGCAGCCCCGTGATGGCCACCTTCAGGCTCTTTTCCGCTGGGAGCGAGTACGAGAACCACGAGATATTCTCTCGCTTCTCGAGGTCCGTTAGGTATCGCTGCACCAGCCGGAATTCGTCTTCTGTCTCCGGGACGAAGCGTATTCCCTGCTGGTAGGGACGGGCACAAGGCGGGCGGCCCAGCTTGTCCCGGAGCGCCCTGAAGTGCTGTGCCCAGTTTGGTAGTTTCTTTACAATCAAAGGTGGGTAGCGTGGCTTCTTGATTTTCCTCTGCTGCTCTGCTGGTGATGCGCTACCACTGGGCACGGCAGTGGGCTGCACGGGGGCTGCGGCAGTAGGAGGTGGGCACGTTGTCACGTCCGAGTATGATGGGGTCGGCGTGGTTCGCAGCCTGCGCGGGTCGCGCTGCGGCAGCGATGCAGGGCCGCTTTGCCTCTTCAGCGGCGGCCTCTTCCGGGCTTCTTGGTCTACGCTGGGCTCTCGGTTCCAAGTTGAACTCGTAGTCAAAGCCCAGCGTATCTTGAGGCGGCTGACCTAGGCCTAGCTGCGGAAGTTCAGGCTGCGAACACGTGATGTTCGGTTCGTCCTGTGTGGTATCCCTGCTGGCACGTATGGGCGTACGCCACATAGTCCAAACGACCCTGACGACGATATGGAGGCGTCCGATCCCACACGGGACGAACACGCCGACCTCATCGCCGGTGAGTCAAGGGCTGAGATGCGAGGTGGTGCGGGTGACGCGTACGCGGCGGGCAAGGCTGCTCCCGCCGGTTGCCTCTTCATCCGCGTGGTCTGCTCCAGGGGGGTCCTCCTGGGAGGGGTCTTCTTGCTCTCGATCGGGGCCGGGTTGCTCGACGCAGGCACACGTGCCCGCGGAGCAGCCTCGGTCGTGGAGGGCCGCGTCGCTCTCGCCGAGCTTGACACCGGCGCGCGAGACGTCGGTGGAGCGGGGCGGGGAGGGGCGCGGGATGTAGATGCAGGTGCGGGCGGGGGCGCGGGTTTGGCGCGACGTACGGCCGCAGCGGGTACCGGTACCTGCATTGGTACCGGGCGGAACGTCGTTTGGTGGTGACGCACCGCATGCTGGCGAGACGTCTTCGCCAGCGGAGCGGGCGCCGCTGGTGCGCCAGCTTGCACTCTTGGTGGGTCTGGGCTGGGCGAACGATGACGAAGCTCCGGCTCCGTCGCCATCCGATCCATCCTTGGCATGCTTCTCGTCTGGTAGATGGGGGGTTCTGGGTCCCCCGGAGGGGGTCGGGCACTGTGCCTGGGCATCGTCGGATGCGTGGCCTCCGCGACCGCTTCGGTATTGGATACCGGGCAGCTGCGGCAGCGCTCGCGCGAGCACTACGTCGGTCCGGGCGGGAACACACTCGCGAGTGAGGCACGACTCGACTGCGTGGCGGCCACGAGCAGTCCACAAACCAGTAAGCCTCTAGACGCTGATCAGCCGGACACCCACGGTCACAACGCATATGCAGTAGCAATGCATATCATACGCCCCGCCGCCAATCAGGACGTCAGTCCGTCAACGAGCGGCACCAATCATACGGAATCATACCACCGAACTTTTGAGTCGACCAATCATAATGCGCCGTCCGCCCCCTGATCCCCCGCCAACATTCTACACCTGCGTTCTCATGAAAAACTTTGTTTAAGCGGCGTCTTGAGGCTTATTGGTCTGTGTATCACAGAGCAACAAGGATGTTGTAAGTAGGTACTACCATACCATACTTCTGGAGAGCTGACTGTGATATTAGATGTACGAAAAATAATGGTCTTCAAAGAAAAACACTAATGCTATCCCTCTCGCAGATATTGCATTGTTAGTATTGTTACTGCTTTATTCTTTGTCTACTAGTTTGAATTAGTAGTATTCACAGTTGTTATGCATTCATAAAAGAATTGGAAATCGTCTACCTTATTAAAGTAAACATAACACAAATAATTATTTGTCGGGTTAATTAGGTGTGTGCCGTGTGTGTGTGTTTCTTTCAGCATCCATCCGGCCCAAACCGGACTGTGTGTGCCCGCGCTAAATGCGCCAGCTAGTACATTGTGTACGGGTTTCTACACATTCCGGGTAGAATCTACCCGTCACGGGCCGGCCAGGTCTGGACTGGACTGAAAAGTGTGAGTACACACTTACCTGGTAAAGGAAAATTCATGATTTTTTCTTCCAATTACATTCCATTAATAACATACCTTGTGTCCTACTTTTCAAGCACCAGCCCCCCTAGCCAAGTTGACAATAATGTATGGGAATGACATATCTTAACGAATGACTTTTTCGTTGAGATATGTCATTCTCATACATTTTGATTGTTTTCTATTAGCGTTGACGATTGTAGATTGTCACTTTGGCTAGGGGGGCAGGTATGGTCACCTTATTAGAAAAGGACACCACTACGTACATAAGTTTTCTCTTTCTAGACCAACTATAAAATAAAATAAATAAATATTTATGAGACATTTTTATACAGCACTATCTAGTCCCAAACTAAGCAGAGCTTGTACTATGGGTACTAGACAATGGATATAATACTTATATACTTTTTTTTTTGTAAAAACATACTTATAATACTTAAGGAACACCCAGACCAACACAAACACTTATGTTCATCACACAAATATTTGTGTCCTGTGGGAATCGGACCCACGACCTCGTGCTCAGCAGTCCGACACTGGAAGCACTAGACCACAGTCGTCGTCAGTCGTCACTTGTGTGCATTCCTATGGTTATTATTTGTATGCAGAGCACTGACCGGGGCGCGGCGCCCAGCGCGCGAGGTCGGCGGCGCGCAGGAACACGCGCTCCCGTGCGGCGCCGCAGTGGCGCGCGGCGGCCGCCGACAGCAGGCGCGCCGCTCGCCCCGCCCACGCACTCGCCGTGCTCTGCCGCCACCCTTTATCTTCTTCTGCCACGCGAATCGTGCCTGGGTTTTTCTAAATTCAGACAAATCGTCTAGATCAGTGATTCCCAAACCTATTTTGTCTACTCGAAAGTGAGAGTTCAGTCGGTGTCTAACGGCCAAAATTAATTTCCAATCTATCCACGATTTGCCCTACTAGAGATAGAAATTTGACATAAGCTCCATACAAAATATGTCAAATTTCTATCTCTAGTAGGGTAAACTGTGGATAGATTGTATATTAATTTTGGCCGTAAGAGTCCTAGCTAGATGAAATTACAAATCGCCCCCCAAGCCTTTACACAACACCCCCATTTTTTTTCTGGCTTTCTTACTGCCCCCCTTTAAGCCTGTAGTGGCCACAGGGGGCGTTATCGCCCACTTTGGGAATGACTGATCTAGATTAATACAGACGATCTGACATTAATGGTAATAGTATGTCAGTTTTAGTTTCGTTTTGATAAGTTTGATAACTCTTAAAAGCTAGAATACATAACTTTTTGAATTATGTTTTTATTTTGACAGCAATATTTGGGTTTCTGCTCCAAAATACCATGTGAATTAATATGGTGCTAAACTAAGCTGTCCTTGATAGGGCCTGAATTACCCAGGAGGTGGCTCAAACCCTAAGTCAGGCCCTATTCCCCAATGATCCTTATTATAAGTCAAAGTTAAACATGGTTATACTTTTGTAACATCAATGAGCTTAGTTTTTTAATATTGGGCAAGGATACTATGGAGAACTTGTCATTCAATTCAGAAACCACAAGGAATTTGCATGGCAAGTTTATACATTGTTGAGTGTAAAGGTTGTGATGTTCTCTATTCTATGTGAAATATGTATAAATTAAAATAGTTATGTTGCAAAACTGCAATATTTATATAATTTTGTTAATTTATTATTTAAATAATAATTTCACTGCACACATTCTCGCCACAACCTGTGCTGCCTGTGTGTATTTATTTTAAATTTAAATTATAAAAATTAATAATGTATAACTATCTCTAACTATCAGTAAAGTTTGGCCAGCATATTTAATTAAACCTTTTAAACTGAATTAAATAGGAAGCAATGAGAGGTGACTTTAGGATTGCCTAAACATTAGTTTTGAAATATAATAAAGCCATATTGGTAACTCACCATAAATACATACCTGTCTCAACTTGGCCATAGCATCGGGTGCTATGAAGTCAGCCTGGGCCGCATGTGTAAGGAAACAGAGAGTCTGATGTCCAGTCTGACCCAGTTCTTCCTCACCAGGAATTATCACCTTCATTGCCTCCACCTCCTGAAAGTACAATAGCTATTATTAGAGACCCAACAAGGTTTTTATGCAGTTTGTGGTTGTACCATCACAAGGCATTTATTCCACTGTCTGTAAGCTTTAAATTTTGGAATCAGCATAAATGCATCACCGTGCCCTGTATGTGAAGCCACAAATTCACCTTGTTTATTTTCAAGCATAGATGTCCATTGGCATACAAGGTCCACTTTCACTTGTCAAGTATGGACAACAGTGGTATTCAAAATGTTATGATTATCTTTTATATAAAAGGCAGTAGTCTTTGAACAACTCCGAAATAAAAGAATACTGCAATCTTTCAATTTAATCCTATACTCACTGCCAGATTTACCTTATAGACTGAAGCCTGGACAGCGCCAATAGAACTGTGCCTCTGGCCAATGGTTTTAGTAAGAACACTGGTGGAGGTTGTTGATGACATCCTGACTATGCTATGCTAAGTGAAGAACTTTAATGTTGCAATAAGCCTGGCTTTGTCTCTGCTTAAGCAAAAGAATATAACACATCATATTCTCATGTTTGTTGATTGTAGCTGTTAATAGTTGTTGTGTGCTCTCATAGGTTAACTCACATTGGTGAAGTCGACGAGCTGCGACACGAACACGCCGTCCAGCCGCATAAACTCCAGGGTAATGGTGTCCTCCGACACGTTTGCCGTTATGTTCTCCTGCATAACATCGCCGCCCTGGACAATGCACACGTAATGTTAAGTTTACTTCTGACTGGAATCGTGTATGAAATATCACTAGGTATATCGTATTTGCGGAAATCATAGAATATTGCCCATATTCTATGATTTCCGCAGATACCCAGTTTGTTGAATCCAGCCAATGCACATATAAACAAGTTTTCGTTGACGGAATAATGTTGGTTTTTTAAGTTGACACGGCCATGCACCACTTGGCTCTTACCTGATTCCTAACATTTATAAGAAGCTGTAGATTTGTAGGCTTCACTAACAAATACAATAATAATACTTTTAAAATTAGTTCCATTTTGAAAGACCTCACTTTTCACTGCTTTTCACCCATTTTTCTAACCAGTGTTGCCAACTGATTTTTTTAAAGATAGCCAAAGATAATAATATCACGTAGATAGCCATATCAGCAGCAGAAAATAGCTAGATTTTCATTTTAAGTTTTTTCTAGTTTTAGGACAGGGCGTGGGACCGCGGTTTTTAGCATTCTATGTATTTTAACTCAGTTTGTATGTAAATACGCGTGTACACCACATTTAATACACGTTCCCATCCGTGGCACGTGGGTCCATTTCCCGAGCCCCATCGTCGTAGAGCGTCATTTAGTTCTTTTTGGAGCTCATAACCATAGCTGGATTTTCTCATACTTCTTATTTCGTTATAATGGCATTTATCATTGGTACCCTCAATTTGTTTCTCGATTTAATAAAAAAAAAAGCAAATAAAGTTTTTTTTTTTTTTAATTTTCACTAAATTATAATGATAATAATAATGTCCTCCCGGCCGAATTTCGGTCACGGCGGCCAATCTCAACGGAGACTAGCCATCTGCGCGGGACATATTATAGTGCACAAGTGCGTGCGCAAACACAGGTGCACTCCTATTCCCTCACTCTCATAATCCGATGGGACGGCAATTCGACACGACCGGAGAGAGATCAGGCGCAGGACCGACGGCTTTATGTGCTCTTCACTAAATTAATGAAGTATTTAAACTGGATTTCTACTTTAGCTGCAAATTCTGCTTATTTAGGACCTAACACATTCCAATAACAAGGACACAGCTGGTCTACTTTTATCAAAACCTCGTAGTAGTCAATCTTAGTTATCAGATCAAGCAATCTTCAAGTTCCCTAAGCACATAATTCAGAATTATCTTCCATTATCTGCCAAAAATCTGCTCATCTCTTTTATTTCTCTTACGGCCAAAATTAATATCCAATCTATCCACGATTTATCCTACTAGAGATAGGAATTTGACATATTTTGTATGGAGCTTATGTCAAATTCCTATCTCTAGTAGGGCAAATCGTGGATAGATTGGATATAAATTTTGGCCGTTAGTAACACCTTTGATCAAAAAAAGTTAAAATTGTAGTTAAATAATAGCTAAATAATTTTTTTTGTAGCTGATGATGTTAATTTGTAGCTAAATCTAGTTATAAAAAACTTCAAGTTGGCAACACTGTGTCTGACGCTTTACTTTTTTTAAAATTTATTTAACGGCCAAGGATACAAGTCTTTAAAGCACTTTACTTTTTTTTTTTTTTTTATACATGTCCTTCAGTCGTAGTCATTGAACATATTAACATTGTACTTATATCCTAGCAAAGTGATGGAAACTTTACTAGTGGTGTGAACCGGAGGCATTTTCAGCCTCCGGAGATTATGCGGAGATTTTATTGAATCACCGGAGGTTATCCGGATGTTCTCCGGTTATTCAAAATACTCTAAATCTATATAATTATACGAGAAGAAAAAAATTAAAAAAAAATAAAAAATAAATGAAAAAAAATTGCCATTCTGCAACAAATGAAATAACCGGTAGTTTAGTGCAATCACCGATTAGTCTCCGGTACTCACTCTAACCGGTGATTATCCGGTTTTTTGAGAACCGGTTCACACCACTAAACTTTACTAGGTTTCTGAGGGGATGATGAGTTAATACGAAAGTCATGTTTTTCAACTTTGTACCATTTATCCACACTTGTACACGTTAACGAGCACTTAACATTTAATAATCCACCACCACCATTATTACACATTAATACTCGAAGAAACACAAATTTTGGAAAATAATAAAAAATCCACAACATGATCTTTACGAATTTTCCCGCCCACCCCTTTACTTTTTTTTTTTTTTTTCAATTTATTCATGACCATGGATACTTGTCCTTCAGTCGTAATCATTGAACATATTATACTTGTATCCTAGTAAAGTGATGGAAACTTTACTAGGTTTCTGAGGGGATGATGAGATAATACGAAAGTCATGTTTTTCAACATTGTACCATTTATCCACACTTGTACACGTTAACGAGCACTTAACATTTAATAATCCACCATTATTTCATATTAACACTCGAAGAAACACAAATTTTGGAAAATAATAAAAAATCCACAACACGATCTTTACGAATTTTCCCGCCAACCTCCCTTTACTTTTAATTAGTGCAGTGTTGCCAGCGCCCTCTTGTCAAAAGTTACCTGAGAGCATAGATTACTCATAAAGGTATTATACTTACGTGAGTATAGAAATGTCTTTGGGAGTACCTCATGAATATGCCTAATATTTTTATAACTAAGAGTTATTTCATTTTGGCAATATTAGCATCTAGTTCCTAATGAATAACCCAAAATTTTAAGGTACGGTAAAACTACAATCATTCACTCTAAGATTTAATATGAATATTTTTTATTTGGTTTGTTGTATCTACGTCTCGACTTGGCGGCAAAGAATTTAACTTATTCTCGTATTTTTTGATACAATGTGATTTTATTGTATTTCTACATAAAGAATAATCACACCATGCGTTTTAAACCATAAAACATCTAGGTTAACAATTCACTTTATTGTTAAAGATGTTTTCATAAATAAGACCAAAAATGCTCAATGTTAATGTTTACAACCGATTATTTAAGTGAAGAGATCATAAATTAAAACAAAACTTTCGAGGGTTCAAATGGCCTATTCATAAGCATTATTAAAAACTTCAATTGTAAGCAAACTTCTGAGAAACAAAGTCATAAATAAAGTTTTTTGTAACATGAGCAGGCCGCGCGTTTTTACTCGGCTGATAACGTAATGTTCTGGTCACTCAACGGTTAAAAGACAGATGCACCCAGTCACTCCAGCGGTTATAAAGAATTGAACATTTAGGTAGGTACATTTGAGGCAAGTCACAAAGTACCAGTCATCAACTCAGCCTATCGCAGTCCACTGCTGGACATAGGTCTCACCCAAGTTGCGCCACAACGCTCGGTCCTCTGCCTTCCGCATTCAGGTCCCCCCCAGCCACGTTCTTTAGGTCGTCGGTCCACCTGGCAGGGGGGCGCCCTACTCTGCGTTTGCCGATTCGCGGTCTCCACTCAAGGACTCGTCTGCTCCAACGGCCATCGGTCCTTCGACAGACATGGCCAGCCCACTGCCACTTCAGCTTACTGATCCTACAAGCTATGTCGGTCACTCCGGTTCTTCTCCGGATAATCTCGTTACGGATTTTATCCTTCAACAACAATTTTTTTTTTTACATGTTGATCCAAACCATCATTTATATCTTTAATAAGCATCTCAACCATGTATCTACACATGTTTTTGCAAATAAATGTATCTTTATCTTTATCTTTAAAGAAACTCCAAGCATAGCTCGCTGAGCGACTTTGAATTTGTGGACCAGCCCAACTGTCAGTGTCCACGTCTAGGCACCGTAAGTCATGACTGGCAGGACGCACTGGTTGAAGACCTTTGTCTTCAAACTTTGCGGTATAGGCGACGAGAAGACTCGGCGAAGTTTGCCAAATGCTGCCCAGCCCAGACGGATCCTTCTGTTGGCTTCTTTCTCGAAGTTGTGTCTACCAAGCTGAATTGCCTGCCCTAGGTAGACGTATTCCGTTACAACTTCGAGTGCCGACCCTCCGACGAATATTGGCCTCGGCATGACATGCATATTGAACATGACTTTAGTCTTGTCCAGATTCATGCCGAGACCGACACGTCGAGAGGCTCCGTTTAAGCTGTGCAGCATTTCGCCCAGTTGTTCCAGCGACTCAGCCATTACAACGATGTCATCGGCAAAACGGAGATGTGAGATGTTCTCGCCGTTAACGTTGATACCCTGTCCAGTCCAGTCCAGCGTCTTGAAGACGTCCTCCAACGCGTTAGTGAACAATTTCGGGGATATTACATCCCCTTGTCTCACCCCTCTGCGCAGTTGGATTGGCTTCGTCTTTTGGTCCTGAAGCTGAACAGTCATGGTAGCAGCGTTGTATAGGCATCTCAGCATCTCTATATACCGCTCATCAATGTGACATCGCTGAAGAGCATCCAGAACTGCCCAAGTTTCGATAGAGTCGAAGGCCTTCTCTTAGTCCACGAATGCCATACACAGCGGCTGATTGTACTCTTCAGTCTTCTGTATGATCTGCCGAACAGTACGGATGTGGTATACGGTGCTGTAGCCTTTTCGAAACCCAGCTTGCTCTGGTGGCTGGAATTCTTCGAGACTTCCGGCGAGACGATTCGTGATGACCCTCGAGAACAGCTTGTACACATGACTCAGGAGTGAGATGGGTCTGTAGTTCTTCAGAAGGGTTTTATCCCCTTTTTTGAAGAACAGTACCACAGCACTCCCGCTCCATGCCTCCGGTGTAGAGCCTTATTGGATGACGGAATTAAACAGACTCTGTAGCTCCTTCAGGACCGGAGCCCCGCCTGCTTTTAGGAGTACAGTAGTAATGCCATCATCGCCCGGAGCTTTGTTGTTCTTAAGCTGCTCGAGGGCCGCTCTAATCTCGCCCTGGTCAACGTCCGGAAGATCCTCGGTGTAATGGCGCGTGAGCTGGGCTCTTTTGTCGTCATTGCTAGGAACCGCTGGTCTCGCCGTTTCCGTGGAATACAAATGCCCATAGAAGTTTTCGACCTCATCAAGCATCTCGATCTTAGAGGTGACAATTTTGCCATCCGCGGCTTTCAGTTTCATCAGATGGGTCCTCCCTAGCTGCTGAGCGAAAACTTTCGACCCCCTATTTTGCTCAATCGCAGCCTCAACGGCGCGGGTGTTAGAGCGGCGGAGGTCACGTCGCATCAGCTTCCTAATCTGTAGGTTTAAGGACCTATTATCTGATGAAAACGAATGCGCGGCTGACATTTCCCGTCTTTTCCTCATCATATCGTTAGTCTCAGTCGAAAGCTTGGGCATCTTGCCTCCACGCTGCGGCGGAAAGACTTTTTGAGACAGTTCCTGCAATGTTTTGACTATGGTGTTGGTTTTCTCCTCAATATTGCCAGTGGTTTCCAGCGAGTCGAATCGATTTTGAATTTCCGCTTGGAACCTTTCGGAGCCCAAACTGGTTTGGAGCGGCGAAGGTCGGAGAGTAGACTTAATCATGCGCATTCTTTCAGCTTTTAAATTGATATTTAGAGTGCCTCGGATAAGTCGGTGATCGCTTCCGGTGTTGAACCTATTGATCACAGACACATCTCTAAATATGTGCTTCTTATCCGTCATGATAAAGTCTATCTCGTTCCTTGTCACCTTATCGGGGCTTTTTCTTAAAGAAGGAGTTCATTAAGAAGAGCCCATGGGACTCCAAGAAGTTGACCAAAATTTGGCCCACAAAGTACCAGTATAATCTATGAAAGTACCTGGGAAGCAGCACGAGCGTCGGGAGTGTAAAAAAATCCGACGTTTACATAAAATCACACCATTTTAAGAGCATACAGAAAAAGCTTTTCAGCGTTGTCTTTTCATATACCTACTTGTTATTTGAGCCTTCCTTGGACTGTGCTTCAACAAAGTTTCTGTGAGATAGCCCAAAACTCAAAATATCAATTTTGTAAATTTCATTTTAAATGAACTCACACGTGATTTGGGAATTATTGTTGACCAAAAATTAGATTTCCGTGAACATTTACGATTCTAGGCTTGGACATTACAAAATGTTCCCATTTGCCCATAGACGTAAGATAGCTGATGTCGTCTTTCTCTATAAGATCTTGCATGGAAAAGTAATAGTCCCGATCATAGACCAAGTCCCGATATACTGGAAAAGTTCATGATAAGCGTACCCCGAGCTGGAAGCCGACTGCACAATCGCAAACTGTTTATTTATTGATTTTACTTTAATTACAACGGTCTTGAACCCTTAGATTCTTGAACCAATCTACCGTTACGTCATACTAACTAACTATGGTCAACATTCGCCATTATATCGTATGTGCACCACAGAGTACTTTTATATATATGAAATAGAGACCTAACTCTGCCCTCAATAGAGGCACACACCAAGTGGCGCCTCTATATTTTTGTTTTGGAACTACAACTTCATTTCATATATCTATAGATATATGTCACTCTTGAATCAGTTTCGATAACTATGTACCAAGATCACTAGGTGGCTCTGTATTCATCCTTGTTAGAAATCGAAAAAATAAAGGCAAAAAGTTCGAATGATAGCGGGAATTGAACCTGTAACTCCAACTTCATAAGTCAACTACAGTACAAGATAAGCTACCGTGATTCTTAATACAAGTATTGAATTTAACTTTCAATTACGTATTTCGTTAACGTCATAACTTTTATTTTACAATTTATATATTTAGATATCACTTCAATTGCGTAAATGCGTAAAAAATATTAGTTTAATTAAAAAAAGCAATTGATAAGTTTAAATGTTGGTGTTATATACCAAATTACGTTTTCCCAACATAATTATACTTTAAGAATCTTGTGGATTGATTTGTTTAATTTGCCTATTAAATAGACAATTAAATCAAACCTATTAAAAACGAAAGTGAATAAACCGGAAAACATTGGTAAATAATTGTATACAACTTTGAATTCTAAATTCACGCCATCTATACAGTTTTCTAGACAACTTTTTGTATCTTGGATCTTGCTAGTCAAGTCTTAGCCTCGGTAGCATAACACGTAGATACTAGCGACATCTGTGTTTTTGTTTTGTATATAGTCAAATATAATACTGGTTAATTCAAAATACGTAGTAGTCAAACGACGTTTGAGTATTATCAGTACTCGTCAATTTGGTCGGATAAGAATTGATGTATTCCAAGAATTTTGTTCTAAGATTGTACCCCCTGATGTGCACTACTACTAACGATGTCTGTCAAGATTTAGATCCATTCAATGCATCAATATAAAAGTTGTTCATACTGATGAGTATAATGACCCCATAAGAGGTTTTTAGTTATTTCAATAATACGTTGTTACAAGCTCAATAATATTGATTTACTTTCAAATTATCGATTTTAGAGCTTATAGAGTTTGATGTTTTTTATGAGCATTTTTCAGTAGAAATATTGCTATTATAAGAATTGCCAAACTTAAGTGGCAGTGGGCGGGGCACATTGCTCGCAGAACGGATGGCCGATGGGGCAGTAAAGTTCTGGAGTGGCGACCGCGTACTGGAAGGCGCAGCGTGGGTAGGCCCCCCACAAGGTGGACCGACGACCTGGTGAAGGTCGCGGGAATCCGCTGGATGCGGAAGGCACAGGACCGGTCGTTGTGGCGATGTTTGGGGGAGGCCTATGTCCAGCAGTGGACGTCTTTCGGCTGAAATGATGATGATGATGATGATGATGATTGCTATTATTGCCGTGAATCATAGTCTGATCAATATAGGACGTGAATTAGGGCTACAATTTGCAAAAAAACGCAAGGAATTTTGCGAGCTACTAGGTGTCTACCAAAGACATTAAATATTTACTATTAAATCTCTTTGGTGTCTACTGACTTGAGTAACACAGTAACAATTACTATAATTTTTGTGGCTTACCAGTTCCAGGTTGGGTTCTATATATTACGGTAACTTTCATATACCGTAATTTACGACTAGGTACGGTAAGTGGTAGAAATAAAAACAAAAGTATAGTATAACGGGCTGGTTTCCGCAACTCCACGTCCAAGCGTTTATTTTGCGTACTGTAGTTACATTTACAGTGCATATGGCAACACTGATTATCTACGTTTCGTTTAGTGGTGCGACTCGAGTTTGATTTTAGCACTCGAGTCATTTAACAATTTTACTCGAGTACTACTCGAGTGGTCGAGTCACTCTAGTCATCTAGTGATTCACGAGTCACTTTAGTGGTTCACGAGTCACGCCTTAGATTATAAACCTCAGTCACGCGAACACTTGCCTCTAGTCACCTGTCACCACAGACTACATAGAGAGACTACGTATCCTGTCACAATCCTTGAATTAATTATTTTTTATTTTGTCAATAAGTTGAGGCTTACATAAAACGATAAGCTTGAAGTTTTTATTTCAAAACATCTTCAGTCTTACAAAATCAACATTAAATGTCGAAGTTAATATAATATGCTAATAAAAAATTGCATATATTATGGTCTATTCATAAAATCAAATAACATACACTAAATGGAAAAGCATTCTTAAGAATTAAAAAAACACATCGCTTTGCATGTCTCGGAGAGTGATTGGTGAGGAACTCGAGTCGTTTTTATTTCACTTATGATTTCACTTGAGTACGTTTTTATTCGATGTCACTGGAGTAAAAGTGGACTCGAGTCGCATCACTAGTTTCGTTATATGTGTTACTACCATAAAGGTATTATACTGACGTAATAGAGACACTGTCACCTCATTATCACGTCACCGAAAGCAAAATGAGTTTATGTGCGAAATTGACACGTGTAGGGGTGATTTTTAGTGATGTGACATGGACGTTTCCGCATTATCGATATAGTTCAACCGGCCTTACTTTTAAGGAGTGGTAGTATTTTAAAACTGCTAAGCTATTAAGTAACTATTGATTTAAAATTACAGATATTCGAGACATAATTTTATTTGTTTTAAAAGATTGAGTTACGCAATTAAGGGCTATATTATAATTACATTATTAATGTCACGAAGGTAAGGAATACATAAGTAAGAAATAAAAAAATCAATTAACCATCATTTCAGCCGTAAGACGTCCACCGCTGGACACAGGCCTCCCCCAAGTATATATTGGGGGGATATGCCATAATCGCCACGCTTGGCAGGCGGGTTGGCGATCGCAGTTGGTTGGTTAAATACTCAGAGAACGCTGCTGCCCATCCTCTGGTGAATCCCTTAGTCGCCTTTTACGACACCCATGAGAAGATATAGGCTGGTGCAATTCTTTACGTCCGGCACCACACGGAACATTTTACAATTAATCATATTAGTTTTAATTAGGTGTATAGAAAGGTTTTCAATCCCGGAACAAGTTCCTATACACGATTCCGGAATTGGTCAAATTATTGAATTTTGATGAAAAATTACAATATTTATGAACTTGACAAGTTTTCTTGTCCAGTCAACTTAAGTTACACATCAGACTTATACATTATAATTTTATCGACTTAGATTTAGAAACATCAGTGTTTCGATAATTTCTAGTTATTAGTTAGTTTTTATTTCAAATAGGCAAAGAATTAAATGTCGAGAATTTAGTTGCACGATTCCAAAAACAAAGATATAGGATCTTTGTTTTTGGAATCGTGCAACTAAATTCTGAGGATGAAATTGGAGGTGGAGCAAGAACCTGGCCATGATTTTCGATTCGATACAGACGACCGAATAATATAAAATCAAGTCTGCGTCAGCTCAAGAAAGAGTTTTCTCAGCGGCAGGCTAAATTTGCAACCGGCTAAGAATCTATCTCTTAGCATTCGCATACTTGACAATCTAGCATTTGCAAGAACCCATTTTCTAAATATGGTATATTTTTACAAATTGAATCTTCTTCTTCTTCGTGTCGACATGAGCTACATATTAATAATAGCTCATGTCGTGGGGAAAAGATTAGCCAGTCAGCAGGTTGATAGCGGGGCTGACTGCCCAGAGTGCGCCGGACGATCAATTAAATATCGTCACTCGTGGAGGCTCTTTTAATGCACAAATTGAATGATCACATGAGACTTTCCGTCTTCATGTCTCAGTTTGGCGAACCGACTTGCAGTACCATTCAGGTAACAGACTAGTTGGTATTTCAGTCGTTATGGGCAAAGGTAACCGCTTAACATTAGGTGGGTCTTTAGCTCGTTTCGCCATCATATAACATGAAAAATAAGTGTATAAAACTTTTTTGTTGTATTTTTTGTATCTATGAGATTTGTTTTAGTAAAAAGGACCTATCTGATCAAACTTAGAGCCGCGGATAGCAACCTAGTCCCTTCCATGATTAAGATGCTCTATGAAGTTTCATGGGAATTTGTATTCCATGAGAACAGCAAGTCCAGTGGTTTCTAGCAATGATGACCAAAGAGCCCAGTTCGCGCGCCGTTAATACTGATGATCTCCCGATATACGTGTGTGGTCATATTTGAAGAGCTTATTTATTGAGTGCTATCGAACAACTTTTACTACGAGGTCAACCCTGAAATCTAATAAAAAACAGCTATTCCCTACATTAGTGTTCACACGAATCGACAAAATGTAGTAAACAGCAGATTTTATTCGCGATTTCAGGGTTGCTCCAGTTATAATAATGTACTCTGTGGTTGCTCCCATAGTAAATGTTGTTCGTTATGATAAGTTTTTATTTATTTTATTTACTCAATCACAGGTACAATTTCTTTAGCTTTAATTTACTAGAAAACTCACCAAACTATCAAGTTTAACGGCGAGATGCGCTCATACATATGTATATTATCTTACCCTTACGTAAACATGCAACATGAAAACAAACTTAATTAGCAACAAATCAAACCGTAGGTATGGATCGTTGGTGATTTCATTAAACGATACAGTTATCCTTAAAATATCTACTGCAAACCCTGTAATTTTTTCGAGGCTTTCAGCTTTTTTTATATTTTATTTTATTGTATAGGATGGCTAAACGAACTAAAGGCCCACCATATGTTAAGCGGTTACCTTTGCCAATAACAACTGCAATACCATCTAGGCTGTTACCTAAATGGTACCGCAAGTCGGTTCGCCAAACAACATGAAGATGGAAAGTCTCATGTGATTGTAATTACACCATTACCAGTACCCGTACCATTCTGACCGAAACACAGCAATGCAAGCATCACTATTTGGCGGAGAATAGTAGATACGGTGCTTATTCGTTTTAACATTTGTGCCCATCCATTTTTCTTTAATAACAGCATTTACAGGAAATCTGGAAGTTATGAAGTTAGCCGGTCAATATTTTACAGCATTTTTAGCCCGGCCGCACATTGTCATAAAATAGCACCGTATTTACATTTTAATATGTCAAAAGCAGACATACGATTCTGAAAATTCTGTCAGTCTGCGGGGCCGGTACTAAAATTAACTGTATAAATGTAAAATAAGCATTATGAAAGTAGTATTGTCCTGCAGATACTTACCTGTGAAACGTCTCTTTGCCATAGACGTACAACATACTATTATAACATCGTAAAAGTACAACCATGGTATAGGTTAAGGTGCGTCAGATTTTTTCTGTGATCAATGAATGAATCATTGTGATTTCCTTCCAATGTGCGGCCGGACTAAATCAACCTTTCAATACTTTCAACCGACTTCAAAAAAAGGAGGAGGTTCTCAATTCGATTGTATTTTTTTTAAAGCAGTAAGGGACACTAACTTGTGACATGTATGGTGCTAGGTAGTACAAAAAATATATAATTGAAACTATCGACATATCGATATATTTTGAGCAATCCATATGCGAAACGGTTTCATTTTCACGTACACAATATTTTTTTATCTAACACATAATTATTTAAAATAACATATTATATAGAAAATACGGTATTTACTGCATGTTATTAATGCATTACTAAATGATTTAAAGAATAACTTCTATGAAAATAAGCATTATGAAAGTTGTATTGTCCTGCAGATACTTACCTGTGAAACATCTCTTTCTTTAGGTTAATAATGTAAATTACACAGCAGTATAACACAGAACACTACACCAATACGATTATTGATATTAATTGGATAAAATACAGAACGATCATGAAATAAATCATAAAATAATACGAGATTATATTTTGATGGGACGCTATGGGAGATTACAATTTTCAAAATGGGTTCTACTGTCATTTTATTATGTCTCTTTCTAGCATATAGGTTTTTTCGTAAAGATCGGTATCTCAGTCGCACACTGTATTGGTCTATTACGTTAGTATAGAAATGTCTTTGGTTACTACACACATTCCCAGTGATGCCAGACGTACGACAATTATCGTACATGTAGGGTCAAAATTAATATCCAATCTATCCACGATTTGCCCTACTAGAGATAGAAATTTGACATATTTTGTGTGGAGCTTATGTCAAAATTCTATCTCCAGTAGGGCAAATCGTGGATAGATTGGATATTAATTTTGCCCAGTAGAAATCATTGAGTTGTAACTTGTAAGTACTATAGTATTATATTATCCGTGGTTGTAAGCCTGTGGTTGTATGTTGTGGTTTTTGAAATTCAAGTGTTACTACTAAAGTGCGGTCGACTATACTTATCTGAAAACCCTGAAAAAACCAAGTATTTCATGCTTTTGTACAATATTTGTCACGATAGTTTTTAAACGTCAGTACAATAATTTACTTCGACGCGTCTGGCAACCCTGCACGTTCCATTCTATGCAGTTATTTTAAAATTAATTCTGTTTATGAAATGCTAGACTAAATACTTTAAAAAAATACTAATTTTTGTTACAATGCACTAGGAAAATAAAACTGTACTCTGTGAATAAAACAAAACTAACTTGTTGCATGCTCATTACATGGTGATTTTTTTATTTATGTATCAAATCAAATCAAGTCAGGAATAATTTGATTGTGTGGTATAGGTATTTCTATTACCTATTTTTTGTTATTTTAAATGAAATACATTAGAATGAACATAGCAACTTAACTTTATATTGCATTGCAGTCGCCTTCTTGCACCATTTTTGATGCACGGATAATTTTATTTATTTTTGAGGTCATTACAACACGATTTCGCCCGATGCGCAACCGAACAAGACACGAACCGAACGTCATCCGAAACGGAAAGAAGGGCGATGTTGCACTAGCGAAGAAAGACAGCTGTCGTCGTATAATTTTCAGCTGATTTTTGTGTACGCATCGCGGACGCTGCTAACTCTTACAGCAAACAAGACGTTTCGTAACGATACAAGTTCCTCGGTTGTATTCGCAAAGAAAGTATATTCGACAAGATAGTGTCGCGACACAGCTGGCCAGGAGCGAGAGTTTCTCAGCAACGAACAAAGGGAGATGGTCTATTGAGCGCGGGTGGTGCGTATCGGGCGGCCGTGACGTCACTCGGCCGCGGCGTCGAGGCCGATGCGGCGGGCGCGCTCGTGATCTCGGCGCTCCGACGAGCGCGGCGAGCGGGCGCAGCGGAGCGGGCCAGCCTGGCCTCCACTGACTCGGGCGACGAGGGCGCTGGGCACCGGCCGCCGCGCAAGCGGACCCGCAGGCTGTCGCCGCCCGCCCGGCCCGCAGACATGCACCAGCCCTGCGCCAACGGCGCGCCGCCGCTCCACGTCAACGGCGACGCCGCCGCGCGCAACGGCGACCTGCAGCCGCCCGGCCTGCGCATGACTCAGACTGACCAGGAGATCGTGCGCCTCATCGGTCAGCACCTCCTCTCTGTCGGACTCGAGTGAGTACAGCTGAGCGTTCACTCCTCGATTCATTTACCTATCTGGCCCCAGATAGAATGATGGTACAATTGTTTTTGTTATTGAAAACATTCTTGTTTACGTTGGTCTACTAAAACTCTTCTCTTCATTTTTGAATGAAACACCATTGCAAGTTTGAATTGAAAAAGATGCTAACATTGAATTATCTTGCAATATCTGAACAAGTCATGGTTTGATGATAATATCACTAATTAGAGTTTAATGACCTTTGGTTCTTTTGATACTTTGAGATAATGTTAACAATTAAACATAATCTGTTTCACCTAAACATTATGCTCACATTATGTCTACTATGTCTGTAAAGTCACAATATATTAATAGTTCTATTCTACAACAATAAACAACAATGAAAATGCATATTTTGGAATGAAAGTTTCCACTCAATTTCACAGCTAGTAACAAAACTAGTTTGTTCCATTTACTAAATTTAATAAGTATCCAATTCTTAATGTTTTGGAAATTATATTGTATATTAGGGTGCCAAACAGGACCTTATTGCTCTCACTATGTTGTCTGTCCGTCCTTCTGTCTGTCACAGGGCTGTGTCTGTGTCTTCTTCTGTGTAACGGTAATAGATAACCAAAGATTTAAATTGTGGAAAGAAAAAATCACTCATGAGCAGGATTCGAACCTGCGACTCCTGGCTCAGTACGCCAGTGCTTTTAGCCACTAAGCTACCGTGAACACTGCTCGTGGTATCGAAATTATCCTCCACTATACGTCTTTGGGTGACGTCAGCGATATCTTATTAAGAAACATTGTTCCTTAACCGACTCGACTAACTTTGCAGTTAAATCAAAGTCCTATAGATATGCCTACCCTTACTAATTATTTTATTATTTTAATGCATTTTACGCATGCTAAGCGAATTCTAAAGATTTAAATTGTGGAAAGAAAAAAATAATTAGTAAGGGTAGGCATATCTATACGACTTTGATTTAACTGCAAAGTTAGTAGAGTCGGTTAAGGAACAATGTTTCTTAATAAGATATCGCTGACGTCACCCAAAGACGTATAGTGGAGGATAATTTCGATACCACGAGCAGTGTTCACGGTACCTTAGTGGCTAAAAGCACTGGCGTACTGAGCCAGGAGTCGCAGGTTCGAATCCTGCTCGTGAGCGATTTTTTCTTTCCACAATTTAAATCTTTAGAATTCGCTTAGCATGCGTAAAATGCGTTAAAATAATAGATAACCAGTTAAAATTTTCACAGAATATGTGTTACTATGGTGCCTATCACAATCAATACTAAAAATAAAAAAAGTCTAAAACCAAACGGTGTCCGCATACAAGAAACCTCAAAAAACATGATTTGTTTTCAAGGTTTTTGTTTCTGCTCTTTCTTCAAAACGGTAATACATACCAGGGTCAAACTTGGTCTGATTATAGCACATACTATGAAGTATAGCAAGAAATACTAAAAATAGGGCAAACATACCTGCAAGAAAGAGATGCAAAAATTCATATTTCACACATGGTTTCATTTTGATGAACTCTCGTAAATTAAAACAGTTTCTATGGGGTATCAGGTTGATGGGTGGTACGGAAACCTTACTGCGCGAGTCCGACTCGCACTTGGCCGGTTTTTTATAAATTTAATGTTAAAATAACACTTAATGATATGAAGGGAAAGGAAGCAGGTAATAAAAATAATAAATTCCTTTGTTTAAGTAATCACAAAAACAATCTAATAGATACTTAAAACATGTTAAAATCAATCATTATTTCCTTCTAATTATTAAAAATAAATATTGTGAATATATGTGCAATGTAATCCGGTTAACCTTGTTTTATTAAAATGTGTAGTGATCGCATAAACTTAATAAATTATTATTCTAAAATAATTAATGTATTCATCAATCTGAGTGTTTTAATTTGCACTATAGATAATAAACACTATTGATTGTGCTCACTAGCATGGCAAGGTAAACAAAGAGCTTATACATGAGGAAGCAGGTTTTGTTTGCCATTCATAGAAACATGTTATTGCTGCTACAAATGTATTTTCCTGTTCTTTTGAACTTTTCTCTGAAATCAAGTTACAGAAAGATTGCTGATTATCCATACTATCTATGTGTATTTTGTGGAAATAAATCATATATATCTATTGTACAAGGGAAATGAAATTAGGTGTCATCTGTATACAACACAATAAGAACCACTAATTTCAGGTAAGTTCATTGTCATTGTTTTGTTACCAGGCCCCTCAGAAAGTATTGCGAAAAAAAGTTTTTATATATGGGAGACTGGCCAGTTATAATGTTTTTCGAAAATATGATTATTTATAAGTAAAAATAAGTAAGTTCCAATTTCAAAATTTCCCTCCACATTTTTTGCGAGTTAATTCAAAGTATTGTGTCTCACTGAAATATGGATCTGCGCCGGGAACATTTTAGAGCTATGATTTTATACGATTTCAAGTGTCGTCTGAAACCGGATGAATCGTACGATAGACTTCAAATGGCATTCATGGATGAAGGCCCTTCCAAGGCAACCGTGTATCGTTGGTATAACGAATTCAAGCGCGGTCGACCAACTTTGGGGGATGACGAAAGAAGCGGTCGCCCTTTGACGGCTGTTACCGAAGAAAACGTGCTAGCAGTGAAAAATTTAATCCAAGACAATAGGCGAATTACATATCAGGAGATTCAACACATATTGAAGATTGGATCGGGAAGCGTTCACGAGATTCTACACAGCCATCTTCGCGTGAGGAGGATAGTATCACGCTGGGTGCCGCACAACCTCACCGATGCTCAGAAGCAGGCCCGGGTGGAATGGTGCCGTGATATGCTTAACAAATTTGAAGCAGGCTCGTCTCGGCGTGTTTACGACATCGTTACAGGTGATGAGTCCTGGATTTATCAATACGACCCAGAAACCAAGCGCCAGTCGACTGTTTGGGTGTTTCAAAATGAGCCAACGCCTACCAAAGTGAAGCGATCTAGAAGCGGGGGTGAGATTTTGATCGCTAGCTTTTTTAATTTGACTGGCCACTTGGTATCAATTCCCTTACGGGATCAAAGAAGCATTAATGCCGAATGGTATACTACCAAATGTTTGCCAGAAGTTTTCTCTGTTATAAGCAACAAGCGACCAAACACAGGGCTCCGCGGGCTACTGCTCCACCACGACAATGCACCTGCGCACACCGCACTCAAAACGAGGGACTTCCTGGACAGCACGCCAGTCAAACTCCTGGGTCACCCTCCTTACAGCCCTGATCTAGCACCGTGTGACTTCTTTTTATTCCCAAAAATAAAAAATCAGCTCAAAGGGATACAATTTTCGTCGCCGGAAGATGCGCTGGCTGCGTTCGAGCAGGCTGTAAACGAGGTGTCTGCGGCGGACTGGAAAAAGTGTTTTGAAAACTGGTTTAGGCGCATGAATCTTTGTATAGAGGCTGGTGGAAAGTACTTTGAAAAGATTTGATAAAAATATATGTACGTATAGAACAATTTTTTTTAGTTTCGCAAAACTTTCTGAGTGTCCCACGTATTTGCAGACTTAAAATTGTATGTAAACATCAGTTTAAATCTAACAATAATATCTAAAAATCTAGCTGGAATATAAAATCTTAAAATACAATATCTTCATAATTATTATTGGTCTTTAGACTTTTAGACAAAGATTATTTAAGTGATACTCATACCTACATTTCAGTGAACAATAAATAGGTACAAATACTTAAATTGTAATGTGATATAATTATAGTTTCACAAACCTCTGACCTCTTCAAAGTAATATAACAAGTCACAAGTATTCAAGTCACACATTTATCCTGCAAAACCATTGAGCTATATTACTAGAGCAGCCCTCTGGAACAAATTATGCGTCGCACGCTTTGCGGTCCATGGACCGCATCACCGCAACGATCCTTGTCGGTCTTTACGCTTACCGCGACGCGAACGTGTCTTACCTTATTTCATCATCATCATCATTCCAGCCGAAAGACGTCCACTGCTGGACATAGGCCTCCCCCAAGAATCGCCACAACGACCGCTCGTGCGCTTTCCGCATCCAGCGGATTCCCGCGACCTTCACTAGGTCGTCGATCCACCTTGTGGGGGGCCTACCCACGCTTCGCCTTCCAGTACGCGGTCGCCACTCCAGAACTTTACTGCCCCATCGGCTATCCGTTCTGCGAGCAATGTACCTTATGTACCCCGCCCACTGCCACTAAAATTTGGCTATTCTTCGGACTATGTCGGTTACTTTCGTGCTTCTGCGAATCTCCTCATTTCTGATTTAAGTTAAATATGCCAATTCCTTTTCAATATAAGTAAGCTATTTTTGTCAGACTAGTTTTCGCCATTCTTCTCCACATAACCACTTATCATTTTATCAGTTATCAATTAGCTATATTTATGTTGCGGTAGGTATGTTTAACTGCACTGTGATAAAGTGTGCGATCTTTTTAACTGTATTATCATGAAATTTTGATAATTTTAGCATGTGGTGCCACATTGTTATCATGTAGTTTATCTTTCAGTAAAACATAATTGCATTATTTGTTGTTGTTCTTATATTATCATATTTAGCACTGGCTTTTACCCGCGACTTCGCTCGCGTGGTTCTTTATCGCACAGAAACCATGCATTTTTCCATGATACAAATAGACCATCTCTTTCCTGCCCATCATCATCATCATTTCAGTCGAAAGACGTCCACTGCTAGACATAGGCCTCCCCCAAGCATCGCCACAACAACCAAAAACACACAAAACCCAGCCCATAAACTAAGTATATTCAAAAAATCACATTGATGTTCTGTTGCTGCATGAAAGAAGGACAAACCAACAAACACACTTTCGCATTTAAAATATTAAGTAGGACTAACATATACCCTTGCCGTTGTCGCCTTACTTAATTGATAGGTGTGTCTGGTTCAGAGATATTGTTTTTTTTAGTTCCTACAACTGTACATGTCATGTAAAGTGCATATTATATGCTTGTGCTAATAAACCATTGATTATAAAAGTAATAATAATGTCCTCCCGGCCGAATTTCGGTTACGGCGGCCAATCTCAATGGAGACCAGCCATCTGCGCGGGACATATTATAGTGCATAAGTGTGTGCGCAAACACAGGTGCACTCTCTGTTCCCTCACTCTCATAATCCGATGGGACGGCAATTCGACACGACCGGAGAGAGATCAGGCGCAGGACCGACGGCTTTACGTGCTCTCCGAGGCACGAAGGCGTCTCGATGTGTAACGAAACGGTCACCCATCCACAGACTGACCGCGGCTAGTGCAGCTTAACCTTGCAGATCGTACAATCTACACGCTTGCTACTTAGCCACGAGCCCCTTGATTATAAAAGTAATAAGACTACGTCAATCTAATAAATAAATAAACACAATTCTATTAAATTCAATCATTTATTGCGAATATAGGTAAGGTAGGTGTTACATGAATATTGTCATAAAAACAATCTTTGTGCAGCTATATTCTGCCATTTAGCATGCAACAGGAAATACACAATTCTAAATACACATAATTACTTTCTGTTATACAGGGCCCTCTCCCTCTTTAACCTATTGCAGGTCCTGCCTGGGCATTTTAGGATGATGGGGCCATTATGACTGTGCTAGGACAGATGACTATTGTATTAACAACATTCAAAATGATTTACGCTAGTAATATATAAGTCTATGATATTTTTAGTCAGTAATTATCGTTTGATTTTTGGAAAATAAATTATTTATCGGTAATATCAGTTATTGGTTGGTGATCTGGTAGGAACTAGGCCCATGGATCGCGGGGCTCTGGGCACTTGCCCAGAGTGCCCAATAGAGAAGAGGGGCATGCTTTTTAAGTATAAAAAGTATATAAGTATTATATCCATTATCTAGTACCCATATCACAAGCTCTGCTTAGTTTGGGACTAGATGGTGCTGTGTAAAAATGTCACAAAAATATTTATTTATTATTTTATATCAAAGCAGTCTCTGGAAGATAATAATTTCTAAATTTAAAATTGCAAAATATGTGTTATTATACCAGGAGGGGTTACATTTGTAACCCCAAACAATCACAATCAACAATCACAATCTACAATTTGTGTTTGTTGCACATTTGTGCAAAGTTAAATTAAAGTAACTCTGCATTGGTATAATAAGGTCATTATAGAGATTTTGGTTAGTTATTAGGGTTCCGTAGCCAAATGGCAAAAAACGGAACCCTTATGGATTCGTCATATCTGTCTGTCTGTCCATCCGTATGTCACAGCCACTTTTTTCCAAAACTATAAGAACTATACTGTTGAAACTTTGTAAGTAGATGTATTCTGTGAACCGCATTAAGATTTTTACACAAAAATAGAAAAAAAAAACAAAAAAATTTGGGGGTTCCCCATACTTAGAACTGAAACACAAACTTTTTTTTTTCGTCAAACCCATACTTGTGGGGTATCTATGGATAGGTCTTCAAAAATGATATTGAGGTTTCTAATATCATTTTTTTCTAAACTAGTAGAATAGTTTGCACGAGAGACACTTCCAAAGTAAATAAATAAATATTTTTGGGACATTTTTACACATCACCATCTAGTCCCAAAGTTACCAGAGCTTGTGGTATGGGTACTAGACAATGGATATAATACTTATATACTTTATTTTGTAAATACATACTTATAATACATAAGAAACAACCAGAACAACACAAACACTCATGTTCATCACACAAATATTTGTGTCCTGTGGGAATCGAACCCACAACCTCGTGATCAGCAGTCCGACACTCGAACCACTAGACCACAGAGGTCGTCATCGTGGTAAAATGTGTGTCCCCCCCCTGTAACTTCTAAAATAATAGAATGATAAAACTAAAAAAAAATATGATGTACATTACCATGTAAACTTCCACCGAAAATTGGTTTGAACGAGATCTAGTTAGTAGTTTTTTTTAATACGTCATAAATCGTAAACCGCAATTTACCTTTCATTCAATCAACTCAAATATAAAAATAAAAATTTAATTTCATAAACATAAACCTTATTTAACCACAGTTATAGCTAGATGAACAACTAAATAACTTCTTATACGTCCAAGGAAGGTAAGGAACCCTCAGTGCGCGAGTCCGACTCGCACTTGGCCAGTTTTTTGTTTACGGTGTCGCCATAATTCCAATGCAGAGTTAGCGTGGTCAGACTCTAGTATACCTACTAGTTAATTAAATTAATGAGTGGAATATTTTATTGCAAAATATTTTATGGAAAATAATATTTTCGATTAGGTATATTTATCAAAGACAACTAATCAACCAATAATAATTTCTTAGGTTTTCGCGAGTGATTACTGCGTGCATCGAAACGATTTTAATTATTTAAAAAATTGTACGGTAGATCAAAATGATTTTTAGAAATATCTGTAAAGACGCTTGTCATCTTCAGTCTTCCTGCGACCACAAATGCTGCAAAGCTTTCGAAACGTCAGGAAAACCAATTTAAATTTAAATAATATACGCGATGTTTTCCGGCTAAACTTGTTTTATTATAATCAACAATCAACCTATATTTATCTTAATAATTATCACTTCAAACCCTGCCCTAAAATAAAACATACTTCACGCTTCTGGGCTACCCGTACATCTGTTATTATCCGCCCACGCCTAAAAGTGAAGTCTGATGGCTTTTGTGATTCGTGGCATATCTTGATGTGTAAAGAAGGGATCCTCTACAGTTGTACCAGTTGTACCAGTTGCGGCAAGCATAACTTGCAAGCAAGACCTTGCAGTTTCTATACATTGTTGTGCACAGTCCCTATTCGGCTAGAACGAGACTTCATCTTTTGGATAGCGTCAGCTCCTGGCCCAGAAAGCCAAACATTTTACAAAAAATATCTGATCTCCATACGATTTTCTATATTATTATTTTCTATCTTGAAACGGTTATAGTTTAGATCTTGGCTGCTATAGTGACTTTTGTTAAGATGCAATTTTCGCCTGGAGGCCCAGAGCTGATTTTCGCACCCCGGCGTACAATTATAACCTGTTCATAAGTATCGCTTTTGTGTTTCACACCACGCATGCAATAATACACCTCTGTGGTGAAGCCTTCACAAATGTAATTACATTTCAAAGTGGGTGGTAGTTGGGTTACCCATTGGTTTAGCTTCCTTGAATACAGTAGGTACACTTATACAGGGTGATTTGTAATTCGACCTATTCCTTGAAAGGGGTTATACTAGAGCTCATTAGCAACAAAAATGGTCAAGCAAAGTGCTCCCAATTCTACTATTACTGCATTTTTTTTCTCAGCCTTTGCGAAACATGACCACATCTGTACCATTTTGGATAACTTATAAAATGAGGATGTTATTTCTGTAATTTGTACGCCAAATGTCATAATTTCTTGTCGCGTAATTCTCTGCAATGTAAAGTTTACTTAGATGATTTTGTTTTATACTTTGTGATTTATGACCATTTATTTCCGAGGTTATGAAAATGTCAGCCACGAATTTTGTATGATAGTAATTGCTCATTCATCAGCTTTCAGGAAAGTGTCAATCGAGTGCCCAAAGTAGGATAGATTTTTCACAATTAGCATTTTTCCATCCGAAGTCGGAAAATATCAAAAAAGTCTTAAAACTGCTTTAACTCGAAAACAAATGACTGGCGCCCCTTGGTTCTCGGGACCATTTTTGTTGCAAATGAGGTCTATTATAACCCGTTTCAAATTCATAAAAATAGAAAAATATGTTAAGGAACAATAACAATATAATAAGGATAGAAAAACCAGGGTGAGGGCCTGGTGATCCGTAACACAGGGTTTCCCTAGTACGGACTCCAGTCTCTCGCAAAGGGGCTTCTTCGCACCCATATGTCAAAATGCCTAAATGTATTTATTTTAAGCCAACTTTGTGAAGAGAGAAATAAATTTATTATTTATTATTATTTATAGGCTCATTTCCGCAAGATCAATGAATAACTATAAAATTTCAATTTAATTTCAATTTCTTTATTCGCTTAAATGTGGTAGATACAGGCAATGTGTCAGGCAAAAGCTATAACTTATAGCCATCGACCTTGCGTATGGTCGATGTTTGATTCTGACGGTCTGACCTCGTTCTGAGTCCTTGACTGATCTTTGCGCGCACGTATGATGCGATGACACAAGAGTGTCGTAAGCATACGTCACAGATGCAGCACATACCTACAAACGTGCACACGCGTATGAGCGTTCGTCCCCTTTGAATAACCCTTTGTATTCCCTGTGAAAGGTCATGGCGTTGCATAGTGCTAGTGCGGTATAAGACGGATGTAAGGAGTCTTGCCGTTTTATCTATTTACCCATACATCATAACGTCACTCATATTTATCAAAGCCATCAAAGCATAGGGTTCATTTAGTGGCATTGTGTACTGGTGTAAGTTTAATAGAATCTGTGTAGTGCCTGTGCTGCTATGTTATCTATGCCTGACGAGCGTTCGACGCTTGTCCTTCGCCCCAGCTACCAGTTACGTACAACACTCGGTTACTAAGTAATATTTCTGCATAATAACATATTTTAAATGTTTCATCATTTCAGCCGAAAGATATCCACTGCTGGACATAGGCCTCTCCCAAAATGGGGGGGAAATGCCATAATCGCCACGCTTGGCAGGCGGGTTGGCGATCGCAGTTGGTTTTATAAATACTCAGAGAACGCTGCTGCCCATCCTCTGGTGAACCCCTTAGTCGCCTTTTACGACACCCACGAGAAGAGATGGGGTGGTGCTATATTCTTTGTGTCCGGCTCCACACGGAACGTTTTTAAAATGTTTAATACGTAGTAAATATGTTACAATACATAGTAAATGTATTATAAAATAAAAAAATTGGCAACCTATCATACTTTCAAAAAACTTTACTCCTAATGTCAAATGCTCGAAAATGGTTGATAGAATTTTCAAGTTTCAGATGTTTTTTGCACATAATTTTGTTATTCCGTAAATACATTTAACAGAAGTATCATTTTATCAGACCACAGTATTTATTGTTCGAAGTTTTGAAAGATCGACGTACTCTTCCATAAAATTACTAGACAAAAATTAAATTTTCTATATTATGAGACGTTTATTTTAAACTAGGGAGACTAATATTGATTCTAACTTACACAGCCTTAACTTGCTTGCTTACTGCTTGCATGCTTGCTTGTATGCTGCATTCAATCTTGTAAGGCGAATCCGATTCAGAGGTTTTTTTCACCCTTAAACCACTTACATCATATACTTCAAGGTTGTTCGCATGCTTGCTAGCATGCATTCTTGCATGCTGCATTCAATCTTGTAAGGCGAATCCGATTCAGAGGTTTTTTTCACCCTTAAACCACTTACATCATATACTTCAAGGTTGTTCGCATGCTTGCTAGCATGCTTGCTTGCATGCTGCATTCAATCTTGTAAGGCGGATCCGATTCAGAGGTTTGCGTAATGTTACAATTAAATCATGAAGTGCTGCGTATTTAGTAGCTTCATTAACGTGATAGCGCACGTTCTCGGTCTGGGTCTTGATTCTTTTTTAAAGCACTGGTTATGATATGATAACTTTGATATCCAACATCACTTGATTCTTTGAGAATCAAATTGTTAGCTTTGCGACCAATTTTCCGTCTTCTGCAACCAGCTTTTTTTGTGAAGAAATCGTCATGGGCGCACTCCGCCCGACGGCCCGAGGAGGAGCCAGAGGGTCTACTCGCGTGTGACGATATCCGATTAATTGTACCATTCATCGCACCATTTGCTACTCCGGTCCACCATCGTCCACTATCTTTCCTATATCGCATGCTATGATTGTGTTTTGACATTATTTTTTTCTGATCTCCGGTCGCTTTCATACGACTATGAACCGTAGTCTATCTTTATTGTTCCTTTTTTATGCGCCTATCTTTATTGTATACTAGCTGTGCCCGCGACTCCGTCCGCGTGGATGTCGGAAAATAATATCCTGTCATATTCATGAACACAATGTCTACTAATATACATAAGCGCCTACACAGACGATTACACTATTCACCTACCATTCTATATTTTGTTTGTACAACCAACCGGCCATGGTAATGGAATTAGCCCTAAACTCTTCTTATTCCGAGAAGACGCTCGTGCCCAGCAGTGGGACAGTAATTGGGCTGATTATGTTATGTAATTCTATAACACTAACCACATCCAGTTCTTTAACTCTTTTCATTGTAAGAAGAGGCCCGTTCCCAGCAGTGGGATAGTAATGGGCTTATAATTTTATGTTATTCTATAACAGTAACAATATCCTGTTCATTAAGTCTTCTCATTTTGAGAAGAGGCCCATACCCAGCCGTGGGACAGCTGTAATGAGCTGACTATGCTATGTTATTCTATATTTTCTTAACTCTTCTCGTTCTAAGAATAGGTCCATGCCCAGCAGTGGGACAGTAATTGGCTGATTATGTTAAGATAATCTATTACACTAACAATATGCAGTTACTTAACTCTTCTCATTCCGAGAAGAGGCCCATGCTCACCAGCAGTGTAATGGGCTGACTATGTTATGTTATTCAATATTTTCTATAATACTAACGACATCTAGTTGTATTTTCAGGAACCTGCAACCAACCAACAATCATGACCTCTACTTTGTATGCAACTTAATACAATAGAGAGGTCAAGCTGTATCAGTAGTTCTACTCCACCGATTAAGATAAAACATACCCTATCTTTTAAGTTAGACTAATACCTATACAAGTGCAAAGTTTCATTACGATCCGTTCTGCTGTTTTCACGTGATGAGGTACCAACAGACAGACAGACGGACATAAATTCTAAAAACGATTGATTCGTGTTCTATTGTTTATTTTTAGTCCCCCTAGCCGGTTTTTGCGAAAAAAAACTTAATGTACAGACTTTTCGACCTTTACAATTTTATTATAGTATAGAGGTATCAGTCGGAACGATATTTCGTACTTCGTTCGTCTTTCATCAAACACGAGTAAACCCCTAGTGTCGGAACTCTTACCGACTAAAACTACCATGGTGTTCCTCTAACTAGTTTTGCCGAGAACGTGGGATACGTGAATACGAGCACGTTCCTTTCACCTTCGACAGGCCTCGGCTTGCCTCTTCTACCAGACTCCCCATGCGTCTTCTGCATCCAGGCTACATCTACATTCCTACAACATGCTACCTTGGTCAACTATTACTCCCAACCATGGCTTGTTTCAATAGGAGCTTATTTTGAATCTTTACTATCACTGACAGTTTGAATCTAAACTCATCTAGAATGTTCCTTGTTGCTTGACTTAAGAACATCACACACAGTAGCACTTTGATGGGAACATAGACTCAGTTCCATCAGAAATGAAGCTGTAGTTGAACTGCCAAGCGTCAATGCAGCAGTCCAAAATGCATTTGTGTCGCTTGTCTTAAAATCTTAGAATGTAGCGCGAACGCAGACATAGACAAACTCTGATGTTGAACTCTAACTCAAATCAGACGAACTGAACACAGGTCGTAGTAGTAGAGCTCCTTTGTGAAAGAGCTCGTCCGGGGAAGTACTACCACCGTACCTACATCTCCGCCAAATAGTGATGCTTGCATTGCTGTGTTTCGGTCTGAAGCGTACGGGTGCCGGTGAAATTACAATCACATGAGACTTTCCATCTTCATGTCTCAGTTTGGCGAACCGACTTGCGGACCATTTAGGCAACAGCCTAGGTGGTATTACAGTTGTTATGGGCAAAGGTAACCGCTTAACATCAGGTGGGCCTTTAGCTCGTTTCGCCATCCTATACTATAAAAAAAAGGTCATCAGTTTTCCAGTCCTAATCTTAAAGCAGTTTCAATGATTTTCATGGAAATGTTAACACAGTCGACGAAACTATAACGGTCCTCAATATAAACTTGAAATATCATGTACCTGCCTGCCTAGCTCTAGCGTATTGTAAGCAATGTCTCTGTTTGTGTAGGCGCAGTGCAGCCCTCCTGATGGAGGAGTCGGGGCTGCACCTGGAGCACCCGGCGGCGGCCACGTTCCGCCAGCACGTGCTCGCCGGCGACTGGGTGAAGGCGGACCACGACCTGCGCGCGCTGCACGACTTGCTGCGCGACTCGCCGCACGTCGATCCGCACAACCTAGCCGTTAGTCACACACATTGACTATACATCCCAAAAGGCGCCTATTGTTGAATAAAATGCGTACTATTAATTCTGTCAACTAGCTGTGAGGTACGAGGAAGCGGGGTGCTGCAATCCGATTAGCCCTATCAAGACTGCTATTGGCTATTCACTAACGCGAAAGTATTTACGGCTCACATAAGTGGTCAAAACTGATTTGAAGTTTTCAAGTGGCGAATAGTGGCGACCCATATCAGATCTATTAGTTAGATGTGTTGACTCACATCGGTCGCTTGTTATGAGGCGTCTACAGGCTGTATGGTCGATGGTCACACAATATGAACTAAGCGTAATTAACCTGCCTGCTACGCGATTCAGAACCACACGATAACCAGTTGTCGATCGGTTCGGTTTGTTATCTCGTTTCGTCTTATGATTCACGCAACGAGAGAAAAAGGGATAACAAACCGAATCGGTCGACAACTGATTATCGTGTGGTTCTGAATCGGGGTGCTGATCATATTTTTTTTTTCTCTGAAACCTTCAAGAAAGATTGTAAAGCTTATTATTAAGTGGCGAAAATTTTAAATATATATAATAATATACAGGGTTTTTTTTTAACCAGTGCGCAAATTTTGACATTTAAATAAAGCTAACGCTTACGTTTTTTTTTTTTTTTTTACTTTGAAATTGATTTTAAGGTCACTCGCCGACGCAGGCGCGGCGACGCGTGCGTTGGTACCTATCAGCTGTTCGATGCGCCGACGTAAATCTACGCGAGTTACTGACCGCTAATTTTATCAAATTCGATCTAGACTTTTATAATTTAGGCCTTGACCTGATGTTATTTGTAATTCCAATATTTACTTCATACTCCCATGGGCGTAGAACCATCAAAATGCAGAAAATAAAGCATTATGATAAATTGACTTGAGGCACTTATTAAAAACATAAACATAATAAAATTAAAATTGACATTACTTAATGCATTATGCACAGGTTATTCTGCATTAAGGCGTATTAAAAAAAATTTAATCAACTAAGTGTTTACTATAATTTTCAATCAAAAATAACATGCTTGCTTACCCCTACATGTCACTAATCACTAATTACGGATCCCATTCGGTCGCATACGAGGTATGCTCTCCCTTGAGTACATTTTTCGAGCTACTCGTAAACTTTCGCCACTTAAAAATACACTCGCACCATCTCGTGAAACTCGCGGTTAGTGTAGTCTGACATCGTGACTGATCAAGCAATAGAACACACTTTAGGCGCGGGCGCGGTGCGGTGCTTACGCGACGTCACGACTCGACACGACGCGCGTCACGACAGCGCGTGCGTATGAGACAGACTGTCGCCACCGTGGCGCTTCCCCTCCGGGAGGGGGTTATACCCCCGATGCACACCCGCCGCGTGAGCCAGCCGTCACGCGCTTTCATTGATGTTATTACGAACAGATTGTGTCCATATTTTGCAGATTTCAAGTCGGATAAATAAATAAATAAAAAGTATTGAACAATTAATGGAAATGTCTTCTATTACTCATACTGAACTACCAAAAAAAAATTGCGCACTAATTAAAAATTGATCCTGTATAATAAGTTCAAGTTTATTTACGCAATCAATCTCCTTTTACATCAGAATATTGTTACTATGAGAGCTGTGGTAAGGCTATTTACAATTTCATATGAAATCCCTATCCTTCAAACTAGGAAAATACCTGTGTCTTGAAGGACAGTGTTCTTTGGTAGATTGACACATTTAACAATTTTATTCAATTACGAATTATTCCGATGTTATTGTGTCTGTGTATGGGGGGGGGGGTGTGTTTGTGAGTGTGTGAAGGTGCATGTAAGTATGTAAGTGTTGGTTTTTGAAGTGGGTGGAACAAGTTGTGGGCGAGAGTTAACAGTTAAATATAACAAGTGAGGGTGCATTGGTTTCCAGGAGATGAAGTTCGTGGTGCTGGAGCAGAAGTACCTGGAGCACCTGGAGGCGGGGCGCGTGCTGGACGCGCTGCACGTGCTGCGCAACGAGCTGACGCCGCTGCAGCACGACACGCCGCGCGTGCACCGCCTGTCGGCGCTCATGATGTGCGGCGACGCGCGCGAGCTGCAGCAGCGCGCGCGCTGGCCCGGCGCCGGCCCGCCCTCGCGCGCCGCCGTGCTGGCGCGCGTGCAGGTAGCCCTCACCTCCACTCTCAGCAGCTGAGCTGACGCCGCTGTGCACCGCCTGTCGGCGCTCATGATGTGCGGCGACGCGCGCGAGCTGCAGCAGCGCGCGCGCTGGCCCGGCGCCGGCCCGCCCTCGCGCGCCGCCGTGCTGGCGCGCGTGCAGGTAGCCCTCACCTCCACTCTCAGCAGCTGAGCTGACGCCGCTGTGCACCGCCTGTCGGCGCTCATGATGTGCGGCGACGCGCGCGAGCTGCAGCAGCGCGCGCGCTGGCCCGGCGCCGGCCCGCCCTCGCGCGCCGCCGTGCTGGCGCGCGTGCAGGTAGCCCTCACCTCCACTCTCAGCAGCTGAGCTGACGCCGCTGTGCACCGCCTGTCGGCGCTCATGATGTGCGGCGACGCGCGCGAGCTGCAGCAGCGCGCGCGCTGGCCCGGCGCCGGCCCGCCCTCGCGCGCCGCCGTGCTGGCGCGCGTGCAGGTAGCCCTCACCTCCACTCTCAGCAGCTGAGCTGACGCCGCTGTGCACCGCCTGTCGGCGCTCATGATGTGCGGCGACGCGCGCGAGCTGCAGCAGCGCGCGCGCTGGCCCGGCGCCGGCCCGCCCTCGCGCGCCGCCGTGCTGGCGCGCGTGCAGGTAGCCCTCACCTCCACTCTCAGCAGCTGAGCTGACGCCGCTGTGCACCGCCTGTCGGCGCTCATGATGTGCGGCGACGCGCGCGAGCTGCAGCAGCGCGCGCGCTGGCCCGGCGCCGGCCCGCCCTCGCGCGCCGCCGTGCTGGCGCGCGTGCAGGTAGCCCTCACCTCCACTCTCAGCAGCTGAGCTGACGCCGCTGTGCACCGCCTGTCGGCGCTCATGATGTGCGGCGACGCGCGCGAGCTGCAGCAGCGCGCGCGCTGGCCCGGCGCCGGCCCGCCCTCGCGCGCCGCCGTGCTGGCGCGCGTGCAGGTAGCCCTCACCTCCACTCTCAGCAGCTGAGCTGACGCCGCTGTGCACCGCCTGTCGGCGCTCATGATGTGCGGCGACGCGCGCGAGCTGCAGCAGCGCGCGCGCTGGCCCGGCGCCGGCCCGCCCTCGCGCGCCGCCGTGCTGGCGCGCGTGCAGGTAGCCCTCACCTCCACTCTCAGCAGCTGAGCTGACGCCGCTGTGCACCGCCTGTCGGCGCTCATGATGTGCGGCGACGCGCGCGAGCTGCAGCAGCGCGCGCGCTGGCCCGGCGCCGGCCCGCCCTCGCGCGCCGCCGTGCTGGCGCGCGTGCAGGTAGCCCTCACCTCCACTCTCAGCAGCTGAGCTGACGCCGCTGTGCACCGCCTGTCGGCGCTCATGATGTGCGGCGACGCGCGCGAGCTGCAGCAGCGCGCGCGCTGGCCCGGCGCCGGCCCGCCCTCGCGCGCCGCCGTGCTGGCGCGCGTGCAGGTAGCCCTCACCTCCACTCTCAGCAGCTGAGCTGACGCCGCTGTGCACCGCCTGTCGGCGCTCATGATGTGCGGCGACGCGCGCGAGCTGCAGCAGCGCGCGCGCTGGCCCGGCGCCGGCCCGCCCTCGCGCGCCGCCGTGCTGGCGCGCGTGCAGGTAGCCCTCACCTCCACTCTCAGCAGCTGAGCTGACGCCGCTGTGCACCGCCTGTCGGCGCTCATGATGTGCGGCGACGCGCGCGAGCTGCAGCAGCGCGCGCGCTGGCCCGGCGCCGGCCCGCCCTCGCGCGCCGCCGTGCTGGCGCGCGTGCAGGTAGCCCTCACCTCCACTCTCAGCAGCTGAGCTGACGCCGCTGTGCACCGCCTGTCGGCGCTCATGATGTGCGGCGACGCGCGCGAGCTGCAGCAGCGCGCGCGCTGGCCCGGCGCCGGCCCGCCCTCGCGCGCCGCCGTGCTGGCGCGCGTGCAGGTAGCCCTCACCTCCACTCTCAGCAGCTGAGCTGACGCCGCTGTGCACCGCCTGTCGGCGCTCATGATGTGCGGCGACGCGCGCGAGCTGCAGCAGCGCGCGCGCTGGCCCGGCGCCGGCCCGCCCTCGCGCGCCGCCGTGCTGGCGCGCGTGCAGGTAGCCCTCACCTCCACTCTCAGCAGCTGAGCTGACGCCGCTGTGCACCGCCTGTCGGCGCTCATGATGTGCGGCGACGCGCGCGAGCTGCAGCAGCGCGCGCGCTGGCCCGGCGCCGGCCCGCCCTCGCGCGCCGCCGTGCTGGCGCGCGTGCAGGTAGCCCTCACCTCCACTCTCAGCAGCTGAGCTGACGCCGCTGTGCACCGCCTGTCGGCGCTCATGATGTGCGGCGACGCGCGCGAGCTGCAGCAACGCGCGCGAGCTGCAGCAGCGCGCGCGCTGGCCCGGCGCCGGCCCGCCCTCGCGCGCCGCCGTGCTGGCGCGCGTGCAGGTAGCCCTCACCTCCACTCTCAGCAGCTGAGCTGACGCCGCTGTGCACCGCCTGTCGGCGCTCATGATGTGCGGCGACGCGCGCGAGCTGCAGCAACGCGCGCGAGCTGCAGCAGCGCGCGCGCTGGCCCGGCGCCGGCCCGCCCTCGCGCGCCGCCGTGCTGGCGCGCGTGCAGGTAGCCCTCACCTCCACTCTCAGCAGCTGAGCTGACGCCGCTGTGCACCGCCTGTCGGCGCTCATGATGTGCGGCGACGCGCGCGAGCTGCAGCAGCGCGCGCGCTGGCCCGGCGCCGGCCCGCCCTCGCGCGCCGCCGTGCTGGCGCGCGTGCAGGTAGCCCTCACCTCCACTCTCAGCAGCTGAGCTGACGCCGCTGTGCACCGCCTGTCGGCGCTCATGATGTGCGGCGACGCGCGCGAGCTGCAGCAGCGCGCGCGCTGGCCCGGCGCCGGCCCGCCCTCGCGCGCCGCCGTGCTGGCGCGCGTGCAGGTAGCCCTCACCTCCACTCTCAGCAGCTGAGCTGACGCCGCTGTGCACCGCCTGTCGGCGCTCATGATGTGCGGCGACGCGCGCGAGCTGCAGCAGCGCGCGCGCTGGCCCGGCGCCGGCCCGCCCTCGCGCGCCGCCGTGCTGGCGCGCGTGCAGGTAGCCCTCACCTCCACTCTCAGCAGCTGAGCTGACGCCGCTGTGCACCGCCTGTCGGCGCTCATGATGTGCGGCGACGCGCGCGAGCTGCAGCAGCGCGCGCGCTGGCCCGGCGCCGGCCCGCCCTCGCGCGCCGCCGTGCTGGCGCGCGTGCAGGTAGCCCTCACCTCCACTCTCAGCAGCTGAGCTGACGCCGCTGTGCACCGCCTGTCGGCGCTCATGATGTGCGGCGACGCGCGCGAGCTGCAGCAGCGCGCGCGCTGGCCCGGCGCCGGCCCGCCCTCGCGCGCCGCCGTGCTGGCGCGCGTGCAGGTAGCCCTCACCTCCACTCTCAGCAGCTGAGCTGACGCCGCTGTGCACCGCCTGTCGGCGCTCATGATGTGCGGCGACGCGCGCGAGCTGCAGCAGCGCGCGCGCTGGCCCGGCGCCGGCCCGCCCTCGCGCGCCGCCGTGCTGGCGCGCGTGCAGGTAGCCCTCACCTCCACTCTCAGCAGCTGAGCTGACGCCGCTGTGCACCGCCTGTCGGCGCTCATGATGTGCGGCGACGCGCGCGAGCTGCAGCAGCGCGCGCGCTGGCCCGGCGCCGGCCCGCCCTCGCGCGCCGCCGTGCTGGCGCGCGTGCAGGTAGCCCTCACCTCCACTCTCAGCAGCTGAGCTGACGCCGCTGTGCACCGCCTGTCGGCGCTCATGATGTGCGGCGACGCGCGCGAGCTGCAGCAGCGCGCGCGCTGGCCCGGCGCCGGCCCGCCCTCGCGCGCCGCCGTGCTGGCGCGCGTGCAGGTAGCCCTCACCTCCACTCTCAGCAGCTGAGCTGACGCCGCTGTGCACCGCCTGTCGGCGCTCATGATGTGCGGCGACGCGCGCGAGCTGCAGCAGCGCGCGCGCTGGCCCGGCGCCGGCCCGCCCTCGCGCGCCGCCGTGCTGGCGCGCGTGCAGGTAGCCCTCACCTCCACTCTCAGCAGCTGAGCTGACGCCGCTGTGCACCGCCTGTCGGCGCTCATGATGTGCGGCGACGCGCGCGAGCTGCAGCAACGCGCGCGAGCTGCAGCAGCGCGCGCGCTGGCCCGGCGCCGGCCCGCCCTCGCGCGCCGCCGTGCTGGCGCGCGTGCAGGTAGCCCTCACCTCCACTCTCAGCAGCTGAGCTGACGCCGCTGTGCACCGCCTGTCGGCGCTCATGATGTGCGGCGACGCGCGCGAGCTGCAGCAGCGCGCGCGCTGGCCCGGCGCCGGCCCGCCCTCGCGCGCCGCCGTGCTGGCGCGCGTGCAGGTAGCCCTCACCTCCACTCTCAGCAGCTGAGCTGACGCCGCTGTGCACCGCCTGTCGGCGCTCATGATGTGCGGCGACGCGCGCGAGCTCACGCTGTCCTAGTGCGGGTTGGCGGACTACACACACCATCGAGAACTGTATGGAGCACTCTCTGGTGTGCAGGTTTCCTCACGATGTTTTCCTTCACCGTTAAAGCAAATGATAATCAAATTCTGATCCGCACATGAATCCGAAAAGTCAGAGGTGCGGGCCGGAGTCAGAGGTGTAAATGCTTATTTGTAATAAAAACTTTAGAATTTAACTTTATATTGTGTGTGGTTGCAGTCGGTGCTGCCGCCCGCGCTGATGATGGCGCCGGGGCGGCTGCGCGCGCTGCTGGCGCAGGCGTCGCTGCAGCAGGCGGCGCGCTGCCGCTTCCACGCCGCGCCGCGCCCCGCGCCCGCGCCCGACTCCATCCCCTTCACGCTGCTGGCCGACCACCACTGCTCGGCCGACCACTTCCCGATACACTCGCTGCAGGTGAGCTCACGTGCCTTGTGCCTGACCGCTGCCGCTTCCATGTCAGCATATGTCATATCTGAGCGACGTATTTAGCATATATGCTTTCACAGGATGGGCCTCAGTGATACCACAGTTGGCAGGTTTTGTCGCGAAAAGGATGAGACGCCCATCCATATCCTATGCGAATGTGATGCAGTGCACCACATCAGAAGCCAGCATCTTGGAGACCACATCATCTCAATGCAGGAGATCAAATGCTCCTCCCCTATGGTCATAATCGACTTCATGATTGACTTGCAGCTTGGGGAAGTGCTGTAATGCTGCAAGAGACGTCACAATAGATCTTAGCAGGTCGCAGTGGCTTAGGGGCGTTCAAGACCCCTACCTCTTTCCTCAAAATAATATATGCTTTGGTCAAATTTTAGGGTCTTATGTTTCTTGAGGATAACTTGTGAAATATAAATCTGCCTTACGGTTAATACAGATGTATCTTTATAAAGTTGGGTGGTTGGGTACCGGAATGTCTTTCTAGTCATGAGTCTTTGTGAGGAATTATTAAATTAGTTACTGAATCTTAACTATATTGAAACTGAAGAACTAGTCCCTTCAACATTCAATAAATATCTTCTTCCCTTCAACTGTGCACGCACACAAACACACCCCGACACACATACTCACTCACATTCTAATCCCCCCACACACTCATACACACCCCCACATACAAACACATCATCTCACACTCCCACACAAACAATTATTCATTCATTCTTACTTACAACTAACAACAAATAAAATGTTATTTAGTAAAATGACAACCCATAAAATAACAATGTCCTACAAGATACAGGTTTATCTAGTTTGTAGGGCAGGGATCTTACCTTACCTGATTGTGCATAGCCATAATTACCTAATGATTAAAGTACAATAAGATTTTGATGTATAGGTTAAGATTCAATACTCAATACTTTATTGCGTAGATTCTGGTCAATAAGAAATTTACTTACTTACTTAGGTCCTGAACGAACACTGTGACGAAGTGTGGTACTGCAAGTGGTCGCCAGACGGGCAGCGCCTCGCCTCGGGCTCCAAAGACAACACCGTCATGATATGGGACTTCGACCCCGTGGCCAAGCGCCTTGCCTTCAGGTAAACGTCTTATAATTGAACCAGAGCTTTCTTAACTGTGCTTTACATGTAATAAAAATAATCTCAACCGTAGTCTTCAAGATATTTTTTTGTCAGAGTACATATCAATAGCGTAGAATGCGAGCTGGCCTGTGGCGCGCCGCATTCGAACGTAATAGATTTCGAGTCGGCTTGAAGCGCTGCCCGTTCCTGGGGCCTTACTCCCGACTGCTTCGAGTTCTGAACTGAATCGAGCTAGTGTCAATTTCTATAGGAACTGGCAGTAAAACGTCTAAGGAATTGGCACTAGCTCGATTTGGTTCAGAACTCAAACCAGTCGGGACTAAGGCCCCTGTTCGATAAATTTAATTGTTCACCTGTTGCAAAGCTTACGTATCATAACACAGTCGATATTGTTATGTTGTTCAGAAAATCTCTGGAGGGGCACACGTATGGCGTGTCGTTCCTAGCGTGGAGCCCTGATGGCCGCTACCTTATCGCCGCCGGGCCCGAGGACTGCCCCGACCTCTGGATATGGAACATGGAGGTAAGCACGAATCACACGGGGTTAGAATACTTCGCATTGAATGCCGGATTAGTTCATAGTTATTACGTAGAACACATTAGAATCTGATAAGAAATTGAAAATTACAATCATATGAGACCAGGGCCGTCTTTACCAGGGGGTGTGTATGAGCAGTTTGCCCGTACACTGAAATGTTCAGTATGTTGTCTATGAAAACGGGATGTTTACAGGAATAAAATCACTGATTCGTGTCCGTCTTCAAAGAGAGTATTTATTGTACTAAATAGGTATTAAAATATATTACAAACATTGCGCGTGGAAGGCACGGTTAGGTGCACATTCAGCGAATGTTAAATAACGCTTGTTAAGCTAAAAAGTTAAACAATACAATTCATGTGGCGATGCTCGTACATCCTGCCAAGGACCAAAAAAGAACAAAAATAAAGTATTAAGCAATAGTCAACAAACAAAGTATCTAGTAAAAAGTTAATATAACAAAATGTAAAATGTATAAGATAATGTTCGCCGCTGACTGAAATTAGAGATGTTCTGTTGTCCCTCTTGCTGACGCTGTGGGGTGCTCTTAGTAGGTGCTCAGTGATTTCTTGCAGATTGTAGCGAGATTGAATAAGATGGTTATCGCCGCGCATCATGAATCCTGTTGCTAAGGTTATTGTTCCTGTGTTACGTAGTGTCTGTGACGTAATTCCAGCTGGACAGAAAATGCGCATAGTGCATTCCTCGCAACACGTAAACAACCAATCGTCCTTGCTGTGTAGTTTATTCCATTCATTGATGCAACTTGATATCTCAGTGCGGCAACTGGATGATCTACGGTTGTTTATAATATGTTTGTTTCGCATTTATCTTGCATGCATGATGAATGATATTAAAAAATATTGCTGGACCAAAAATATTGTAAAGCCTCATAGAGACCTTTGAGTTTACTCGTTTTCGGTATGATTTTCGGTTACAATGGGCAGTCGGGACAATTTAGTTATTGGCCTCTTCACAATGTTGGACTTAGTCTTCAATGTAACGACTCGTACCAAATTGTCGGATCCAGGATGTGTCTCGACAACTCGTCCTAATAACCATCTGGCAGGGGGGACTTGATCTTCCTTTATGAGGACAATATCCCCCACCGCGATGTTTTGTGTTGGAGTTTGCCATTTTCCTCGCAACTGTAACGTTTGAAGGTAGTCTTTGGACCATTTCTTCCAAAAATCCTTGTACATGTTTTCTGTCAGACGCCATCGTACAGTTAAGCTGGAATTATCAACTTCTGAAGTCAGTGGAGGCGCAAGTACAGGACCGCCGACTAAAAAATGTCCTGGTGTTAAATAATCTATGTCGTCAGTGTCATTCGTTAAAGCGACAAGTGGCCTTGAGTTGAGGCAGGCTTCAATTTGTACTAGTAACGTGGTAAATTCTTCGTACGTGAGCTTCTGTTCGCCAGGAACGCGTTTCAGATGGTGTTTCATGCTCTTGACAAATGAACACAGACAAATGAAGATGGCAATGTATGCCTTCACTGTTTTGATGCCTCGGCCTTTGTTGGCCTTTATTTCAACGTGCCCGGTAAAATCCACACCTGCGTGTGTGAATGGTCGAGACGGTGTAACTCGAGGCGTCGGTAAGTCGGCCATCAGCTGTCTGCTGCGTTGCGTTTTGTAGCGATGACAAATGACACATTTAATTAATTGTTTCTTGATTGTTTTCATGCCACCAAGTATCCAATATTTGTTTCTAAGATGCCCTAAAGTGAGTCTGGCACCGCCGTGAAGAGTATTCTTGTGGGCTTGATCAATCAAGAGTTCTGTCAGCTTGTGGTTGTTTGGTAAAATAGTTGGATGTTTTTGAGAGTTGTTTAAATTGGCCCGTTCAAGCCTTCCACCCACTCGCAAAATGCCTTGCGCGTCCAGTTTTGGACTCAAGTTCAAGAGTTTGCTGGTGGCCCGTACCTTGTTGTATTTATGTAAATAATTTATGTCATCGCCAAAGCTATTGTTTTGTACGGTTTTTACGATTAAGTTTTGAGCCAGTTCTATGTCTTTTGTAATTAAATGTGATATTCGCTCGGCTTTTGTTGCGTCACGCGAATTATTTATAAATCGTAGTATCCAACTTATGATTCGGGTTGCATAAGTCATTGAACTGTATTTATGCAGAAGTTGCTCGATAAGTGGCGCGTTAGTTGTTTGCGTTGCACAAATTTGATCCCATTTCCTTTGCTCCTCATTGGTCGTGAAAATATCTTGTTTTGGTACGTTATTTGTTTGAAGCCAGGAAGGGGCATTCCACCACAGTGTGTGACCCATGAACTCGGATGGAGAAAGTCCTCTGCTCGCGCAGTCTGCGGGATTTTCTTCAGACTTGACATGTCTCCAGAAGTTGGATGGAATGATCTGTGTAATTTGTGTAACTCTGTTAGCTACAAAGCTCTTCCAGCGACTCACATCACCCTGTAGCCACCCAAGCACTACCATCGAATCTGTCCAGCAGTGTATGGTGACCATTTGTGCGTTTATTGATTCCTTGACCTTTTTGATTAGTCGGGCGAGCAGAACCGCACCGCATAACTAATCGAGGCAAAGAGATAGGCTTTTTCAGTGGAGCTAATTTGGTTTTCGCTGCTACTAGCCTGATTGAGTGCTGACCTTCTTTATCAGCGGACTTGCAGTATACGACGCATCCGTAGGCTTTCTCAGATGCATCACAAAAGCCATGAAGCTCGAATGATTGTTGTGTGCTGCCGATCCAGCGTGGTATAGTTACGTTGTGAATGTGGATCATCTGGTGGCGGAATTGTTCCGATTCTTGTTGTATGTTTGTCGAGAGAAGATCATCCCAGCTCGTTGATGCTGTCCAAGCTTGTTGAAAAATAAGCTTGGCCTTTAGTGTTACTGGTGATAGCCAACCAAGTGGGTCATACAATTTGGATATATCCGAGAGTAGCGTGCGCTTTGTGTTGACGTCACGCTTGTTGCTAAGCGGTATTTGTTTATATGAAAAGTGATCAGTGCGCGGATTCCACGTAATGCCTAGTGTTTTATTTGTTTCTGCGTCTTTGAAATCAAACATTTTTTGACTTATAAATTCGTCAGGCAAGTTTTCAAGTAGGCATGTAGTGTTGCTGGCCCACTTACGTAGGTTGAATCCACCGCCCTTCAGCATGGTTATAAGTTCACTTTGCGCTTTCTGTGCTGTTATGATATCGTTGCATCCACCTAGTAAGTCATCCACGTACAATTGGTTGGAGATCATAGCCGCTGCCAAAGGATATCGCTCGCCGTCATCCTTAATCAACTGCTTTATAGTTCGCATTGCCAAAAATGGGGCGGATTTGGTGCCATATGTTACTGTAGTTAGTTGAAACTCTTGCAGTGGCTCTGTGACAGAATCCCGCCAAACTATTTTTTGCTAATGTTGATCTGTTTCCTGAATACGTATCTGTCGATAGAATTTCTCGATATCAGCTGTGTACACGTATTCGAATGCCCTCCATCGTAGGATCATCGCTTGTAAGTCTTGTTGTAGGTTAGGTCCACATTCCATTAGTTGATTTAGACTGCGCCCTGTGCTGGTGGTTGCAGAAGCGTTGAAAACTACTCGTAGTTTTGTTGTAGTTGAGTCAGGTCTTATTACTCCATGATGGGGCAAAATACAGCTGGGTGTGGTTGGCGTTGTGCATAGTTTCATGTGGTTGAGAGCTATGTATTCGTCAATGAAAGCCCTGTAACTTGAAGCGAGGATTTCATCTCGAGCCAGTCGTTTTTCCAGTTGTTTGAATTGTGCGACTGCTTGAGGCTTTGAATGTCCCAAATTCTGTTCAAAGTTTGTTTTCATGGGAATTCTAACTTCGTAACGCCCATCTGCAAGCCTTTTTGTTGTGTCAGTATAGAGCACCTCACAGTAGTCTTCCTCAACTGTCATGGACTCATTGTGAGATGTGATCTCTTCCATCTCCCAAAAACGAGAGATATCGTCTGTGTTAGTCACGGCATGGCAGTTGAATGTGTTTGTGTTTCCAAGTAACACCCATCCGAGTTTGGTTTGTTGTGCTATTGGTGCATGTATGTTTCCTCGGAGGATGTTGCTCATGATTATATCGGCATATACTCCAGCATCAAGTAATATGTCAATTGGTCGAGATAAGTTGAAATGTGGGTCAGCCAGGTTTATATTTTGTATGTGAGGCCAATCTTGTTTTTCGAAGGAGTAATTGGGTAAATTGTTTAGTAATTTAGCCATCACCAGTGCGTTTGTTGTAAACTGATAATCACCGTAAAGGGACTCACAGTCTAACTGAATGGTTCCGTTGCTCTGACTTGCAAATGTTCCAATTCCGGACACAGTTGAGTTTTGGTTGCGCCTCGGTAGGCCAAGTCGTTGAACAGCAGATTCGGTTATGAGATTCAGTTGAGAGCCTTGGTCAAGAAGACATCTTAATGTTATGTAACTTCCATCTGCGGCTCTTACTTTGAGCTGCACTGTTGCTAGAAGAACTTCGTTGAAGTTTCCTGAGACGTGATTGGCCTTTTGTTGCGAATCCGAAGGCTTGCTGTTAGCAACGTTGTCGGGTCGCTGACCCGTCGACGACGTCACTAGCGTAATGTCACGTATCACATCATGTAGCGTAGTGTGGTGTGCCTCGTTGCACACTCGACATCTTTTTTGCGAATAGCATTTATTTCCGTTGTGCGAGTGCATGCAATTCTTGTAAATATCGAATTGATCAACAGTCCTCATTTTTACGTTCGATGTCATTTCTTGGAACGCTTTGCAATAAAGTAAAATGTGGCTTGTTTTACAAATAGGACAATTTCTATTGGAACTCGTATGATTCGCTTTGGGATCACGTTTGTATCTGTTGTACGCATCCCTTTGGAATGTGTTTGTTGGAGGATCTTTGTTCGAAGATGTAGGTGACGTAGGTTTGTTGTAGTTAGTTGGACTCTTTTTCTTCACCACTGATTCCAGGGCCGTGAACTTGCTTTCAATGAACCGAACAAATTCGTCAAAGTTTGGGAGCTCTCTGGGATTTTTCCTCGCTTCCATGTAGTCAGTATAGGTCTGAGTATCAAGTTTTCCCGATAGGATATGCATCAGAATGGGATCCCACGTTGTAGTGTCGATCCCTAGGTTACGCAGAGCGTGCACGGTTTCAAGACTGGTGTCGTGTAGGCGCTTCAACTCGTAAGAGTTCTGATGTTGAATCGTTGGTTGACTCATCAAAGTTTGCATTTGTTTAGTGAAGAGCAGCTGCAAGTTGTTGTATCTGTGGGTGAGGATTTCCCAGCAGGAATCGTAGTTGCTTACAGACACAGATAAATGTTGCACCAGGCGCTCAGCTTCTCCCCTTAGCTTCCCTTTCAGATGTTGCATCTTCTGACCCTTAGAGAAAGTAGGGTTATCGTGAATAGCAGCAGTGTAGAGATCAAGAAATGTAGGCCACTGCGAGTAGTTACCAGAAAAGGTTGGTATTTCGATCTTCGGAGCACTATCGCGTTGCTGCACTGCGAGGTTGAGTTTGCGATTAAGGTCTCGCTTGTTGGATTTGTAGATTTCTTCATATTTAGAGAACTCGAGCTCGTAGTTTACGTCACTGCCAACAAGAATATTATCGAGTTGCCAATGTACTTCGTCAATCACCTTCCATCGAGATTCGAGGGTCTTGAGTTTGTCTTCAATGTCCCATTTCTCGGTAATATCAGCTGCACTCGAGTTGCGAATGAAGCGAGAGAAGGCTCTAAAGTTGGTTGCTTGTTGGGTTTTGAGCTCATCTGATTTTGAAAGAACTCCAGTGTTTTTGCTGCTCTCACCTTGGCTGCCAGCTGGATCAGTATCACCGGCTGTATAAGAGGGACAGGTTTGCAACTTATGTTGAATGTTTGAGTATTCAATCTTTACCCTCTCATACACCTTTGTAATGTAGTATTCATTGTTCTGATTTACAGCATTCTGTAGCACGCCATGGTTCATCTCAAACTCGTTCCAGTGAGCCTTAAGGTTATCCAACCTAACCTTAATATATGTTACGTTCTTACGGTCAGGGCCATCCTTTCCAAAGTTGACACCGATTTTCTTGATGCCTTCAGCGATGATCTCCTGCCGCTTGAGTAGTTCTTGTTGTTTAGCATCCATTGTTGTCGTAGAAATGTTGTTGGTTGTTGGACACTAACTCTGTCTGTTGTCTTCAATAGCTTCCGGATCACCAACTGCTGTTTATGTTTCCTGTTGTAACCACAGGATCCGAAGGAATCTCTCCGTACGATATTGTGCGCCTTCTCAATCTGACTGGGGCGATCCGCTTGTGGAAGACCAGCCAAACCGATTCGCTATCGTAAAAAGAAACACTTCTTACCTGGTGAGGTTTGCAGGACTGTTTGTTGTAGTCGTGGAAGATCCGGTACGAAGGACCAAAATGTATGAGCAGTTTGCTCGTACACTGAAGTGTTCAGTATGTTGTCTATGAAAACGGGATGTTTACAGGAATAAAATCACTGATTCGTGTCCGTCTTCAAAGAGAGTATTTATTGTACTAAATAGGTATTAAAATATATTACAAACATTGCGCGTGGAAGGCACGGTTAGGTGCACATTCAGCGAATGTTAAATAACGCTTGTTAAGCTAAAAAGTTAAACAATACAATTCATGTGGCGATGCTCGTACAGGGTGCAAGGGGTGCGGTGCACCAGGGCGCGGAGCGCCCGGGGGCGCCTGTCGAGCGCTGAATTTTTGGATATTTCATTGAACTTAACGCCATTGCACAGTTTTATATACTTGTTACTTACGAAAAATATGTATGCGCAAGCAAAAAAAAAATAGTCATCAACAATATTTTTTTTTTTACTTTTATTACGTTTTCGGCGCTTGTCATACCGCATTACTACACTACACAAATAACAATTTTATTTAATACTAGCTTTTACCCGCGGCTCCGCTCGCGTTAAATTCTGCTAACCCACGTCAGTCCAGTCCAGTCCAGTCCATTTCAGTCCAGTCCACTGTCCCACTGCCCCGCTACCCCACTGCCCCGCTGCCCCACTGCCCCGCTGCCCCGCTGCCCAGCTGCATCACTGCTCCGCTACCCCACTGCCCCAATACCCCACTGCCCCACTGCTCCCCCCTGCCCCGCTACCCCACTGCCCCGTTTCGCCGCTGCCCCACTGCCCCACTGCCCCGCTGCCCCAATGCCTTCCCCGCAGCCCCCCACTGCCCCGCTGCCCCGCTACCCCACTGCCCCGCTACCCCACTGCCCCGCTGCCCCACTGCCCCGCTGCCCCACTGCCCCGCTGCCCCACTATATCACTGCCCCACAGCCTGCCCGCTGCCCCACTGCCCCGCTTCCAGACTGCCCCGCTGCCCCACTGTCCCGCTGCTCCGCTGCCCCGCTGCCCCACTATCCCACTGCCACACTGCCCCGCTGCCCCGGTAACCCACTGCCCCACTGCCCTGCTCCCCCACTATCCCACTGCCCAACATCCTGCCCGCTGCCCCACTGCCCCGCTGCCCCACAGCCCCGCTACCCCACTGCCCCGCTGCCCCGCTGCCCCACTATCCAACTGCCCCGCTGCCCCGGTAACCCACTGCCCCGCTACCCCGCTGCCCAGCTGCCCCGCTGTCCCGCTGCCCCACAATCCTACTGCTCCACTTCCTGCCCCGCTGCCCCTCTATCCCACTGCCCCACTTCCTGCCCCGCTGACCAACTGCCCTGCTGCCCCACTGCCCCGATGGCCCGCTGCCCCACAGCCCCGCTGCCCCACTGCCCCGCTACCCCACTGACCCGCTGCCCCACTATCCCACTGCCCCGCTGCCCCGGTACCCTACTGCCCCGCTGCCCCGCTGGCACGCTGCCCCACTGCCTCGCTGCCCCGCTGCCCCGCCCAGCTGCCCCACTGTCCCGCTGCCTCGATGCCCCGCTGCGCCACTACCCCACTGCCCCACTGCCCCACTACCCCGCTACCCCACTGCCCCACTATCCCACTGCCCCACTGGCCCTCTGCACCGCTGCCCCGCTGCCCCACTACCCCACTGCCCCACTGCCCCACAGTCCCACCGTCCCACTGCCACTGTCCTACTGTCCCACCGTCCCACTATCACACTGTCCCACGGCCCACTGTCCCACTATATCACTATCGTTATCGTCCCGTCCCATGTCCCATGTCCTATCCCATGTCCCATCCTATGTCCAGTCCCATGTGCCGTCCCACTGTCCTGTCCCATGTCCCGTCTCATGTCCCGTCCCATTTCCCGTCCCATGTTCCGTCCCCTGTCCAGTCCACTGTCCCGTCCCCAGTCCCGTCCCCAGTCCCATCCCCAGTCCCATCCTCTGTCCACTCCACTCCACTCCACTCCATCGTACATTACTATCCGCTCGTGCAAATGCATAGAAGCTTCGATCTGTCGGGTGAGTACGCAACCCACGAATTAATTTTTTTCTTTTTTTCTTTCTTTCTCAAAACCCATACCAGTTTTTAAGTCAGATCATCAGCTTTCAAACAAAAAAAAAAACATCAAAATCGGTCCAGTAGTTTTAGCGTGATGCTGGAACAAACAAACAAACAGACGTTTACAATTTTATAATAGTTATGATTATAATAGTTAAGATAATATAAGATGAAGAAGGTAATTAAAAATTGTAGACTGAAAATAGTATTTTTTTAGTTACACCAAGATAACTTTATGCTTATTCGTATATTAAGATGGATACAATATAACAACGTTTAGGTACTTCTAAATTTTATTACTTTTCATACAAAAAATTAGAGAAATCGCAATTTAGAGGTAGCTTCCAGTCCTTGTCTGTAAGTCGAAAGATTCTGATTTTCGGTTGGCTCAAAAGACTGCATTTCCAAGATGGCACCACCCACATACGACAGGATTTTTTTTTCTACTCTGTACAATTCGGCCCGACCAAAAAGTTTTTAATGCAATTTCTTTAGCAGCCGTATTTTCTCTATGGAGGCGCGCGCTAGAGCGCATGCGTGCGAATGACAGCTGCATATGAGCGCCTTAATCACCTTAATGTATGCAAAATGTTGTAGAAAAATATAATTAAAAATCACCGGTTCCCGTCATCGTAGCGAGGTAAAATACATACCAGTTTTTAAGTCAAATCATAAGTTTTTAGTCACAAACCCTTTCAACAAAATCGGTCTAGTAGTTTTATAGTGATGCTGGAACAAACAAACAAACAAACAAACAAACAAACAGACAACTGACATTTAACAATTTTATAATAGTAGTAGACAACACGCGCGCGGCTAAAATCTCTAATCCAAAGAGAGTGTATGTATGTACGTTTGACACGTTGCCGCCAGGTCGCCCGCACTTGAAGCAAAATGATCTCTAAGTCAATAGAGTGTAAGTTCATTTGAAAAGGGCGCGCGGCGCGGCACCTGTGCGTCTGTCATAGGCGAGTAATTGCGCCCTTTGACGTTGCCAATATTTTTTCCCAATGCATCAACAAGTACTCCCACTGATATTTTAAGCTACATAATATTCTAATAATTTAATTTCCTCATTTCCCAATATCTCAACAGCTCTGCGTATATATTTAACACTGCCTGTTACAGTAGCAGAAGGTGAAAGATTTTTTTCAAAATTAAAAAATTATCTTCGTTCAACCATGACCCACGACAGACTGACAAACTTAGCCATTATAAGTATAGAATCCAAAATTTATATAAAAATAAATGATTTAATTAAAATATTTACCAACTCAAAAGCAAGAAAAATTGAGTTTGTTTGATGTATGTGTATGTACAGTCAACAAATCGGAATCATGACCCACGATAAACTTAATATCCTACAGACATTCTAATACAATTAGGTTGAATTTCGCTTAAATAGATATTTCCTTGGCAACAGACTTATTATCAATTTTGTTTGCTATTGACAGTGACAGCTAGTTTCCAATAAAATTATTTTTCTAAATTTTATTCTTGATGTTTTACTCCAAATATTGTTAAGAGTATTGTTTGATACCATTTCATACTTGACATTTTATAATTTTCTGTAATCGAAAAAGTTTGTATAGGTTTCTTAAAAAATATAGTTGTTTGTAGGAAAACCACGTCAAACGACAGCTAATTCGAAATTCAAAACATAATTCCTGCTTTATCAAAAACATAATTTCCAATCCAATTTTAAATCTATTGCATTGATAACAAAGCTCAAAACGGCACAGATCTCTGACCCGTTTTAATGCAGTTTCTGTAATATTCAAAATGTCCTAAGTGCAGCATAGAAGAAAACCTTACTGTTTTGACGATTTCAAACGAATTATCAGCTGAGTGGGTCATGATTCCGATTTGTTGACTGTACATGTAATAAATAGATATTAAGTAATCGAAGTTTTAAGTTTAATTTTGATTTTTAGAGTAATAAATAAATATATTATCAAAATTACGTGTATTGTGTTTTCTTGGTTGACTAGGACCCCTTTCATACTGCAGTGTGTCGTCGGTCGCGTGCCGCGCTGCAAGGGCGGATCCATGGGGGGGGGGGTCATGGGGGTCATGACCCCCGCCGGGCCTAGGTCAACCACAGGTTTTTTCCTGTGTACATAATTTACTAAATGAATATACAATGAATGAATGAATTTTTGTATGTATTACGAGTACCTACATACTAATAAAAATTACTAAATTGACGTCGCACCCGAATCCGTTCGTTAATTGTGAATAATATTCGCGTGATTTAAAGATTGATTTTGCAGCATCTCTTCTCCAATCACTCCGTTACGTCCGATCACCTGAATATCGATAACGAATCCATTGAATACTTAGCTTACCATCAACAACAGAAATAACTACTTACCTATTTAACTATGATGTTAGCCTTACAAAACCTAACCGAAGTAAAAATAATTCAAGAACGTTAAGACATCGACATTAGATGATAAGTAATTAGTTTTTTGAAAATCGGAGCTCTTAAAACGGTTGTTTTTGCAAAAAAGTACCAAAAAATTTCGCGCTCGCTGCGCTCGCGCTTAAACACTATTCCATTACCCATACTGGTGTAGGACTGCCATAGCGTGAATCTTTATTTACTTGTCTACGCTATGGTGTCTACTATTAGCCGCTCTAGGCGCTGCAAGAATGGGCTGTGCTCAAATAAATGCGTACTCTATTGTCACAGAATATCTGTTTTCACAGTTTTTGTGAAGAGCTAATCAGTTTGTTCAAGAACAGTCCAAAAAATTTCCCGCTCGCTACGCTCGTGCTTTGTCTTTCTATCCTTCCTTTTTCTGCGTACGTATGTATGTTTCTGTTACGTATGTTAATAGGAACAAAGCCGAAATTGGAAAAAAGTTCGCGCTGGCTTCGCTCGCGCCTGTCTATTTTGTCGTTTCGTCTTTTTTGGCGTGTAGGTATTGCGAGTAACTGTTCCGTTACATTAATATTCTACAAAGAGAAAATTCAAAGGTATAAAATTCACTTAAATTCATGTTTTAGCAAAAATTACGAAAATCCTAGAATTTTATTGGTCGAAAGTTTTTTCCTAAAGAGCGGCGTCTAACTCTGCACCAAAAAAATATTAGATCCGGGGCTGGATATAAATACGCGACCCCCCCCCGACACAAAGGCTGGATCCGCCCTTCCCTCGCTGCAATGTAAAAAAAAAAAAGGCGCAGGCTGAGTCCCGCACCCCGGCGCAGAATAGACTTAAGACGGCCCTGTATGAGACTTTACATCTTCATGTTTGTTTGGCAAACCGACTTGCGGTAAAATTTCATCAACAGCCTAGGTGGTATTGCAGTTGTTATGGGCAAAGGTAACCGCTTAACATCAGGTGGGCCTTGAGCTCATTTCGCTATACTATACTATAAAAAAAAAACGAGTGTGCTTTAGACCACACGACTGAAGTAAAACTTCACTAAAAAAAAAAGTGTGTTCCCACCTCTCTCTCTTGCCCCCTACAGTAATATACGAAACGTAACTCTCTCTCTCTATCTTCACTAACTTATATCTCCCGCTCAACTTCGCGATCAAACTTTTCGTGACGCATTCACCAGCTTACTACCCAAGTCAAGCGAGCGTAAAGAAGTTTTACTTCAAAAACACCAAAATGATGTATATTCGACAGACGGAGCAGCTGCACCTGAAGATGACCCACTCACAAGAGGACTCCCTCACGGCCGTCGCGTGGCACTCCTCGGGCGACAAGTTCGTGTGCGGCGGCGCGCGCGGCCAGTTCTACCACTGCAGCCTCGACGTGAGTCACGTCACGACGTATACGTCCCCTGGTGACACGTGAATTCCGGTGTCGAGATCCGAGATCCGTACTTACATCCATATCCAATCGATTCAATCCGTATCCGTGTATCCGCAGGGCACGCTGCTCAACAGCTGGGACGGCGTGCGCGTCAACGCGCTGGCGTGCCGCGCCGACGCGCGCACCGTGCTCGCCGCCGACACGCACCACCGCGTGCGCAGCTACGACTTCAGCGACCTCTCCGACCGCAACCTGTGAGTACTAGCCGCACCATACCACCCACACACGCACCACCGCGTGCGCAGCTACGACTTCAGCGACCTCTCCGACCGCAACCTGTGAGTACTAGCCGCACCATACCACCCACACACGCACCACCGCGTGCGCAGCTACGACTTCAGCGACCTCTCCGACCGCAACCTGTGAGTACTAGCCGCACCATACCACCCACACACGCACCACCGCGTGCGCAGCTACGACTTCAGCGACCTCTCCGACCGCAACCTGTGAGTACTAGCCGCACCATACCACCCACACACGCACCACCGCGTGCGCAGCTACGACTTCAGCGACCTCTCCGACCGCAACCTGTGAGTACTAGCCGCACCATACCACCCACACACGCACCACCGCGTGCGCAGCTACGACTTCAGCGACCTCTCCGACCGCAACCTGTGAGTACTAGCCGCACCATACCACCCACACACGCACCACCGCGTGCGCAGCTACGTCTTCAGCGACCTCTCCGACCGCAACCTGTGAGTACTAGCCGCACCATACCACCCACACACGCACCACCGCGTGCGCAGCTACGACTTCAGCGACCTCTCCGACCGCAACCTGTGAGTACTAGCCGCACCATACCACCCACACACGCACCACCGCGTGCGCAGCTACGACTTCAGCGACCTCTCCGACCGCAACCTGTGAGTACTAGCCGCACCATACCACCCACACACGCACCACCGCGTGCGCAGCTACGACTTCAGCGACCTCTCCGACCGCAACCTGTGAGTACTAGCCGCACCATACCACCCACACACGCACCACCGCGTGCGCAGCTACGACTTCAGCGACCTCTCCGACCGCAACCTGTGAGTATAGCCGCATCATACTACCCACACACGCACCACCGCGTGCGCAGCTACGACTTCAGCGACCTCTCCGACCGCAACCTGTGAGTATAGCCGCATCATACTACCCACACACGCACCACCGCGTGCGCAGCTACGACTTCAGCGACCTCTCCGACCGCAACCTGTGAGTATAGCCGCCGCATCATACTACCCACACACGCACCACCGCGTGCGCAGCTACGACTTCAGCGACCTCTCCGACCGCAACCTGTGAGTATAGCCGCATCATACTACCCACACACGCACCACCGCGTGCGCAGCTACGACTTCAGCGACCTCTCCGACCGCAACCTGTGAGTATAGCCGCCGCATCATACTACCCACACACGCACCACCGCGTGCGCAGCTACGACTTCAGCGACCTCTCCGACCGCAACCTGTGAGTATAGCCGCATCATACTACCCACACACGCACCACCGCGTGCGCAGCTACGACTTCAGCGACCTCTCCGACCGCAACCTGTGAGTATAGCCGCATCATACTACCCACACACGCACCACCGCGTGCGCAGCTACGACTTCAGCGACCTCTCCGACCGCAACCTGTGAGTATAGCCGCATCATACTACCCACACACGCACCACCGCGTGCGCAGCTACGACTTCACCGACCTCTCCGACCGCAACCTGTGAGTATAGCCGCATCATACTACCCACACACGCACCACCGCGTGCGCAGCTACGACTTCAGCGACCTCTCCGACCGCAACCTGTGAGTATAGCCGCATCATACTACCCACACACGCACCACCGCGTGCGCAGCTACGACTTCAGCGACCTCTCCGACCGCAACCTGTGAGTATAGCCGCATCATACTACCCACACACGCACCACCGCGTGCGCAGCTACGACTTCAGCGACCTCTCCGACCGCAACCTGTGAGTATAGCCGCATCATACTACCCACACACGCACCACCGCGTGCGCAGCTACGACTTCAGCGACCTCTCCGACCGCAACCTGTGAGTATAGCCGCATCATACTACCCACACACGCACCACCGCGTGTGCAGCTACGACTTCAGCGACCTCTCCGACCGCAACCTGTGAGTATTAGCCGCACCATAATACACTCAATCAACCTGTAATCATTTTCTTTTCCAAAAAAACTGTCAGATTAAATTATTAACTTAGTCGTTATGGTTGCAGCATCCAGGAGGAGCACGCGGTGATGGCGATGACCCTGAACGCGCTGGACTCGCTGCTGCTGCTCAACGTGGCCAACCAGGGCGTGCACCTGTGGGACATACGTGCGTGCCTCTCTTAACATACTGACTTACGGCCAAAATTAATATCCAATCTATCCACGATTTACCCTACTGGAGATAGAAATTTGACATATTTTGTATGGAGCTTATGTCAAATTCCTATCTCGAGGAGGGTAAATCGTGAATAGATTGGATATTAATTTTGGCCGTTAGACTGACTTCGTTACAGTCACAGACCAGTAATCCTCTAGACGCCGATTAGCCAGACACCCCCGGTCACAACGCATATGCAGTACCACTGTATATGACATGCCCCGCCGCCAATCAGACGTCAGTGCGTCAGCGAGCGGCACCAATCATACGGAATCATGCCACTGAACTTTTAAGACGACCAATCATAACGCGCCGTCCGCCCCCCGGTCCCCGCCAACATTTTACGACTGCGTTCTCATGCAAAAATTTGTTTAAGCGGCGTCTTGAGGCTAACTGGTCTGTGGTTACAGTTGACTTTTAATGCGATAGAGTTATTTGAACTTAGAGTTTTGGACACTCAAATGTGATAAAATCACTCTATTAAAATTGTCTACCAATTTATCAATTGGATTTCAATATTTCTTGTCTCTTTAACTCCTCTAAAGAGCGACCTCCTCTTCGACGGAAGTAGAAATAACTACCGAATACGTAGGTGATCCATGTGGTGCCGGACGTAAAGAATTGCACCACCCTATATCTTCTCATGGGTGTCGTAAAAGGCGACTAAGGGATTCACCAGAGGATGGGCAGCAGCGTTCTCTGAGTATTTAACCAACCAACTGCGATCGCCAACCCGCCTGCCAAGCGTGGCGATTATGGCATATCCCCCCTTTGGGGAGGCCTATGTCCAGCAGTGGACGTCTTTCGGCTGAAATGATGATGATGATGATGACGTAGGTGTTATTATCGTGTTGCAGGTGCCCGAACGCTGGTGCGGCGGTTCCGCGGCCTGAGCCAGGGCCACTTCACCATCCACGCCTGCTTCGGAGGAGCACAGCAGGACTTTATTGCTTCGGGCAGCGAGGACAATAAGGTCAGGGCCATACCATCTTATATTTCTCATTTAAGTCTGGCCTTTATCTGGCTAACATGGCGTTGAATTGGGAAGTGTCAATCCACTGGAACAATAAGGTATTTGACTAATACTCAAAATAAAAAAAATAAACCATTTTATTTTGAAGAATGCATAAAAATAACACGTTTTGCAAAAAATAACAAAATTGATGAGATACACGCTTTTTAATAGGCAGAGGATCGAGTGTTGTGGTGCAATTTGGGAGAGGCCTATGTCCAGCAGTGGACTGCGATAGGCTGAGTTGATTGATTGACGCTTTTTAAGATTTTGGAGGGGGCATTTTCTGTCCCTTTCACGCGAAGCGGACGTACTGAGTGGTGTCTGCGATGGCGTTAATGCGTTATGACGTCAGACGGTAGTAGTGCTGTCACAATTTTGAAACGCTTATAACTTGGGCATTGTTAAAAATATTTCTTTCGGTTTTTCATTGTTGCTCATCTTTTTTCGAATAGATTTGTGATTTCTAATAAAAACTAATAGTCAAATACTTTATTCTTCTGGAGCCACGTAATAAACTATCAAGTTATTTATTTATTTAAAGTTTGGAAGATTTACAGTCAAACAGAATCTATATAATGCTGAAAAAAGGGAATCCTGTGCCATTTACAAATCTTCACAGGTAGATTATATAGGTACTAGGTAGTACAATCAAGAGGGTAGTAAGTAGTATAAGCGTACAGGTTACAAAGTGTGTATCAATTGGTATAAGGCAATACTGGTAGTGGTGTCAAAGAAGTTATTGGCTATAAGTTTCTTAACTGAAGAAGTGCTTGAGCAAAACAGGTTTATATCCAGTGGCAATTGGTTAAAAGACCCACAAGCGCGCAAAACAAACGTGTTGGCTCTGTATCCTGTTCTAGCAAACGGGACAGACAAAATATAATAAATAAATATAAATATTTTTGGGACATTTTTACACAGCAGCATCTAGTCCCAAACTAAGCAGAGCTTGTAATATGGGTACTAGACAATGGATATAATACTTATATACTTTTTTTTAGTAAATACATACTTATAATACATAAGAAACACCCAGACCAACATAAACACTTATGTTCATCACACAAATATTTCTGTTCTGTGGGAATCGAACCCACGACCTCGTGATCAACAGTCCGACACTCGAACCACTAGACCACAGACGTCGTCTCAGACGAAGGGTAGTGGTTATGTAGTAATCCTCGGTATGATGTGTTCCGCAGGTATACATCTGGCACATCAACGGCGAGGAGCCGGTCGCCGTGGTGGCGGGCCACACGCGCTGCGTCAACTGCGTGGCGTGGAACCCCGTGCACCCCGACGTGCTGGTGTCCGCCTCCGACGACTACTCGCTGCGCCTGTGGGGGCCGCGCACGCACCAGTCCTAGTATCTGGGTAACTGCCGCATGTCACTTGTTCCGTCTAGCTCCCAGCAAAGGACCACTGAGATGTCACGAAGATGCGCAGCAGTAATCATTAATACACCTGGGGCTTTACTCCCGATTGGTTTGTGCGTGCACCATCGTCGACCTTTCGCCTAACATCAGGGGTCTTACTCCAGGCTGGTTAGAGTTTTGAACCAAATCTAGCTAGTGTCAATTCCTAGAGGAAATGACAGTAAAACCTCTAAGGAATTATAATAAAACAAGGTTAACCGGATTAAATCGCGTATATTATTTAAATTGGTTTCCCTGACGTTTCGAAAGCTTTGCAGCATTTCATTGGGAAACCAATTTAAATAATATACGCGATTTAATCCGGTTAAACTGTGTTTTATTATAATGTGTAGTGATCGCGAAAACCTGAGAGTCTCTAAGGAATTATTTAACTGTCAGTTCCTATAGGAATTGACACTAGCTCGATTTGGTTCAGAACTCTAACCAGCCGGGAGTAAGACCCCTACTGACAGTAAAACCTCTAAGGAATTGTTTTACTGTCAGTTCCTATAGGAATTGACGCTAGCTCGATTTGGTTCAGAACTCTAACCAGCCGGGAGTAAGACCCCTACTGACAGTAAAACCTCTAAGGAATTGTTTAACTGTCAGTTCCTATAGGAATTGACACTAGCTCGATTTGGTTCAGAACTCTAACCAGCCGGGAGTAAGACCCCTACTGACAGTAAAACCTCTAAGGAATTGTTTTACTGTCAGTTCCTATAGGAATTGACGCTAGCTCGATTTGGTTCAGAACTCTAACCAGCCGGGAGTAAGACCCCTACTGACAGTAAAACCTCTAAGGAATTGTTTAACTGTCAGTTCCTATAGGAATTGACACTAGCTCGATTTGGTTCAGAACTCTAACCAGCCGGGAGTAAGACCCCTACTGACAGTAAAACCTCTAAGGAATTGTTTTACTGTCAGTTCCTATAGGAATTGACGCTAGCTCGATTTGGTTCAGAACTCTAACCAGCCGGGAGTAAGACCCCTACTGACAGTAAAACCTCTAAGGAATTGTTTAACTGTCAGTTCCTATAGGAATTGACACTAGCTCGATTTGGTTCAGAACTCTAACCAGCCGGGAGTAAGACCCCTACTGACAGTAAAACCTCTAAGGAATTGTTTTACTGTCAGTTCCTATAGGAATTGACGCTAGCTCGATTTGGTTCAGAACTCTAACCAGCCGGGAGTAAGACCCCTACTGACAGTAAAACCTCTAAGGAATTGTTTAACTGTCAGTTCCTATAGGAATTGACACTAGCTCGATTTGGTTCAGAACTCTAACCAGCCGGGAGTAAGACCCCTACTGACAGTAAAACCTCTAAGGAATTGTTTTACTGTCAGTTCCTATAGGAATTGACGCTAGCTCGATTTGGTTCAGAACTCTAACCAGCCGGGAGTAAGACCCCTACTGACAGTAAAACCTCTAAGGAATTGTTTTACTGTCAGTTCCTATAGGAATTGACACTAGCTCGATTTGGTTCAGAACTCTAACCAGCCGGGAGTAAGACCCCTGATGTTAGGCGATCGTGCGGTCGACGCTTGGCAAAAACCTATTCCCTTGTGCCAGATTATACCTATCGGGAAACAGACGCGCCGGCAATGAATTCTACTCCTTGGTGGTACGCATAGTAAAGATTTAGAAAAGCGCTAACGTCATTAACTCGTATTTCGTGTGTCCTCAGGGACGCGGTGTCCGCCGGGGGTGACCTGCGAGAAGCAGTGCTCTTCTCTGCACTGCAAGCTGTCCCTGGACTAGCTCCCGGTAGCGCCGCGTCATCACACCGCGATGCCTGCATATCGAGTGAAGTCAACGCCGTCGGCAAACTGTAAAGGTGTACCTCTATGTAAAATAGTGCACTGCAGAACTGTAATTGAAACAAAATGGTGTTAAATTATATGGGAATATATTTAAAAGAAAATTTTAAGCTTTATTCCCAAATTAAGATTAAAGCCAGCACCGTTCGACGACCGGTTCCAATTTAAAATTTCGAATAGGCTTAGAAATGTATGACACCGGAGAGAACCAATAGCGGCGTCGAACGAATAGTCCCGGCAATTGTGATAACTATCAAAGGTTGATAGGTCTCTTGAAAATATGTATGTAGATAAAATACGATATAATAATCTGCAGTGCCCCCCCCCCCCTTACAGCGTCACCAGCGTGTTGATAATCTGGGAATACTCGCTGCGTGACCTCTGTCCTAATTGAGCGACATGACTCGCAATTCTATTGAACGGGATCCAATAAAAATTGTGTAACTTTTATAGATTTTACGATGATACGTGACTGTAAATTATATGTAGCGATGGTGTGTGGTTACTGGTAACGCGAGGAGTCTCCTCTGCGATTAATTCAAATTCAATTCAAAAGTTTAATCGTGTGAAATCCAAAATATCCCGCTTACTGATCTTGTAATGTGAGATGACAACTGTCTGAGAATATTTCAGGATTAACAACAGCGGGAGCGGTATAAAAATAACTCCTCAATGTTTTCATTTTCTCGAACGTAAAATCTAAGCCTGATTTTAGTAAAATGTACCAAGACTTATGGCTGCATATTGTTGCTCGGTCATATGACTGAGATTGAAAAACCGATTTCTGTCCCAATGGATATTTTATACCACATCACGGTATACTATGTGAATGTAGCAGGACTACCTAATTTCGTCTTGTATTTAATGCGAGTTGCACTACTTTGTCTGGAGTTTCTTTTAATTATGTCCAGATTGTTGGACCTACCGTCCAGGACGATCTGTTGTCTGTGCTTCTTCGTTTGGACACTATAAATATGTCTTGTCCGCGGTCGTCGAGAAGATGTACAGACAGATAGTCGACAATCCTTCTGATAGGTGCTTGGAACAAGTTTGATGTGACCATGCATGTGAACCTGTCAAGGTCTATAAATAAAACACTGTCATTTACGGTACAGCTAGTGCGCCTTTTCTTGCAACGCGCTGCATTAACCACATTTTTCTGACATCTAACATGATTCTTACGTGGATGATTTGTTGACTGGATGTCATAATTTGGGTAAAGTACAATTCACCAAAATACTTGCGTCAGCTTGTATACCACTAAGAAAGTGGAAGTCAAATGATCCTCAACTAGTATCTGGGGCTGTTCATTCGTCATTTGACTTCAACATTGGGAATAATGAGCTGGACAAACTGCATGGTCTTGGCTGGTATGCAAGTTTTGACGAACTTAGGTTTTCAGTTATTATTATAACTTCTAAGAAAACACTAAACGTGATTTATTGTATGCTGTTGCACGAATCTTTGATCCCTTATATCTCCTTGTGTAATCACCTGAACATGTTGCTGCAGCAAATGTGGTTAGATAAATTTGACTGTCATGGGATGAAACACTGACCGAATAGAACAGTTTACGTTGGAATACAATAGTTAAAGCTTTGCCTCTTAAACAATTTCTGTATTTCACGTATTGTAGCCTGCCGATCGAGTGCCGTTTTGAGTGTATCGTTTGGTGGCGTTTATAAGAGACTCCTTTTACTCAAGTCGCGTTGCGGCCATCGCAGCGGCGCGGGGAGAGCGTGGGCACATAACGCGCGTGACGTCACCTAGCGTAGCGTAGTGTAAGGATGGAGGCGGTGTGACTTTGTAAGAAAATTTTAGGACTTGAGCATATTTTACACAATGTTATTCGCTACAACAATCGAATCTGACGCACAATGTCCGATTCGCAAAATGTCATATTCGCAGAACATCCGATTTGGACAATGTCCTATTCTACAAAGGTTTGAATCGCCAAACGTCTGGTTTGCTAATGTCAGATTCGCATTATGTCCGACTTGTAAAACGACCGATTAGCAAATTCTCGGTTTTTTGATCTGCTTTAAAACTTTAAAGCAGGTTTAACTAACTTTACTAACTTTTTTACTTTACTAACATTTTGTCTAACTAGAGACAATATAAAATACATGTTTATGCTTAAGCGCTAGTTTTTTTGTATCGTATAATTTTAAGGCAGATAAAAAAACCGGACGTTTGATAATCGGACATAATATGAACCCGACATTTTGCGAACTGAACACTGAATCGAACCTTTTGAGTTACATTCCGCGAATCTGACACTCTACGTACACTCCAACAGTGAAAGCCATACAGAGTTTTATTGATTGATATTATTTTAGGTTGAGAACCACCTAAAGCTACTATTATTTCGTTCGGAATTTTTTAAACATATTCTTATCGACAAAGTGGCAAATTTTCGATTTTTTGAGATTGTTTTGTAGTGATAAGATATTTTGGCTAGCGAAGAAATAACTAAGATATATTTATCACTAAATTAAGGTTATAGAAGTAGAGCACTCTCCCAGCGCCGCTCGCCCACACCACTAGGATAATTTATTTAAGTCTGGATTAATTAATAAAATTAAGACTTTGTTCTGCTCACAACATTCACGATGCATGTTTTTAGTACAACTGTACACCAGCATGCAAAGATCTGTTAATAATTTTATTTATGCAAGTGTTTGAAGATACAATTTTAAATACATTGATTTATAAGTGCTTAACATAATAATGTGCACTTTTCTTTGTAGTAAGCAGTGAAATCTTACTAATCACTTGCATTGTAAACGGGCCATAAAACAAGACTATGATGCGACCTGTGTCATTCGTCCAAGCAGATAGTCCTGAAAACGTGTAGTGTGTTTGTACCTGAGCAGACATATAATTATAGCAATCAGAGGGTATATTTTGTAGCGGTGACCGCTCACGGCTCTATTTTTATACCGACCACTGAATCTCTCGCGAGGTTTTATATATACTTTGACGAAGCCGTTATACTTGACATGTCCTGTCTAGCACCACAGCTGAGCATCAAGACATCCGCAACCAATAGGAGACCTGTCTTCATAATGTAACCACTTGATTGGTTCTTAATGATTCAGCTGTTTTGTGATGATAATGTACAGCTCTATAAATATTTTGTAAATGTGGCTTTCCCCGTTAGTTTATATTCGATATAATATTGCTTACTCGAAAATGTAATACTTGTTTATGCGAGAGAACATTGCCTTGAAATTATAGTTTAGTTTGCTGACTTAATGTAAGTTGGCAACTCCTAAATATTATGCTGATTTTGGAGGCGATGAAGTAAACCACCAATCAGGCTTGTGACGTTGTTACTATAGTATATCAACGGACGGAGCCAGGCCGAGTGGTGCACTGTGATTGTAATCGTCCATCTGTAAATACTTCCATAGAGCCGAGTATAACGCGCTTGGTGTAACGAACTCCCGCAGACGCGACGCTTGCGGGGAAATTATGATCAGCCCTTTTTAACACTATTTTCTTTTTGATTAATTTTACTATATTTTTAGAGATACTAATCATAGCTTTTGTAGTGAACACAATGCCTTATCCGTGGAGTTGTCGCACGCGATGCTGGCGTACAGTATGAGCTTTTTACATCGATTCGGAAGTCAAGGTATTTTACGTAGATGTTCTAGAGAACGATCATGAACAGCCCGAGCATAGGAATCTAAATAATTAGGTAAAAGAAATGGTGACTACTGTCTTTTTACTACCGGAACGCATGTCGCCGGTTGTCCGGTACCAACATATAAATACGCAATTACGCCCACCACGTTTCTAGTATTCAATGCAAAAATGTTATTGCAATATTTTTAGTAGTAGTAGAGCTCCTTTGTGAAAGAGCTCGTCCGGGGAAGTACTACCACCGTGCCTACTTCTCCGCCAAATAGTGATGCTTGCATTGCTGTGTTTCGGTCTGAAGGGTACGGGTGCCGGTGAAATTACAATCACATGAGACTTTCCATCTTCGTGTCTCAGTTTGGCGAACCGACTTGCGGTACCATTAAGGCAACAGCCTAGGTGGTATTGAAGTTGTCATGGGCAAAGGTAACCGCTTAACATCAGGTGGGCCTTTAGCTCGTTTCGCCATCCTATACTATAAAAAAAAAAAAAAAAAAAAAAAAATAAGCCTAAAACAATTCTGCTGTTAGATATGCTGCAAAATACAATGTTAGTGACTCTGCGTCCAAAACAGCACTGCTGATCAAGCAAACGGTTCGCGCACTGGTGTCCTACGAGACACCTGTACGCGGCGGACAAGTTCACGCGCCTTTACCACTTCTATTACCTTATTTTTACGTCTGTGGTCTAGTGGTTCGTGGGTCGGACTGCTGATCACGAGGTCGTGGGTTCGATTCCCACATGACACAAATATTTGTGTGATGAGCATAAGTGTTTGTGTTGGTCTGGGTGTTTCTTATGTATTATGTATAAGTATGTATTTACGAAAAAAAAAAACAAATTTGTATTATATCCATTGTCTAGTACCCATATCACAAGCTCTGCTTAGTTTAGAACTAGATGGTGCTGTGTAAAAATGTCCTGAAGATTTTTCAATTTTTATTTCTATGAGCCCGAGTGTTCACATGCAGGCAAAGGTGGACGATGTCCGAATTCGTGTATTTCTGGGTGATAAAGTATTTAGCGCGTTGCGTGTGACAATGTTATACAGGATAAAGCGAGGTCATGTCTGCGCGGAGTTCGATCTGAACCAAATATCAGGCAATAATGTGCGTGTGTGCGTGTAGCAAGTACAAAGGTTGGAGTGTTCGGTTATTAACGATATGATATGTATAGCCTTGAGACGCCCGGAGGCACCATTTCAATTGTTAAAAATAAATAATTATTATATCAATAAATTTTTTATTGTAAACTAAATTGTCTTTTCATTTCTCTATCATTGGTGCCGATTCTCTTGTCACAAAATTCTCTAAACTAGACTAAAAATCACCTAAATTTAGTTTAGTCCTGTCAAACGACGTTTTCTATTCTGAAATTCACTTTAAAACTAATTTTTGGTTTGACAGGACCAAAATTAGTTTAGTTATTCAACTTAGTAAAAATTGACATTTTGCTATTCTGTAATTGACGTTTATCACCTAATATTAGAAATGTCAACCTAAATCCGACTATTTTTAGAAGGCATCAAAATACATGTCGACTATAATTAGTTATCAACAACTAAAATTGCAAAGCTTATTTTATTCATTTTTATAGTTTTTAGGTAGTTTAAAATAAATAATGGATGCCTACTATGTGGTTGCAGCTGTTGTAGATTCAGCAGAAAGGTAAATTGTTCATAGAAATATACAATGAAATTTATAATTTCGATAAGAAGAGGTACCTATATAATAAAGGATAAGAAGTACATAAATCCATACAATGGGAAAAAAAATCTATGTGACATTCAATTCTATCATTTTATGCTAATATGTGTCCCTAAAAAGCCTGAATTCACAAATTTTCCCTCTTTTGGGGAGAAAGTCTCCAAGTTTGTAATCCTGCGTTTTTTTCTTTTCGAATTGACTACTCACAGGAAGCACTAGAGTGCTCTTTCTGCTTAACCGGGCTTTGGGGGCGGAGAGTCCCGTGAGGGACTCCATCCGCCGAAAGAATTCCTAACTAGAAATCCTGCGTGGTACTTTTTAGCTTATATTCTAATTTATTACACTTTGTAAAATTTCGTGGCCTGGGTGCTAGAACTTTTTAACCACGTCTTTAAAAAGGGAAATTCCAGCTTTTTAAATTAAAGAAATAGTTTATTATTGTGATTGCCCATGGAATTCAAAGGTCCTTGCATTTTTTGCAAATAGCTCTGTTTCTCGTTGTTTAAGATATACATATGATACGCTGCAATAATAACAATATATCTCCTTTGATAGGTACTCTTAGGCCCGTATTACAGAAGGTTCCTCAAGTACAGTTTAAACTCCAATCACCTGATCACTACTTAAGGATAGAATCGTTACATGAGTATCGGTCTTATTCCAAAACGGTAATTATTATAAACTTTAATTCAACAACATAACTCACGAATTTGACCTGAATTAAAATAGAAATCTCTACTCAAGCGTAGTCTGGACCACACCAGAGTGATTGATTACAGATCATATCTGTGATCAATAAATCTCTGCTTGAGGAACGTTCTAAAATCAAAGCTCAACTCAAAACTAGTTTTAAACAGTGATCAACGCTTGAGTATCGTTCTGTAATACGGGCCGTAGAAAATAATAACCTAGCTCTTTAATCTGATCACATTATTCCAATTTATATATTTTATTGAAAATATAAAACAAAAATGTACTTTTTTTCGTGACATGATTTTTTCCATGACATGAATAATTCCAAATATAATTATTATTTAATTTCCTTCTGTTTTTGTGAACTTTCGGTCATTCCATTCACTCTTTGATAATTTTTTCAAGATGTACTGGTAACACCGCCTGTAAGCGACGCGAACATAAACGGACCGCTTAGAACTACCTAAGTCTTTTATACCCTTTTTTGTTAATTGTTAGTCGTCCGATGGCCGCCGCTGCGATCGGCACGTTTTTATATTTACGCGATCTGTCTGTGTCTATTGTAAATCTTTAAATAAACAGTTTTTAATAGTGCTAAAGACGTGGTTTTTTTATTCGAAGTCCAGACCCTCAACAGTTGGTCACTTCGAACCGGATCTGCCGTAAATGTTTCACACACCGAAAAGTATGGTGAACACACGGAGAACCGCCAAAAAGGATGAGGATCAACAAGAGAACAAGTCTTCAGCTCAAGAGGCTCCAGTACTACCAACCAGTGAGGATAAATTAGTAAAAGAAGACAATTTACGAAGAGATAAAACTTTTTTGCTCAAAAAGAAACATGAAGGTAGTTTGGTGAAATCGGAACCGCCGTTAACCTCGGTTCAAATCATGCCTTCAACGTCTCACCAAGTGTCCAGAGCAAAGTCTAAGAAGTCAACATCATCCTCAGTGCTTGCACGTAAGAAAAAACTAGAACTGGAGGCTGCAGAAGCAAGAGCTAAGATCGAGATGGACTTGATAAATAAACGTTTAGCGGCGGACCTAGCGGAGATTGACGACGAGTGTAGTGTACGGTCAGATTGCACTAACAAGGGGGTAGAAGAGTGGCTGGAGCGCAGCCATCGAGAACTGGAAGCACAGCCCGTCCACGACAGGGGTCAAACTACGGACGTGCCGTGCCCGCCGACCGCACAGGATGTCGGCACTGATGGGACACTTAACCTACTGGCTAGCGCAATTAAAGATCTGGCAGCTGCTTCTACCAGCAACGGACTGAATTCCAACCTGTTAAGTCGAATATGCACACCAAAAGACTTACCATTGTTTTCTGGTGATCCCATGGAGTGGCTTCACTTCAAACAGGCGTATGTAGAATCGTCTAAAGTATGTAATTTCAAAGATAACGAAAATCTGTGGCGCCTAAGAAAGTGTCTAAAAGGATTGGCTCGCGAAGCTGTTTCGGCCCTGCTGATAAGTGCTACCTCGCCTGAAACAGTAATGTCCACACTCGAGCTGCAGTTTGGGAATCCTGACGTCATATTGTCACGCATTATGGTAGATATCAAGAAATTACATCCAATTTCACAAGAATATCACAAGGATATTGTGCCCTTTTCAATCAAAGTGCGAAATTGTGTAGCTGCTGTCAAAGTGATCGGTCAAGATGAATACCTAAATGGAATAAGCCTTACTACATGCATACTATCCAAATTACCACCAGTATTGCTCTCGAAGTGGGCGGATTATAGTTATACATTCATCAAGCAATGTAAAAGACCGACATGGTTTGACATTTCCGAATTTTTAAATGAAGAAGCTGTTAAAGTGTCTTCTATGGCTTTACTGAACATTAAAAACACTGCTGATAGTTACCACAACAAGAAAAAATACACAGAAGGTACACATACAGTGTTATTAAATAAAAGTGGCGATGATAAAGAAAAATGTCAGTACTGCCACTTAACAAAACATAAATTACAAGATTGTAAGAAGTTCCGCAAGTCATTACGCAAGGATCGATGGAGTTTTGTCAAGCGAAACCGGTTATGCTACAAATGCATAGATTCTAATCACGACCGGGCAACCTGTCCGGCGGCAGCGTGTGATGTCGAGAATTGTGGACAATCTCATCACAAGTTACTGCATTACACGGTGCGTCAAACAGTGAACGATAGCAATCAGAGTATTATTGACAATACTACAGCCGAAACGTCGCCGTCGCCGGCGACACCGATACCTGAAACAGTAACACATATTAAAAACAGTAAGTGCAAAGGGTTGCTAAAAGTAGTTCCCATTAGTGTACACGGACCTAACGGCATTTTCAAAACGAGTGCATTATTGGACGATGGGTCTACTGTGTCGCTTATCAGTGCGGAGCTTGCGTCACGAGCCGGCCTGCGCGGGCGCACGGAGACGCTGCGTGTGTGCGGCGCATGGGACAACAGCGCGCTTGTGTGCGACGCTGATGTTATGAATGTTTGTATAACGAACAACAACGGTGAGGAATTTAAAATTTTTGTTCGCAGTCTTAAGGACTTCAGTTTACCTGTACAAAACTTTAGTTTAGTTAACTTTAATAATTATGCTCATTTACATGATATTAAAAACGAATTTTGTTGTACAAATATTGAACCTGAAATTCTTATTGGTCAGGATAACTACAATTTGTTATTACCGTTAGAGCTTAAAGTAGGCAAATGTAACGAACCTTGTGCTACTCGTACTCCGCTGGGATGGTGCGTCCATGGGCTGGTCCCTGCATCACTATCTTCGCGCGTTTGTTACTCCACTCTGCACGTTACCGAGGTTCAGTCAGGGTTGGCAAACACTTCATTAGGGGACCTGCACGAAATGGTAAGAAAGTCATTTACTATCGAATCTATGGGGATATCCGGGAAGCCACGTCAGAACTCCGATGATCTGCGCGCTCTGGAACACCTGGAACAAACGGCAAAATTAATCGATGGTCGATGGCACGTAGGTCTACCGTGGAAGGATCCTGGCTGTAAAATGCCCGATTCCGAACGTATGGCGCAGTCGAGGCTGCAAAGCTTGGAGAGGAAAATGTCCTGTAACAAAGAATACGCACAAAGGTACCGAGATCGTATTCAGCATTTGTTAGACAATAATTTTGCTGAGGAAATTGTACATGTAACAAATTCAAATAAAATATGGCACTTACCTCATTTTGGAGTAGATAATCCCAATAAAAAGAAATTACGTCTCGTTTTTGACGCGGCAGCTAAAATGTGTGGTTTATCGCTTAACGACTATTTATTAACGGGTCCCGATTTATTAGTGTCATTGTTAGGCATTATGTTACGTTTTCGCGAACATGAGATCGCCATAGTGGGCGATATCAAAGATATGTTTTTAAGGGTAAAAATATTACCTATCGATCAGGATGCCTTTAGATTTCTGTGGCGCGATAACCCTAATGAGCCTATAAAGACATATAAAATGACATCGTTAATATTTGGTGCAAACTGTGCGCCGTTTATTGCACAGTTTATTAAAAATAAGAACGCTCAGCGTTATGAATCATCGAAGCCCGCGGCAGTTCAAGCTATTCACAATCAGCACTACATGGATGATTACATTGATAGTCAACCTAGTGAGAAAACATGCACGGAATTAGCGCACGATATTATACACATACATAAACAAGGGGGCTTCGAGATTCGTAACTGGCTAAGTAACAGCGCGATAGTTTTAAATAGCTTACCTGAGGAGTCGCTCGCCACTACGGCAGCTACCGTGAAGATCGGAGCACGACACGAGGGTGAGCGCGCCCTGGGGATAATATGGTACCCTGTCGATGACACTCTAGGGTTTGTGACGTCATTTAAACGTATACCTGAAGAAATAATGAATGGAACAAAATGTCCTACAAAACGCGAATTACTAAAGGTTATTATGTCATTATTCGATGTTTACGGATTTCTTTCGCCATTCACTATTAACGGTAAAATATTACTTCAGGAAACCTGGAAATCAAATGTGAATTGGGATGAAAACATAACGGAAGATATTTGTGTGAAATGGTTCAAATGGTTGAAATTATTAAAAATAATTAGTAGCATTCGAATACCACGATGTTATCGGCGAGTAAATGAATCGGTGTTACGTCACACTACGTCGGGAGTTAGCAACAAGGATGACAAACAGGTGTGCGCTCCATTCAATAATATAGCTGCGTCTACGCACACACATATACCGGCCGACCGGCCCATTAGCGATACAGAATATAATTGTTTACAACTTCACGTATTTTGTGACGCCTCGATACAAGCTATGTGCGCGGTCGCTTATTGGCGTTGGTTAGATAGTAATAACTGTATAAGGGTTTGTTTTGTAGCCAGTAAATGTCGAGTTACTCCTGTAAAACCTGTAACAGTACCTAGACTGGAATTGCAGGCAGCGATAATAGCTGCCAGGTTAGCGAACACACTACAGTCCACTCATCGTATAAAAACAGCTGACCGATACTTTTGGTGCGATTCCACGACGGTGTTACAATGGATACATAACAATACACGTTATTACAAACCGTATGTAGCTCACCGCTTAGGTGAAATTGACGAATTAACACAAATTACGGAATGGAGGTACGTACCTACATCTATGAATGTTGCAGATATAGCCACTCGCGAGAACTTTGATAGCCTTCAACTCGAGGGAAAATGGTTTAATGGACCATCATTTCTGTACGAAACAGAATCTTTGTGGCCCACGAGTAAACTTATACCTCGTGTGGAAGACTGTGACCTGGAATGTGTAACAAATATTGTACATACTAAATACTTACCTGAACACGCGGCTGTACCGGATCCGATGCGATTTTCTTCATGGATACGACTGCTTAGAAGTACGTCTGTAGTCCTGAAATTTATAAATAAATGTAGAAAGATAGAAATTGATGATTGTACTGCTATGAAACGCGCTGAGGTTCTGCTTATACAGTATGCTCAAAAAATATCATTTCACGCTGATATATCTGAAATAAAAAACGGTAAATGTTTAGATAAAAATAGTAAATTACTTACGTTAACGCCTTTCCTAGATGATCAGGGTGTGCTCCGTGTGGGCGGCCGTATAGACGCCGCTGCTGAAGTTCCTGCCGACTTGAAGCATCCTGTCATTTTAGACGGTAGGAGTCAAGTGGCCAAATTAATCGTAAAAGATTACCATGTGAAGGCAGGCCATGGAAATCAAGAGATGGTTGTAAATAACCTAAAACAAAAATATTGGTTAATACGAATGAGACCTACTGTTAAAGAAATAACAACAAAATGCATGCTATGTAGAATAAGAAGGGTGAAGCCCGAAATGCCAAAAATGGGTGACTTACCTGCTGCCAGAGTAGCTCATCATCAACGGCCTTTTTCTCATTGCGGTGTGGACCTGTTTGGACCCATGGAGGTCACTGTAGGAAGAAGAAGGGAGAAACGGTACGGAGTTCTTTTTACCTGTCTCACCGTTAGGGCAATTCATTTGGAGACAGTGTCGTCGCTCAGTACCGATTCGCTGATCATGGCCCTTCGCAGGATGGCTTCACGTCGTGGGTGGCCTGCAAATCTATACTCCGACAATGGGACGAATTTAAGAGGAGCAGATGCAGAACTTAAGAAATCCGCTGCAGAACTTGACGAGCAACTCCTGCAGACAACAGCCAGCATCCACGGCACCCACTGGACCTTTATACCACCGGCTAGCCCTCACTGGGGTGGGGCATGGGAGCGCTTAATTCGGAGTGTCAAGGTTGCACTGAAGGTCGTTCTGAAGGAAAGAGCACCCAGAGAAGAGGTGTTCAACACGCTGCTGGCTGAAGTAGAAGCCATAGTGAATGGACGTCCACTGAGTCACGTGTCAGTCGATGTCAACAGCAAGGAGTCGTTAACACCAAATCACTTTTTACTCGGCTCGTCATCCACTTCACCACAGATGGGCAGCTTTGACGATTCTGATCTATTTCGGCGTCGACAATGGCGAATAGCACAGAGGTTGACAGATATGTTTTGGAGAAGATGGGTCACCGAAGTGCTGCCCGAAATGATACCTCGTAAAAAGTGGGCCAACGACAAGCAGGTACCCCTTCAAGTCGGGGACTTAGTGTTTATAGCCGACCCTAATGCTCCGCGTAACGTGTGGCCGCGAGGAGTTATAGATGAGGTTTTCCCAGGAAAAGACGGCAGAGTGCGAGTGGTGCAAGTTAAAACACAGTTAGGTAGTTTTAAGCGGTCTGTTGCTCGCGTCGCTAAAGTTCCCTTGAGTTAGCGAGTGCTGACTGCTGCGTCAGCAGCACTAGGGTGGGGAATGTAAGCGACGCGAACATAAACGGACCGCTTAGAACTACCTAAGTCTTTTATACCCTTTTTTGTTAATTGTTAGTCGTCCGATGGCCGCCGCTGCGATCGGCACGTTTTTATATTTACGCGATCTGTCTGTGTCTATTGTAAATCTTTAAATAAACAGTTTTTAATAGTGCTAAAGACGTGGTTTTTTTATTCGAAGTCCAGACCCTCAACACCGCCAATTCAACTTAGATGCGTCAAACTCAATTATTAGAGCTGTCAACAAGTTCTCTAAAATAAGAAAAAGATAAACACAGAATAAGTTTTATGATTTTCTAAACTAAAATTTGTAAATTTTAGTTATAGTTAGGTTTAGGTGGGTGTACAAGAGAATCGGTACCATTGTAAAAATATAACCAGTGTCGGGATGTTCAGTTCATGTTATTTTACAGGATATCACCCATTATGTTTTATATTGTATTGCTTAATACTTTATAGATACATTTTTAGTATACAACCTTATTCTTAGTTTATACTAAACCTCTTAAAGGTTTATTGTACTCATCATTATATAATAACTTTTACTATGGAACAGACGCTGAAATAGCAAACAAAAATCAGCTAATCCCTTCATTTGTGTTCACATAAATCGACAAAAGAACAGCTGGCCCTTTTTTCACAATTTCAGGGTTGGTCCCATAGTGAAAGTTGTTCATAATGATGAGTACAATGACCCCTTAAGACATTAAGTATAAACTAAGAATAAGGTTGTATAAGGTGTAACAAACGTTATTAGCCGAGATCCTTTTTTAAGTGTTAAATGTACTCATCATAATGAACAACTTTTAGTATTTGAGCAACCCTGAAATCGCATAAAACATCTATTCCATACAAAGCATCAATATTGCTTGACAAAATTTATGGAACAGATTTTTTTTTCGCGATATCTTTGTTGCTCCCATAGCAAAAGTTGTTCATTATGATGAGTATTAATGAGTACATTCCCTCTTCAAATGACCTCAGCTAATAATGTTACACCATATACAGAATGATTTGTAATTCGACCTATTCCATGAAACAGTTATACTAGAGCCACGAAGAAAAGAAACTAGAGCTCATTTGCAACAAAAATGATCCCGTGAACCAGGGGGTGCTAGTGACTTTTCCAGTTATAGCAGTATTTTTTTTTATACCTTGTGATTTATGACCGTTTATTTCAGAGGTTATGAAAATGTTGGCTATCAATTTTGTATGATAATAATTGCTTATTCATCAGCTTTCAGGAAAGTGTCAATCAAGTGCCCAGAGTAGGATAGATTTTTCACAATTAGCACTTTTCTATTCAAAGACGGAAAATATCAAAAACACACCGTAAAACTGCTATAACTCGAAAACAAATTACTGACGCCCCCTGGTCCACGAGAACATTTTTGTTGCAAATGAGCTCTAGTATAACCCCTTTCATGGAATAGGTAGAATTACAAATCACCCTGTATATTATACTATTCTTACAATACATACAAAAGCTCACAAATAAATTAAATACTAATCTGCCACACACGAGTGTGAAGCACCAGAAATTCTAGACAAAAAATAACATTTAACATTGTTTTTAATATCAATAATTACATTAAACACTTTTCATACACTTAACTAAGCTGTGACTATAAGTTGGCGGTGCCGGACTTCTCGACGAGTTCCAGCAGCGTGTGCAGCGAGGTGTCAAACAGTTCACAGCGGATGGGCATCTCCAGAGAGTAGAAGGGGTTCTTGAGTGCATAGTCTGAGTATAACTCGTAGATTCTCTTTAGAACCACTTCTGAGCCCTGCATGTTGGGGTCTGTCACTATTATGAACTTTACGCCTGAAAACAAGGAGAGATACACATCAACTGTTTCATTAAAATGTGGCAATGTGTGTGTGTGTCGTTTTTTTTTTATAGTAGGTATAGGATGGCGGTTACCTTTGCCCATAACAACTTCAATACCACCTAGGCTGTTGCCTAAATGGTACCGCAAGTCTGTTCGCCAAACTGAGACAAAGTAATTTTACGAGGGCCCCTAACGGGTGGATAATGCTAAGGAGCCCCGGGAACTGCCTAGAAGGTAGTTTTGTAGCTGTGGCCTTGCCAGATAACCATAATTTGTTGGTTCCATAAATATAATAACATTATATTGTCACACATCACTATATAAGTCATTTATTCATTTGTGTAACATAGGTACAAAAAATAATATAAAGTTCTTAAAAACAATAAGGAGTCCGCTATAGATAGTATGATCTTTGAACATCAAGAAAAATATAATTTAGAGGCATTTTTCTATTTATTTTCACTTCAATGTATGGTCACGATACTTCCCAGTGGTACATTTTGCTGACAAAATCCCTTTAGCAAATCCTGCTACATTACACATACCTACGGCTGCCATTGAACATTGAGTGTAAGCGATTAGCCTTCGTAGTGGTTCACCGGAAAGATTTTGACTGTACAGTAGATACTCTTCATCTAATAGTACATAGCTCGTACAACATACATGTGATCTATATGGGCTAGTGTTATTACATAATACAATAAGTAAATACCTGTCAATGTCTGAAAGCAGGACAGTTTGAAGGTATCAGCTGTTAGTGATTCGATGCCTGAGCACTTGGGAATCGGACTGAGCTGGCTGGCGAGCGCAAACAGCGGGTAGAACATGCTGGCTAATACTATCTTCTCATTTGTTGTGGCTCTCGCCCGGCCAAACTTCAGACTTAGAGGGTAGTTCTCCTGTAAGTAAAAAGTAGACACAATTTGGATAAAATAAGAATGTTTATACAGCAGTGTAGTAATCAGTAGTAAAGTCAAACTGTTGGAATTCCAAAGTTTTTGTTTTAAATAAACCATGTTTTAACAATATCAAAATGTTACAAATCTAGTTGCACAGTTCCAACTAGTTGGTCCTATGGAGAAGAGCTGGCAAAAAACATATATATACCATACTCTTTTCAAATAATAATTGAGACAATTACTTGAATCAGAGTTTTTTATTAGGATAATTTCATAATCTTATCTATACTCACTTAACAAGCTCTAATTTAACACTTTCACACACACCCCTAACACTTTCACACTCTCACTAAACACTTTCACACTTACACTCTCAGCACTTTCACGCACTCCCAGTACACTCTTTCATATGCACCCAAACATTCAAATTCAACACATTCGCACAACTTCAGCATTTTTATTTATTATCCTTTTTATTATTACGTTTTGCTATTTGGTCAGTTCATAATGATATCATAAAATACAGTACCAACCCCGGGAATGCACTTTGTTAAACTGTAAATAGTATTGTAGGATTCCACAAGACAGGTTTGCCCTAGTGTGGAATCCACAAGTTAATTGTTTCCTTATGTAATACCTACTACTTATACCTAATACTATCTACCTGTAATGTACCTCTTAAGGAAATGTAAAAATACAGTTATTTTTGGCAAATAAATGATTATCTTATCTTACTTTTAATGTTAAGATTCCTATAACATTTTTCTGAGTGCTGAAAATAGATTACTCTATGTGTTCTGAATTTCTAGAATATGTTGTGTAATTTAATGTAATGTAATTTTAAAAATTACCTTGGTTTCTATAACTTCAAACACATCTCTGCCATCTTCAGTAGTGCGTCCACTCACTGGCGCTCCATTCACAGACAGCAGCACATGCCCAACTGGAAATAAATTGATTTCACATGATATGAATAGGAGTGAGACATGATGATGAGGAACAATCCTTTCATGGTCTGTTAGGGTTTCGTAGGTACCAAAAGGTTATTTTATAGGATATTGGATTATCCATAGGAAAATAGAGGAATTTAAAATTTTGTGAGGCTACTGGACTCTACATGATTGAATTACGTACCGTTTATTCCGTCTCGTTGTCCAAACGCAACAATTACTTTCTTATTTTCGTACTGCAACTTAATGTCGAGTGGAAATCCGAAGGTTTTCTCTGCCTCCACTCGGGGAATATTATGGTCATAGTTGAATATAAGACCACCAGACTTGCTGACGATGTAAACACCATATATAACCATTATTAAGATTATTTAATTCGTAATAGAATTAGTTTTCAAATGATCAATAACAAATCAACATTCTACACCCACTGAGAGTGTTCGAAAACTTCGAAAGTTACGTCAAATCCATAAAATGTTTAAGAAACGTCATTTGAAAAAAACAAATCAAGAGAATAATGCTAAAATTTAAAAGATTAATACGTCATGTAACTAAATTTGCAGTAATTGCAATTTTATCGTATTTTTTAGACACATTTTTTTTTCCTATGTATTTTTTTTTTTTCGTAACATACGAATAATTTAAAATAAATAAATTAGTTTTATAAAGTTTTCAAACGTGACGAAATATGACATTCGCCGTTTTTTCCGTGGATTGTTGGTTTTAGGGATGTGAAAAAATTTCGATTATTTTCATTGGTTAATTGATTTTTAGGGTCGATTGTTATATCTAGAAAAATCGATTATTCCGAAATAGTTTTTTTTGTTTTCGATGTTTTTCTACTATGTCATCGTCAAGGTCAAGTCAAAAGCCATTGTTTTATTGACACTAACTTTAATTTGTTAATTAATTTTGTTCCAATCTTCAGTGTAAATCAAGTTCTCGTTCTGCGTTCGTTGGTTTGTTCATTTTGTTTAGTATCAAAAATAATTTGTGTTTGGACGCTTCATTTTGTGCACAGAATGTCTAGCACCAAACCAAATAGGTTTTATTTTTTAAGCCGAAGCTTTTGTTTCCTAATTCCTTACCAAGCAATATGTGATCAAAATTAAGAAAAGACAAGAAAGCTTCAGCTTTGGCCATAAAGTAATTATTTTTGTTATAAAGTTGATTTAATCTGTTCTTGATATTTTTGATTTATTTAAACTAAAAATTTATTATTATTTTCGAAAAAATAGATTTTTTTATTAATCAATTTTAATTAAACTTAAGAATCGATTATTAATACATCGATTATTTTACAGCGAAGTTACATCTCTAGTGGTTTAACGCTCAGTTTGACAGTTTGACTTTTTTTTTTAAATTATTATGGCCTGGTTGCTAAGACCTTTAAGCCAAGTCATTTATTTGTTATATATGTGAGTAGTTTTATGGCCTGGTTGCTTAGACCCTCCAGCCAAGTCTTTAGTTTACTCACCCTAGTAAAGTGATGGAAACTTTACCAGGTTTTTGAGCGGATGATGAGAAAATACGAAAGTCACGTTTTTCAACTTTGTACCATTTACCCACACTTGTACACGTTAACGAGCACTTAACATTTAATAATCCACCATTATTACACATTAACACTCGAAGAAACACAAATTTAGGAAAATAATACAAAATCCACAACACGATCTTTCCGAATTTTCCCGCCCTCCACAGTTTGACGTGTAAAGAATTATGTGTTGCCAATAAAATTAAAATGATGCTATAGAAAAAAAAAATGCCTTTCGGTTTCGATCTCAGCTTCAGTTCAGATTCTGAACTTGAACTTCAGGAGACTGTCTATTTACTATTTAGCACATCTAAGCTATTTAGGCATTTTACATGAAACCCATTGGTATTTATTTTTATATATCTTTATTTAAGACATACTTAGAAACTTACCTACTTATATTAGACATGTTTAGAAATTTAAAAAATAATAATTAAACAGGACGTACCTACCTACCTACCTAGTTTTTCAGGGTGTACTTTTTATTGTAGTGTTTTTTTTTATACAATTACAATTGATACAACTGAAGGTAATTTGCATAAGACTTGAATATCATGCACAGAGTACATTATTATAAGTGTCAGCTAAATCGTTCCCTAAATTTTACGAAAAGCAATTTGTTGTTTGATTGGCATTTATGTTTATATTTACTATACCTATTGTTATTATCTAATAATTTACTATGAAAGTGGGACAAAAAACACAATAAATGTACCTACATTAAAATAAATGCAAATGCACTTACCTCTTGAAACGAAATACTTAATCCACAGATAAAAATATCAAAAATTTGCGGTAAATCCAACGCCCACTTGTTTTATTTTCATAATATTTGTAAATAGTGATCTAATAATTATTACGTAAACTAAATCATCAATAGTTTATAAAAAAAGAGGTTTTAAAGAGGTGTCGTTTATATAGTACAGAGGGCGCAAATACTTATTTGACGACGTCTATGGTCTAGTGGTTCGAGTGTCGGACTACTGATCACGAGGTCGTGGGTTCGATTACCACAGGACACAAATATGTGATGAACTTTATTTATTGTGAGCTTTCAGTTATGTTTTAGCAAAGTCTGACGAAAGCACTCATTTTTAACCGACTTCAAAAAAATGGAGGTTAAGTATTCGACGAGTTTTTATTATTATTTTGTATCTTGTCACTATTTTACGCTTATTTATAGTAGTTTATTTCCACAAAACGGCACGGAGTGTAAACTTCGAAGACAAAAACATCGAAGGCGTCGGTGCGCCATACTTCTCCGTAGACACCGTGGCTTGTCTACGCGAATTGGCGCCACTCGGTGCCACTAGCAAATCTTCGTGCAGCAGGTGTAGATGGTGATGCAAGGGCAACAGCATCCGCCGCAGCAACCACCGCCGCAGCAGCCCCCACCACAAGGTCCGCAACACATTTTCTATGGGATGTATGGAGTACTTTTAAAAGGCCTAAAACGGGTCGGTATGACCTAAGTTGTGGAAAGTCACTATTTTTTAATATTTTTTTAAAGATAAAGTTTTTTTTGGGACTTTTTATAAAGTATGTATCACGCAAGCGATTTGATTGTACTATTGTCAGTAGGTATGTACTGAATCGAAATATTATGTAGGTACGTAGGTAGAACGATGGTCGGTGATGGATGGTCAATTGGTTTGTGTCAGTTAAGTACAGAAATATAGGAACCACACACATAATAAAGGAGGTTACAAAGAGTATAATCACGGAGGTTAGGTTCTGTACCAACAGATTTGCTGCCACAACTGTGCCACATTGGGAGGAACAACAAGCAATCAAACAACTTTTATGAAGCAGTTCGTTTCTTTAAATACTAGAAATCTAAGGTTAATCGAGAAAACGTCGTCTGCCCTTTAGACTTGAGTCACACTTTCTTTACAGTTTTTATCTGATTTACAGGCATCTTAAGATAAATTCCTTTTTTTTTTTTTTTTTTTTTTCATGATTTATAGAATGATTCATAGGTACATTTTTGCGCGTTGAATTTATAACCCTTTTTTAGAACTGCCTCGTTGGTCTAGTGGTCGGAGTTGCGACTGCTGACCTTAGGGTCCTGGGTTCGATTCCAGGGTCGGGCAGGTAGGTAGGCAGCAGTCAGTCGGGTAGCAGCCCGGAGTCTGGATTATTGCCCGATATGGAAAAGATTCGCCTAAATGTGGGTGTAGTGTAGGATAGGTACTCCGTAGTATACACCTCTGTCTACCCTTTCAGGGAATACAGGCGTGATGTTATGTATGTATGTAATAGGTACCTACTATGTATGTATGATTTTAGGTGACAGCAATTTTCATTTATCTAAATTCTTGCAATAATTTTCTATTTTTAAACATGCCGTGAGCGGTCATTGTTCGTTTTGTTACACCTTTGATCAGATTTTGAGCAGCTCGTAGGTTTGGCGACACTTTTTAGGGTTCCGTACCCGAAGGGTGCCAAACGGGACCCTATTACTCTCAAGACGCTGTCCGTCCGTCCGTCCATCCGTCCGTCCGTCCGTCCGTCCGTCCATCCGTCCGTCAGTCTGTCACAGGGCTGTATCTTTTGAACGGTAATAGGTAACCGGTTGAAATTTTCTAAGAATATGTGTTGCTATCGTTGCTATGAGGTGTATCACGACAAATACTAAAAACAAACCAGCGCCGTTAATACAAGTTATTTTTATAACTTAGCAAGGGCTCTGGTTGCATCACCTACATGTTTTTTGTTAACTCTCAATAATAGTCAAGTATACCTACGGATGTTTAAAATACTTATGTTAACATTATTATCTTTGAAGAAATAAATAAATTGAAACTGAATTGAAATTGAAACAAAAAAAAGTCTAAAACCAAAGAGGACCCCCTTTGGTTTTAGAAAGAAGAAACCTCCATACAAGAAACCTCAAAAAACATGCATTTTTTTCATCGTTTTTGTTCCTGCTCTATCTTCAAAACAGTAATATATACCAGCGTCAAACTTGGTCAGATTATAGTGCATATTATGTCGTTTAGCAACAAATACTAAAAATAAGACAAACATAGACATATGTGGTGGTACCTGCGTAAGAAAGACATGCAAAAATTCATATTTTGCGCACTGTGCGTTGATGTCTTTTGATAAACTCACGTAAATTTAATCAGTTTTTATGGGGTATCAGGTCGTTGAGAGGTACGGAACCCTTACTCGCACTTGGCCGGTTTTTCTTATTGCTTGTTGAAATCCCAATGTAAACCTATCGTCCGTATTTATATATATATATTGCTACCATTGCTGCTATATATTTTGGGACATTTTTTACACAGCACTATCTAGTCCCAAACTAAGCAAAGCTTGTAAGTATTATGGGTACTAAACAATGGATATAATACTTATATACCTACTTTAATTTTTTTGTAAATACTTATAATACATAAGAAACACCCAGACCTACACAAACACTTATGTTCATCACATAAATATTTGTGTCATGTCATGAGGAAATCGAACCCACGACCTCGTGATCAGCAGTCAGACACACTCGAACCACTAGACCACAGACGTCGTCGTATTCTTTCTACAACCTATCGCCGCATGGACGCTAGTGCTCGCCCGAATCGCATCTTCCAAGACCGGCCGAGTCTGCGATATAAGTCCATTGTTTTTGATGAAAAATAGAAAATTATGGAAGAATTTTGAAATTTTGTATTTGGATAAGTGAAGTTTTATAAAGTGGCCAGGAAGTCCAAATAAGGTGGTAAGCAGCGTAACAGGTTTAGCCTCGTTACAACCTATGCAACACATTTCGTAACAAGCAAAGAATGCATTTCCCATTATCTAGATCTTACGACTTCTTTGTCCATCCAAAGGCCGTCTGGAAGACCGCCCATTTATCCATACTTTATACGTTGTTCCTGTTTACTACTGTTTTCATGATGTACAATAAAGCATATTCTATCTATCTACTGTGAAACTTCCCAGTCAAAAATGTTCTGCATCAGTGTAGCAAATCTGTAGCTGTTCTCTAGTGTGGACTTGTGGAGGCTGCTCTCCGATTCAGAACATTTTAGATAAGCAATTGTTGCACGATTCAGTTTGTTATCTCTTTTTCTCTTTTTTACGTGAATCGTAGACGTAAACTGAATCGCCGGTGTCACATCTTACCCTGGCGTCGTTACTAGTCCACTGCAAGGTGTTTCAGAGCAATTAATAAGTAGCATTTTTCAAGGTACTCAACGAACCCTTATAAGATCGTTCTGTCCGTCCGTCTTTTTTCCGTGGAGAAAATCTTCATGGACGCACTCCGCCCGGGGAAGGCGGAGCCAGTGTCGGACTCTTACCGACTAATAACCACCACGGTGTTCCTCTAATGACCCTTGGCCGGGGGCGTGGGAAAACTCCTGTAATCGCCTAACCATCCCCGGCAGGGGCTCGCCACTAGTAGGCGAGCCCCTTCCCCCCGTGCGGCAACTGGATCGGCCGCACCTTCCTCTGGACTGGCGCGCGTGGAACACAACGCGCCACCGTCACGGGCCTTGACTGGTCGGGCGGCGGGCCACCCCGAGTCCGCCACCCGCAGGCCCACACCTAGGGTAGCTGGAGGTCAGCATACGACGCCCAGGTCGCCTCCTGCGGATGGGAAGAGAGGTTATCGCCTCTCGAACCCTCTCCGCCGCCTCCTTAGCGAGCATCACCTCCTCGCAGGAGACGACGCCTTCCCAAGCGCTCTCGCTTCCGACCATAGACAGAACCACGGCCGGCTGTCTGTCTGTCTGTCGGTCTATCTGTTCTTTACAGCTCAAGATGCACAACAATAGTTTTGAAATAGACCAAAATTTAAAAAAAACCTAATTATGTATTTTAGGGGTAGCGGCGGTAGTGAAAAAGGGGATGAATTTACTTTTTTCGCTGCTCCCCCTTGTATGGGATATCATTGAATAGGTCTATTGAAATTAAGCTAATGTTTCACACATCAATATCGATGTTCACACATGACTTTTTTTTTTTATCAGATGTACCATTTGCGAAATTTGCCCGCCAAGGTGACTTACAGTCTCCCCGCTCTGCCTTTTCTAAACTATATGCAACGTAGAAACACGTAATCTTCCATGTTGATAAAACTTAGTAAAAACTCTGTTTTAAAATTGATTCGAGCAGAATGTAATTACGTAAAGCTTTTTGAGTAATAGAGAGGTTTTTTGCCTTTTACGAAAAGTGATTCGTTATTATTATTTGGGACCTATCAAGAACAAACTCTAGGGTCGTTAATATATATTCTATGCTCTAGGTGCGGGAGGAGCACCGGGGCCCGGTGCGCCTGCCTTACGCATCTCGTCTATTAGTCACACGCTCGGAAGCAAAATATCGAAAAGCAAGGAAAAAAGCCAATAATATAAAAAAAACCTTTAATTTTTGACAAAGCAGGCGCCGCTGGCGCCCCCCTAGGTCCGGCGCCTAGAGCGGTGACACCACTGACACCTTTGCCCTACCTTAGGGCCGGGACTGCCTGTAGCTCCCCTACATGTAGGTATATTTTGTGGGATTTTTCTTTTCTTTTGCGTATCCCATTGCGTAAGGTATATCGTTGAACAGGTATTTATAATATATTAGGGAATTGTCTTAAAAACTTTTTTGATAAAGGGTTCTGTTTACGAAATTGAGGTTTAAAGTAAAAGTTAGCACTTCCTGAAGTTCCCTTACACTTGAAAACTATCTAGCATGTTAGCAAATATAAAGAATTTAAAAGGAAAACTATTAACGCCTTTAAAGCTGGAGTGAATCGGCACCTAATAGGTTTGCTCGCTCCATCGTCGACCACATCCTGACAAAGCTGTCTAGATTGCGGTCAAGAGCAGATCTATTTATCATAAATAAATAAATAAACTATCGCGGATTTGAGGCTTACATTTGCGTTCACGATTAGATTCGTCTCTGAATTTGAGCCTTAGAAAGCTTGTATAGCTAACGAGTAGCAGTTGACCAACGTAGCCATGAGTCTGTCAAAAGTTCATAAAAGATATAAATTTTGGAAAGAAAAATTCGGCCACGAGCAGGATTTTTGTGGCCACTTGCGCTTGCAGCTTTACAAAAGTAATCTACTTTTACATTATCTAATAAGTAGATAATATAGGTACCTAATTATCACTTGACGACACTAGACAAAGAAAGACAAGTGTAATACAAGAAATATAGATAGGTAATTATTCAGATTTCTGTTATCTAGACACTTTAAGTTATTCATTGTATTAAGTATATTAATTGTAGTACCAATCGGATAATAAATATTTCCTCAAACAAAAAAAAGTTATCCTGTTTGTTATCATCACCTTAACATTATTTAAACTGTCAAGTGTATGTCGCAGCACGCATGAAGTTCGGTTCCGCAGTAAATTCAAAAACAACAACATTCTTAATTATTTATTATTTTTAACGCATTTTACGCATGCGAAACGAAATCTAACGATTTAAATTGTGGAAAGAAAAAATCGCTCACGAGCAGGATTCGAACCTGCGACTCCTGGCTCAGTACGCCAGTCCTTTAGCCACTAAGCTACCGACATAAACACTAAGATATCGTTGACGTCACCCAAAGATGTACCAAGTGGATGAGAATTTCGTTACCACGAGCAGTGTTCACGGTAGCTTAGTGGCTAAAGCACTGGCGTACTGAGCCAGGAGTCGCAGGTTCGAATCCTGCTCGTGAGCGATTTTTTCTTTCCACAATTTAAAATAACATTCTTATCGAGTACAGACTGACTCGGCTGTCCATTCTATGTCGCCACGTCACCAATGACCTACCTCCAGCTTTTTATTATTTTGAGGAAAGAGGTAGGGGTCTTCAACGCCCCTAAGCCACTACGACCTAATAAGATCTCTTGTGACACCTCTTGCAGCATTACAGCACTTCCCCAAGCTGCAAGTCAATCATAAAGTCGACTATGACCTTGGGGGAGGAGGATTTGATCTCCTGCATTGAGATGACGTGGCCTCCAAGATGCTGGCATGGCTGTCTGATGTGGTGCACTGACTTATGTAATATCATTGACTGCATCACATTCGCATAGGATATGGATGGGCGTCTCATCCTTTTCGCGACAAAACCTGCAAACTGTGGTATCACTGAGGCCCATCCTGTGAAGGTGTTTGTTCAGCTTGCAGTGCCCAGTAAGGGTTCTTGTCAGGATTCTTATCTGATTCTTGTTCAACGAAAGCGCTTCTTTCGTAAACCTTTTTTTGAAGCCCACAAGTAGCGCTTTCGAGTGTTCTTGGCCTGGGGATTTTTCCCAAAGGCTAATACTTTGGTCAGTTCCCCAGTTTTTAAGGTAGGCTGTAGTGGTGCATTTAGGAATGCCACAGATTGGCTCCGGGCCCACATTGGGGCTTTCAGCACCAGCTCTAGCCAGTTCATCAGCGGTTTCGTTGCCCCTAATTTATTTATTTTATTTTTTATTTTTTATTCTTCAGGACAACAAACAATTGCGCAATAATGCATAATACAAACAAAAAGATCATACAAAACTTAGGTAATCCCGCAACCAGCACCGTTATCCACAAAATAATACATACAAATTTACAAATACAGCAAGCACTTTTGCAGACAGAATTAATGTATATCTAATTATGAGCGAAAATTAATGTAGGTAGGTATACAAAACTTGCATAATTATGCATAATTTGAAAAAGGAGTTTACAATTCATTTATCAAAACATTTTTTTGTGACATTGTTTTTATATTGGGCCTAATGCCACAGTGTCCAGGTACCCATCCTAGTGCCACCGAGTTTGCCGCTCCTAGTGAGTTCAATAGCTGGACAGTGGACACACTCCTTTACAAGTTTACCTCCAGCTTGCCAAAAAGCTGAAAATAAGCTTCTTGAGGATGTCGACCTTCAAAGAAACAAAGTCCGGAGGAAGCACAGTTGCAGTTGGCCAATTTGGAAGTCGCTTAACCGTTTGCGGACACAAGTTGGTCACTGCAAGAATGATCTAGCCAGGTGGGGCGTCATCCACGCCAGTAACACTACTTAGGTACGATTGCGGAGCTCCCATGTCTCACCTACTTTCTTGCTCGCGGTGCTCCGCCTGTTCCCGAGAGGTTAGGAATGCAGTCTACGGAGAGAGGTATTACAACGTGTTATTGAAATAACTCAAAACATCTTGAGCGGTCATTGTCCTCATCAGTATGAACAACTTTTACTATGGGACCAACCCTGAAATCGCGAAAAAAATATCAGATGTTTCCTACATTTGTGTTCACATTAATCGACAAAATGTAAGGAACAGCTGATTTTATTTCGTGATTTCAGGATTGGTCCTATAGTAAAAGTTGTTCATACTGATGAGTACAATGACCCCTCAAGAAGTTTTGAGTTATTTCAATAATACGTTGTATAGTGTGCCACTTTCTGGTCAAGGACTGGTAATTTACACGAAAAGAAGAAAATTCTATGCTGGTGTGGATGTTATTCTAGACAAAATCCTCTTGAGCTCACAAACTTGACAACTCTACAAACTGATACATAAACCTTTAAAAGGTGCTGATTTTCTAAATTTATCATTTCATTTTTATTATTTTCGAGTTTGTATATTAATTAGCATGGGAAGTTCACTCGGGAAAAGTCACTTTTGCTACACATGGCGGATGAATGGTTGACATTTTTAAAGGATATGTAGGTATTATTATTGTACGCGCTTATACTTAGTTTATATTTATCATGTTTTTTATGTTGTGCAATAAAGAGGATTTGTATTGTATTATAATATTTCAAGGGTTCATTGTTTTTCTACTGAACCCTAACAATGTACGTCAATATGTTTATAATCTGGATACGTGCCAGATAATATTAAGTTTAATAAGGTTAGGTAATCTTATGTAATCAATCAGATTAAATACTGCAAAGGTTTTGTGTTTCAAACATTATCTACCTGCAGCTTCTTCTTTTCAGTTTCCTGGCTCTTCTTCCGTAGGATTGCGGGGAGCTACATAACCCGCTTCATGAAAAATGTAATTCCTTGGCAACGCATCAACGTATGGTAATCTGTTCACCAATCAATCTATCAATCATATCAATCGATCATCAATATATCAATCTGTTCTGTTCTGTGTATGGTGTTCTGTTCTGTGTGTTTCTGTTGTGTTTGTATGGGATTCATGTTACCATCCTCTGCAATAAGCAGTGGCGGCGTTAGGCGACAGCCACAGTCTTGTGACTATGCGAGCCACGAGAACAAAAAAGTTAAAAAATATCTATACGACTTTGATTTAACTGCAAAGTTAGTCGAGTCGGTTAAGGAACAATGTTTCTTAATAAGATATCGCTGACGTCACCCAAAGACGTATAGTGGAGGATAATTTCGATACCACGAGCAGTGTTCACGGTAGCTTAGTGGCTAAAGCACTGGCGTACTGAGCCAGGAGTCGCAGGTTCGAATCCTGCTCGTTAGCGATTTTTTCTTTCCACAATTTAAATCTTTAAAAAACAAAAAAGTTTTTCAAGTTGTTAAAAATGTAGCTATGATATGCGGAAAATGAAAAAGGCCTAGCAAAGCTGATTTGTCGCCGACGTCCACTTGTCGTCTACCGCCGCTGCCACTGGCAATAAGATATAAACACATTGCATAATTCAACAATGTATTCGAAAAAAAAAAGGTTTAGAATGAAGTTTTTTAATTTCACAAATCAGTTAAGTATTCGTATGTATTCGCAGAAGTCGTCATATTATAAATCAATATAATAATTAATTAAATATTTCAGTCACTACTTCCTATATTCCAAAGACATTAAATATTTACTATATTAAATCTCTTTGCTATATTCACGTTTTATAGTTGCAAAGAAAAGTACAAGGTACTACATAGACGGACAAAAGATATCTTCTCTGTGTCACTAGGAAGTCAAGATGCACACTCTAGAGTCGCTAGCGACCACACCAGTAACAGGCAGCAGTCCTGATAAGGCACGAGAGGAACTGTGGCTGCAAAAACACGAGCTGACTCTATTGAGATTGCAGTAGAGCTCCCAGCTGGGTTCTAATTCATTTAATTTCATGACGCACCGATCAAGTTGCAGTGACGCTGCAGTTCGTATCCGACAGCGATCGCCGTAGATAAGAGAATACGAAAAGCATTGTTTTGCTCGAAACTTAACTGCAACTGCACTTCTTCTTCTTCTATCGTGTCGACATTAGCTACATAATCAGCTCCTATGAATGTTATGTACGCCTTTAATTTGTTTAAGCATCGAATAATGTACCTGTAATATTAGAATAAGATAATGTCTGATGTTTATAACTGTTGGTGTATTATTAATAATAAATAAATAATAAATAATGATGCTAATGATGGCTCATGCCGTGGGCAAAAGATTAGCCAGTCAGCAGGTTGGTAGCGGGGCTGACTGCCCAGGGTGCGCCGGACGATTAATTAAATATCGTCACTCGTGGAGGCTCTTTTAATGCAACTGCACTGCATCTGCACTTCTTCTGTTACGTGAATTGGCCTACTGGTCACTAACTACAATGGCCCATTTGGAAATCCTTAAAGCCTCAAAGTCGATTCGGGGTCGCTGCAGGTTCTAACTAGTCAGATGGGCAGAGATTAGTTGACTGGATGTATTGTAGTCGCTCCGCAGACGATGCCTCACATCCTGTCCCGCTGCCTGTGCAACACCTGCACAATTAAATACCTGTGTAGGGCCAATGATAATATTGTTAACGTGGCTGTATAGCAAGCAGGCTTGACTGCTTGTGTGTGAATCGCTGCTGCAAGCTCTCTACCTCGGTGCTGAGCTTGTAGCAGGGATTTGCATACCGTACAGTGCGTTTAGGTTAAGTGCGTACGATTGGAATACTAACATGTAGTCATGTAATATTGTTACTAACACAGTAAGTCATTGTTACTTGTTAAATAAAATAATAATTATAAATACTGCCTTGCTTCAAGAACAGACTGGACAAAACCTCCAAATCACAAGATATACACGCATCAGCTTAAGTAGTGTGGTTTCCATACATAATACATATAACTTTCATACATAACACACAACATAATCAGCCCATTATTGTCCCACTGCAGGCACGGGCTTCTTCTCAGAATGAGAAGGTGGGGGCGGTGATGGTGTTGGAAGGTATGGGGTGGTGAGATGATTATTTTCATAATCACCTAAAACTTGAGAGGCTGGCTCGGCCAAAATTAATATCCAATCTATCCACGATTTGCCCTACTAGAGATAGGAATTTGACATATTAATCAGTTTATTGTCAGATAAAATAATCCATAATTTACAATCAAAACATTATAAAACATAAAATAAAAATAAAATTACAATTATAAATTAAAACAATACATATATACATATGCACCATACAAAATAATATGTCAAATTTCCATCTCCAGTATGGTAAATCGTGGATAGATCGGATATTAATTTTGGCCGCTAAATATCAGTATCTAATTGGTTCGACAATGTTAACATAAAAATTTACTGTATCATGGTGATAGTAAATTTTTATGCTATATTACTACTGCATACAGTTGCCTGCCAGGTGGACCGACGACCTAAAGAACGTGGCTGGGGGGGACTGGATGCGGAAGGCAGAGGACCGAGCGTTGTGGCGCAATTTGGGAGAGGCCTATGTCCAGCAGTGGACTGCGATAGGCTGAGTTGATTGAGTTGATTGATACAGTTACATAATCTGAGATGGTAGTATCATCACAGCAGTTTTTTGATTTATTATGCGCTTTAAAATTTAACAATCATGTAAAGTTTTTTTACCATGATGCCAACTTTAAATTACCATGAACCATCTAGTAGAATGGAAAAGTACCTATACATACAACATGTAACAAAAACCCTGTTGTTCTTGTGAGCTACGTTATCAGAATCCATATTCATACGTAAGGACACAACTCATTTGGAAAAACTCTTTAATAAAAATAATAAAATTAAATATTAAATCATTATTAAAAGTGGTTATAACTTATAACACTTTAAATTTTTATACAATTAATAATGATTTAACATTAAATTAAATAATTTTTATTGATATAATCACTGAGTGAGTGAGTTTGGCGATGCTTGGGGGAAGCCTATGTCCAGCAGTGGACGTCTTTCAGCTGAAATGATGATGATGATTAGTGAGTTTTGAGTGATATAATAGCTTCAATTCACAAATAATAATGATTTAATATTTAATTTTATTATTTTTATTACTTTTTCCAAATGAGTTGTGTCCTTCCGCATGAATATTGATTCCAATAACGTAGCTCACAGGAACAACAGGGTTTTAGTTACATATTTTATAAGCACAATAAAATACCTAGCTATTGTTTACGGCCACCGGGGGTCTCACGGGCGTTTGATAAATTATAGATCGACTTCGGAAAGTTTTACAAATATCTGATAACAAACTTATTGCCCTTAGTAATAAAGCAGATTCCCGATAAATCATAGATTACCTATATAAATAGCAAGTACAAAGTATAGTATCAAATAACTTTTATATCTCCTATACGTGCTAGATACAGGGTCAGATAATAATATGGTAACTTTTATCATTAATCTTAGTAATCGATAGACTAGGTTTTGTGTTTCAAGCTTTCGAATAGTAAAGAAATACGAAAGTTTGGTTGTATGTTAGAAACTCTTTTAAGTCATGTCGACTGAACAGGTATTTAGTTTTCCGGAAAACTATGAATTCTTCTGGTCATCGTCATCATCATCAAAAGGTACGCCATCGTAAAGCTTCTTTTTTAACTGGTAAGATATTTTCATGTTTATATTAGTGTTGCGTCGATGTTTGTGTCGAATTTTCTCTTCGCCTATTCCACAGAGCCTGAAGATTACCCAGCAGTGCGTCCTGCTTGTCATGACTTACGAAGCCGAGACTTATACCCATACTCTAAGACATTTACTCGAAAATTCCTCGACTCAACTCAACCTCACTCAATGTAATCTGTATGCATAGTTGCGAAAGTTCTCCTCCGCTCAGCGTCACTTTTTTCTCATTCGAGGAAAGGAAACTACTTTCAAACTCAAGGTACACCGAGGCCTTTTTTTTCCGTGGGGAAATCCTAATGGACGCACTCCACCCGAGGTAGGCGGAGCCAGTGTCGGACTCTTACCGACTAAAACCACCACGGTGTTCCTTCAACTACCTTAGCCGGGGGCGTGGGAACCCGTGAGTATTTACACAACCACCCCCGACAGGTCCCGGCCCGCCACAAGCAGGCGAGCCCCTTCTCCCCGTGCGGCCTAACGTTGGCCGCACCCGCCTAGGTGGTTCACACAGAACACTGCACGCCACCTCACCTCAAGGGCCTTTACCCGTTACACCAGCTGCGCCAACTACATTAGCTACGTCAGCTGCTGGTCGGGCAGCAGACTACCCCGAGTCTGCTGCTCGCAGGCCCCATCCTCCCGTGATTTTTTATAGAGGTTTTCTTCATCGCGGTCCGGGCGGTGAAGCGGTGAAGCCAAGACCCTCGGTCCCAAGAGGCGCGAGAACACTACTCACGGGTACGAGGCGGATATGAGGAGGAACTACTGATTTATGAATGTAAGTCGACGAAAACTATGAAAGTATTCGTAAGTGTCAAACTAGTACTTGTAAGGAGATGACACGCAGTGATCGGGCAGACAGCGGAAATAAAACAACAGGAGTGTGCGGTGTAACCCCTTTTATGATTACTATAATCACAGCGGACGTTAACATTAATTCTTTACACAATTATACAAGATTACTACACCCAGAAGATACAATTGCTACAACGGAAGAGGAGCAGAGACAAACAATATGGCATATAGACAAAACCACAGATTACAATTAGTATGTAATAAAATAATATAGTCGATTTATTTTCAACAGTACTAGGCCCCCAGTGGTGCTATTCTGCAAGAATTCACTAGCAAACTCACTTCTGAAACCGCTGTGAAAAGTAGTAAAAACAATCCGAAATTAGACGTTTCACAGCGGCTTCAAAGTGAGCTCGACAGCGAGTTTTTACAGAATAGCCACGCACGCTGGTGCGGGATTTCCACCAGCGGGATCGAACTTGAAACCGAAGCATAGCAACAATTCTTCTGCCACTGAACGAAACGTGCGGGAGTACATCCCTACTTTAAAATCACCAGAAAAAAATTAAGGGTAGCCTCTGCTCATTATTATGAACAACTTTTATTATGGGACCAATCCTGGAATCGCAAAAAAAAAATTGTCGATTTATGTGAATACAATTGTAGGGATCAGCTGATATTTTTTGATTCCAGGGTTGGTACAACAAAAGTTTTTCATAATGATGAGCAGAGACTACCCTTAAATTTTTTCTGGTGATTAAAAATTGTGTTGTATACGATGTACCTATATCATCTTATGCCGAGGGTATAGAGCCACAGATATTACGTCGATGATGATGAAGTTGAATCCCATTACTACCTTATCTCTTATCAGCTGTCTGTTATCACGTTATCAGTCGGTTGAGTCACCAGACTGTCTATTTTATCGTCCGTATCCGTGCATGTTGTTATATGCAAATAATTTTGTGCAACAGCTAGTAATTAGTAAAATACTTTTTAGGGTTCCGTACCCAGGGGTGCTGGCCAGAAAACCTCCACGTGTGTCTGACGGCTGCTTGTCCTTCTGGACACGTCTAGAGGGAACGGCAGTTGTTGGGCCGGTGCACCCTGGGCACGGGCAATAAGTCTCCTTTGGACCGGGGGCCTTATTGCCTGTGGCGAATATTCTGGCACGGGAGGGGCCCAATGTGGGCTAATGGGAAGTTGCTTCGCGTGTCCCTCTGAGAAAGCAGAGGGCACTGTGGAGGAGCAGGGGCGGGCCCGTTGTGCACTCACCCTGCCACTGGGCAGGCAGCGGGGGGACTGTCCTTCCCTGCCTCCGTCGGTCTCGTAATCCCAGGAGTGCCTGCTGAGTAGTGTTCTCGCGCCTCTTGGGACCGAGGGTCTTGGCTTTACCGCCCGGACCGCGAGCAAGAACACCTCTATAAAAATTACAGGAGGATGGGCCTGCGAGCAGCAGACTCGGGGTAGTCTGCTGCCCGACCAGCAGCTGGCGTAGTTGGCGCAGCTGGCGTAGCTGGTAAAGGCCCGTGAGGTGAGGTGGCGTGCAGTGTTCCGTGTGCGCCACAGAGGAGGGTGCGGCCGTCGTTTGGCCGCACGGGGAGAAGGGGCTCGCCTGCTTGTGGCGAGCCGGGACCTGTCGGGGGTGGTTGTGTGAATACTCACGGGTTCCCACGCCACCGGCTAAGGTAGTTGAAGGAACACCGTGGTGGTTTTAGTCGGTAAGAGTCCGACACTGGCTCCACCTACCCCGGGCGGAGAGCGTCCATGAGGATTTCCCCACGGGGAAAAAAAAAAAAAAAAAAAAGGGTTCCGTACCCAAAGGGTGCCAAACGGGACCCTATTAGTCTCGCTTCGCTGTCCGTCCGTCCGTCCGTCGTCTGTCACAAGGCTGTATCTTTTGAAAGGTAATAGGTAGCCGGTTGTTTTTTTTTCAGAATGTGTTGCTATGACCCCTATCACGACAAATACTACAAAATTAAATAAGTTTATAACCAAAGAGGCAAGGCCCCATACAAGAAACTTCGAAAAACATGCGTTTTTTCAACTTTTTTGTTCCTGCTCTATCTTCAAAACGGTAATAAATCAGCGTCAAACTTGGTTTGATTTTAGTGCATACTATTTAATTTAGCAACAAATAATAAAAATAGTGTAAACATAGAGTAAAGAAATGACAAAATTCATATTTCGCTCACGCTGCGTTGATATCTTTTGATGAACTCTCGTAAATTAAATCAGTTTCTATGGTATCAGGTCGATGGGTGGTACGGAACCCTTACTGCGTGTTTTGTGTTTATATTTTTGGCAGTTTCGGGTTTCTCATTCAAATAAATAAATGTAACAATAGCCCCAATTGCCCCCCCCCCACTTGATCCACGCCTGTGCATACGCAATCGAATGCGTCGTCTTTCATTCATAAATCAGTAGCGCCCCTGGTGGAAGCGAGGAAGAAGTACCGTAAGTTTCAATCTCGCACTATATAGGCACTCGGAATGGCGCAGTACATAATATTTGTTATTACGTCAGTATCGTCCCAGTTACACGCTATCATGTCCCTAATATAACGTTGACGGTTGTCGCAATGGCGCCTATTTTGGCTGATTTCTTAGAATCGCTTCCCCTGCGACTGGACTCGATAAGCGAAACGATAGATAGATAGTCGATACATGGGGGCTCCAACGATATATTTAGATTACTCGGAATAACTCGATTTAACCAGCATTGTCGTGAATTTGCGCCTCGTAACAGCAGAGATTTTGTTCCGAATGGTGCCGGACGTGAAGAATTGCACCACCCTATATCTTCTCATGGGTGTCGTAAAAGGCGACTAAGGGATTCACCAGAGGATGGGCAGCAGCGTTCTCTGAGTATTTAACCAACAAACTGTAATCGCCAACCCGCCTGCCAAGCGTGGTGATTATAGCAAATCCCCCCACTTGGGGGAGACCTATGTCCAGCAGTGGACGTCTTTCGGCTGAAATGAAGATGATGATGAACAGCAGAAAAGTAGATTAAGATTCAAGGACTTCTGTGGTGTGTGTGACCTAGTCAGCCTATTCTGGTCTAGGAGTCCTAAATTTTTTTTTTTATGGTACCTATAGAATGGCGAAATGAGCCACCTGAAACCACCTGAAACCCAACTTATGGGACCAACCCTGAAATCGCGAAAAGAAAACAGCTGATCCCTACATTCCTAATACATTCACTACTTTAAATATTTGCTATTATTAAATTAAGACCTTGTATATGAGACACCACTCTGGCACCGCGTAGGTCAGTCAGTTTCCTTCAGGCATCGCTGCGCATGCGCCATTCAATAGAATTTGAACCTCCATAGATCAGAAATAGAGTATAAGTTGATTTGGTTTGGTGGGACGTTTTCATCCCAGCGGTGCTTAAGGGTATTAACGATTGGGTGGGGGAAAAACGTCGCAGCGGGGCATTGCAGCGGGGTCGGAAAAGTATTCCTTTCGAGCCTTTACCTTGATGCACCGCTCGGGGCAGTTTGAGCACATGCCACTCCACAATCACTAGCTGAAAAGCGAAATGTTCCTACGTAATCGTTGTTTTCGTCACAGCTACCTAGTAAAGGTATCCTGCTTCCTAGGTACCTGTCTAAAATCAGTTTTTTTTTCCACTACATATTCATATTCACGTAGCGAAGCAACGACTGCGCGGGTTGTACGATCTGCAAGGTTAAGCAGCACTTGCCGCGGTCAGTCTGTGGATGGGTGACCTTTTCGTTACACATCAAGTACCCTCCGTGCCTCGGAGAGCACGTTAAGCTGTCGGTCCCGGTTGTCATACGACTATCTATGGCAGTCGGTACGGGTAGTCAGAAGTCCTGAAAGTCTGACAACTGGTCTAACCTCCGAATGTCAGTATAATTGGGAAAAGGCTCGGAGGATGATGATATTGTTACGAGCTGGGGGTTCGTATATAGATAGAAAGCCGATTAAATGCGTAGAGAACACTTTATTACTGAACAATTACACTGAATCGCTTATTAACACACAACGTTACTAGTTAAATCGCTCCGAATATCGCTTCGATGTTATCGCTTGTATCGCTTGATCCAAACTGAACTCCAACTGAACTCCACTGGCGCTTTTTTTTTTTTTTTTTTTTTTTTTTTTTTTTTTTTTTTTTTTCGAATGGGCTCTCGCAGGTGGGACCGAAGTCCCATTTCTGCTTAACCGGACTTAGTTGGCGGAGAGTCCCATGTGGGACTCCATTCGCCGAAGGTTTTTTCCCTACATACTTACAAACTAGATGCGCGCGGCATCAATACCGCGCTTAATCGGGCGGGCGCCCCCCAAGGGGGGGGCTCGAACCTCGCTAGGGCATTGCAGGGGGACCCCGCAGTTCCTATGTCCCCCTAGCAGCCGTTGCTGCATCGAATTGGTTACCTCGAAAGTAGCGGACTTTCGGTCCCTATCGGGTGACGTGCTAAACGCCGTGAAGCGGCAAGCCTCGCCGGCGAGGCTAAGACCTACCTAGAAAACCTAACCAGTGGCTACGCAATAGCCTGCTCCTAGGAACTACTCTAGAGCATAGGGCCGGTCTCGCGTGACGAGATTATCTCCGGTTGCTTACACCGTGAGGGCGTCCCCAGGGGGGAGCTCGGACCTCGACTCAGGGTGCAGCAGGGGGACCCCGCCACTGATCCCCCCAGCAGCCGGTGCTGCGTCGGCATGTGTTTCTGTTTCTCGAGAGTCGGACTCTCGGATTCTGTGTGTGTGTCGCGTCGGTCCTCGCCGGCGGGGACGATATTTTGGACGACGGCGTCGGAGTGTGGACTCCACTGGCGCTTTTTTTTTTTTTTTTTTTTTTTTTTTTCGAATGGGCTCTCGCAGGTGGGACCGAAGTCCCATTTCTGCTTAACCGGACTTAGTTGGCGGAGAGTCCCATGTGGGACTCCATTCGCCGAAGGTTTTTTCCCTACATACTTACAAACTAGATGCGCGCGGCATCAATACCGCGCTTAATCGGGCGGGCGCCCCCCAAGGGGGGGGCTCGAACCTCGCTAGGGCATTGCAGGGGGACCCCGCAGTTCCTATGTCCCCCTAGCAGCCGTTGCTGCATCGAATTGGTTACCTCGAAAGTAGCGGACTTTCGGTCCCTATCGGGTGACGTGCTAAACGCCGTGAAGCGGCAAGCCTCGCCGCCGAGGCTAAGACCTACCTAGAAAACCTAACCAGTGGCTACGCAATAGCCTGCTCCTAGGAACTACTCTAGAGCATAGGGCCGGTCTCGCGTGACGAGATTGTCTCCGGTTGCTTACACCGTGAGGGCGTCCCCAGGGGGGAGCTCGGACCTCGACTCAGGGTGCAGCAGGGGGACCCCGCCACTGATCCCCCCAGCAGCCGGTGCTGCGTCGGCATGTGTTACTGTTTCTCGAGAGTCGGACTCTCGGATTCTGTGTGTGTGTCGCGTCGGTCCTCGCCGGCGGGGACGATATTTTGGACGACGGCGTCGGAGTGTGCTTGTACTTTTATCTGACTCCTGGAGGAGTGTGATATCGTCATCGGGCTCAATGAGTGTGTGTCTGGGACGTCGGGTTTTGCTGATAGCGGATGGCTGGTAGACGGTGGCCGCCACGACCAAGGGGTTGGGGTGCTTGGGAGCGGAATCGAAGTCCACTGGCGCTCAGCTGCGCCGTTTATATAGGCCGCGAGTCGTGGTACTGGAAAGTCCTCGAACGTCATCTATCCTTGTCATAAGATAACTCTTTCTCACTTGCACATTCTCGAAATAGAAAGTTCTCGAACCTCGTCGAACCTCATCTATCCTCTATCTCACTCACTCACTTCTAGAATGGAATGTTCTCGAAGCTTGTCGAATCTCGTCTATCCTTGTCTTATATTAGCTCTATCCTGCTCACTCTCTTCCAGAAGGTTCTTCGTCTATCCTTGTCTGATATTTAGCTCTATCTCGCTCACTCATCAACAATTTTACATGTGGGTGTCAAATGGCCATAAGGGGTCCTGAAAACGCCTGAAAATGGGTTTTCAGGAAATGTCGGCATCGGATTTGTTGGCTCCTGAAACGGCCTGAAAACATGTTTCAGGCGCCTGAAAACAACGGCAACTTACTCAAAATTTCGATTCTTTGGTATGTGATAGAGCCTCCTCTGATACGGACTGAAAATGCATTTCAGCCTGCTGAAAACGTCTCTAAGTCCAGGAAAATCGAGGTTGAAGTATTTCAGTCCACTCTGCTTAACCCTCCGTCGTAACAATATTCATATTCACGTAACATAAATATACATAATACAAAAAAAATACAAAGCAACGCGTACAATGCTGCGGCGACCGATGGTTTTCCCGGCAGCCTTATTGGCTCGCAGTCAATATTGTTATGTGTATTATAGTAACTCTGTGGTTTTTGCACTTAGTGTTATTTCTAGATATAGGAAACCCTACATTGTGTTGTTACTATTTTAGTGTAATATTCAGGTCGTAACTCCAACAATTCTCGTAGAGGTCGCTAGTTTTAAGTATGTAGGTACATGAGTATCGTTCAACAGATCGTTTGTGGTTCTACAAATGTTTCATGATTGCATCAGCTATGCGATAAACACAAAATATTCTCTAGCCAAGTGCTGGCCAATCTACATAATTGGTTCATGTAATGTACCTACCCGCTACGAAAATCAGCTGTGCGTATTATATGTGAATCATTGGCATTCACTAAAACTCTTCAATTACTTACTCATAGGGGTGCCTAAACTTTAGGAGCAGATAATGACAGTGACAAGAACTTAGGCTCTAAACTTACTACTAATACAACGTGTAATTGAAATAACTGAAAACCTCTTAAGGGGTTATTATACTCATAATTATGAACAACTTTTACTATGGGACCAATCCTGAAATCGCGAAATGAATTCGGCTGTTCCCTACATTTTGTCGATTTATGTGAACACAAATGTAGGGATCAGCTGATATTTCTTTTAGCAAATTCAGAGTTAGTCCCATAGTAAAAGTTGTTCATACTGGTGAGTTTAATGACCTCCTTTATTTTCAGTTATTTCAATAACACGTTGTATGTATGTACCGTCTCAAGAATGATTGTGATTTATAGTCATTATCATTTTAATCTGTCCATAGCCATGAAAAACTCACCTGAAATATTGTCGATGACTAGCGCCATCTAACGTGTCTACTGCGAACTAAAACCATCACAATTTGAATCTCTACATACCAAGGTCTCTGCTTACCCCGCAATGTGATTCTAGCGTGAAGATACAGTACGATGCCTAATTATATTTTCTTATCTTGTAATGACGCTTATTTAGATTTTTATCAATTTAATTCATATTTATATACGGTGTTGAATGATTGGAAGCACAACAGTGCAAAGCGTGATCTTGCGCAGCGTGCGTGCCCCGCGAGTCCGAGTCGCAAGCGCAGCTTCCCAGAAAACGTTTTCCTCGTCACCGCTGGCGCAGATCGCGCTGACGAATCACTACGTCACGTCGGTGACGCGCTGTCGCGAATCTTTAGTATAAAAACGCTGGTGTTCGCGCGCCGCGTCCCCTAGTGCTCGGCCGTAGTGTGTGGACGGCAACCTGGCGCCCCGCAATGAGTACATGGACTCCGACGTGGACGAGTCGGGGGAGGACACCGTGCCCGCCGGTAACTGTCCCAGCCTAGCCAGTGGCGTGCTGTGTGATTGTGATGTGCCCAGTGTCCCCATAACGTGCGACAGATATTTCATATATCGAAGATGTTATGGTTTTGTTTCGGTGTCCTAACCTCGTTGAAAGTGTCAAGGATGCAGGGATGAGGAGCGCTCTGCCTAGTATATGTTATCCGTATGTGGTAACAGCGTATGTACCTATAAGAATAAGGAAAAAACTTTCTTACTCGATGCCTTTCTTGGCACTTCTGTTTACGTAAATATATCCAGGTGTAAGAAATTTACACCAGGTTTTTCTCAAGAATTTACACAATTTTATATCAGCATCATTACGACAAATATTTGCTAGTGATGATACAACTAAATCTAACTTTTCAAAGTCGATAAGACAGACTAAAGAATATCTTTCAGACTTAACTAGAATTAAAGTCCAATTAAACAGAAGTGATTATTAAAATAATTTATACAAATATACTTATTTGAAAATTAGTCTGATTTTTAGAATAGAATAGAATAGAATAGTATTTATTTGCATCAAACATGGTACAATAAGGTGTTAGAAAACATTATTTTGAACTAATACATGTTCCACCAGGTATTGGCATACAAATTTTTTCATAATGCATGTTAAATAAATAAATAAATATTTAACAATACTTTTAAATTACAATGGAGTTCATTTTTTAGATAGTTTTGTAAATATAATTTTATATAATAACAGAATCTTGAAAGACATGTACCTGATTTACCTGTCTAATAACTATTTAAAGAAGTTATTAATAGTATAAAAAATATTTAAATAAATTTATCTTTTTATATAAATCATACACTTTAAAGTTTCAACAGTCAAGCAAATAATTATTGTAATTAACGTAGGTACTTAATTAACAGATTAATTTAAAATATTGTATTTAATAAGTGCATCGAGTTAATTTTTATGTTTACATTTCGATGCTAAGAATAAATACGTAATCACAACATAATTAGTCATTAAAATTGTTGTTTAATTGAGAAAAGTTACAATCGGCAGGGCAGCTTTTTAGGCCTACATAAAGTTCTAACTAACTGTAGCCGGTAGCTTAAAAGCTAAACAAGCTCTAACTGAGCATGAGCACAACATATTTTTCAAAATTTTGCATGAGTTTTCAAAATATTAAGTTATTTATTTGTTTTCAGTAAAACAAATGAAAAACGTTATATAGTAGAGTCATGTTTATTATTTTGTAATCAAAATAAAACAACTTTCAGTCTCAGTCCAGCAATGCCCGAACGATAAAATAAAATAAAAACAACACAAGTAAGCCCAGCTGTGGATGTCCACAGGCTGTAGTGTATACGTACTAATTTTATGTTATTTATTTTCATTTAAATAGGTACCTATACATACAGCATATACCTACAGCACACGTTGTAGATAAATGAAGTTTAATGGTACAGGATCTGATGTATAGGCCAATCACAGGTATACACATTACACATAACACGGCATTACACGTAAGAGCAACTTTTTTTTTATAAATAGAGCAAATAAATAAATTATAATGATGAGAATGATTAACAACATAACATAACATCACATCACGCCTGTATTTCCCCGAAGGGGTAGGCAGAGGTGTACAGTACACCCACATTTCGCCAGTTATGTTGCAAGTCCCATGTAATAGGGGGCGAGCCTATTGCCATTGACCGGGCACAAATCCAGACTCCGGGCTGGAGAATGATTAATCCCTACAATTTAGTATTTACGTATCTAAAGCATTTCAATTAAATTTATTTATTTAATAAAATAACTATTAGTTATAACTCAACTATTCGTATGTATTCACGAGACGCTGTTTGGCTCTTGACTTCCAAAATGAGTAGAACAGTTAACTTATAACTTAAATAGTTAATTCAGTCTACAAACACGAGTTTTTTACATATCATCAGGAAGACTTAGAAGTAGAGCTAGACGCCACTAAGCTAGGGTACAACCATACTGTTGAAAACAGTATTATACTTTTTCTCACTCGTTAATACTGTTTACTGTTCTATAAAAAAAACTACAAAATACTGTTTTCATAGAAAGAGTGTTTTCTGTAATGAATGCAAAGTAGCGGGATGACAGGTATATAGCTTCTATTGATTTAATAAAAAATAAGCCCCTCGTTTATTTTAATATTAACTTAAATTGAGTGAATATTGACAACGTCTGTGGTCTGGTGGTTCGAGTGTCGGACTGCTGATCACGAGGTCGTGGGTTCGATTCCCACAGGACACAAATATTTGTGTGATGAACATGAGTGTTTGTGTTGGTCTGGTTGTTTCTTATGTGTTATAAGTATGTATTTACAAAAAAAAAGTATATAAGTATTATATACATTGTCTATTTCCCATAGTACAAGCTCTGCTTAGTTTGGGACTAGACACGGCACCATGTAAAAATGTCCCAAAAATATTTATTTATATTTATTTAAAAAATAATTAGGTATAAATTGTTGAATTGGGCAAGAAGCTACAAAGTATGTTTTAAAACGTCAAAAAAATTAAGTACTAATTATTTTTATAAAATACTGTTCATTTTATTTCTCCGACCTTAATACCTATACTGTATTTCTCGTACAAAAAGTTGGGATCCCTACACCAAGCATCCAAGCTAAGCCAAGCTGATTAACTATGCGGATCTTAAACCTAACCTAAAAATAATACAGCATTGATTTTTGAGGTGCTGACTGCCGACAGCAAAAAAGAACATATAGGTAGTTAATATGATTATGTTTTGGCACAATATCGACATCGAACAACTGACTCGCCGATTTCTAGGAACTACTAGAAAAACAACACAAATGACATTTAAGACATGTATCTTTCTCTGTAACATCATACGGCATTTTGATGATAAAGACGATGGGTATGCTAACATATTAGGTAATTTATTTCATCATTAGACATTTAATTTGTATCAATCCTATTAATATTTCGGGCTCCGCATGAATTTAAATATAGTCTCATGCTGGAGCGGGTACAAAATAAATTTATTAGATATTTATATATGCGAAATTATGGTGTGTATCCGTTTTACCCATTAATGTACCCCACTTTATTTATTTTGGGTATGGTAGGGTACAATGAGTTAAAGGTCAGGAGGGAACTGGCACTCACCTCGTATTTATTTAAAATACTGAGAGGTGTCGGGCGTTGCAGCGTAGTTTGATTGCGCTGGTGATAAATAAAAACTCAGGAGTCCATGTAGCCGTGTATTTTTCATAGGTAGGATATTGCGGAAGCAGTCATTACATTAGTGTTGCCACTTGGCTGAATAAGTGTTACACTACCAATAATTATGATTAATTTAATGTTGCCATACAACAAGAGGGAAGGTGCATAATGCGGACATGTTAGGGCAGGTGAGCCTGTGTGTGCAGGACAGGTACGTGTGGCGACGACGGCAGCCACAACTGCTGGTGGAGCCGCGCGGTCGGACTAACCTTTTGAGGGAGGCGCCGCTGACGCGTGCACTCCGCACTCTTAACCTCATATCTGGGGAGACAGACCTATTCTGATGTTCTCAGAGTGAATTCACAAGAACAGCATTATTTGTATTATGTTACAAAATTTAATTAATACTTTACCATGTTTATATTCCGTACACTGCCGCTTTGGATTAAAATAAATAAATCCTGTAATGGTAGTTATAAGAAATATAAATAAATAAATAAATTATAAACATAAAAGTATCATACTTCCTACTAATGTTATAAATCTGAAAGTATGGATGTTTGTTTGTCCTTCATATAACGCTGAAACAGCTGAACGCATTTGGATGAATTTTGGCATACAGATAGACCATCATCAACATCATCAACTCAGCCTATCGCAGTCCACTGCTGGACATAGGCCTCTCCCAAGTTGCGCCACAACGCTCAGTCCTCTGCCTTCCGCATCCAGTCCCCCCCAGCCACGATAGCCACGATAGCCACGATAGCCACGATAGCCACGATAGACCATAACCCGAATTAATACATGGGATTTTAGATTTTATCCCGGGAAGATAAACAATTAATACATGGGATTTTAGATTTTATCCCGGGAAGATAAACAATTAATACATGGGATTTTAGATTTTATCCCGGGAAGATAAACAATTAATACATGGGATTTTAGATTTTATCCCGGGAAGATAAACAATTAATACATGGGATTTTAGATTTTATCCCGGGAGGATAAACAATTAATACATGGGATTTTAGATTTTATCCCGGGAAGATAAACAATTAATACATGGGATTTTAGATTTTATCCCGGGAAGATAAACAATTAATACATGGGATTTTAGATTTTATCCCGGGAAGATAAACAATTAATACATGGGATTTTAGATTTTATCCCGGGAGGATAAACAATTAATACATGGGATTTTAGATTTTATCCCGGGAAGATAAACAATTAATACATGGGATTTTAGATTTTATCCCGGGAAGATAAACAATTAATACATGGGATTTTAGATTTTATCCCGGGAAGATAAACAATTCCTGAGGGATGCGCGATAACGTCTTTTTGTGATAAGCCGAAGTCGCGGGCGTCATATAGTACGCACACATACAACGTGTTATTGAAATAACTGAAAACCTCTTAAGGGATCATTGTACTCATCGGTATGAACAACTTTTACTATGAGAACAACACTGAAATCGCGAAAAAAAATGAGCTGTTCCCTATATTGTTCACTATAGTGTTCACATAAATAGACAATGTGTATCAGAATTGCTATGCCCAGAATGTGCTCTTCAAATATAACCACGTAGGTTATATTTGAATAGCACATTCTGGGCATAGCATAGAACAACTTTTAGTATAGGACCAACACTGAAATCTCGAAAGTAAAACGAGTGTCCCAATATATTTTATAGAGCGACATCAATGATTTTGTAGGCAACAGGTTTTTTGCGATTTCAGTATTGGTCCCTTAATAAAAATTGTTCTATGCTATGCCCAGAATGGGCTCTTCAAATATGATAATGCATCTCTGATACACGTTGTATAACTGGCCAATTTCTTGCCACAATGGCACGGATGAAACCTATTATAATTATTGCTTATTCTTGCCGGTTTGATAAGATCTGAAGAAAAATCATACTCCCTGTAATACTTAAAGGTAGAAGTTCAAGTTTAATAATTTAGTTTAGTAATCAGTTAATTAAGTTAGTTAGTTTTCATTTGGTTAGTTAGTTTCAAAGTCAATAATGTTCTTGTTAAATAAATAAAACAGGACATTTAATCCAACGTAGTTTCGTAGTTCTACGACGCTACGAAGGTGCTACGAAGTTTTTCATTATTCAGTAGTGAGACTATAATGATATAATTTTACTAGGTTGATTTACTAGATAGAATTAGGAGGGACTCGTGGCTAAGTAAAAGCCACATGGATTGCAAGACCTGCCAGGTTAAGCTGTGCTGGCCGCAGTTAGTCTTTGGATGGGTGACCGTTTCGTTGCATATTGAGACCCTTTCGTGCCTCAGAAAGACCGTTAAGCTGTCAGTCCCGGTTGCCATGCGAATATCTATAGAAGTTATTACGTGTAGTCAGAAGCCTGAAAGTCTGACAACTGGTCTAACCTCCAAATGTCTGTATTACCCAGTAACTGGGTTGCGGGGGTCTGATGGCAGTCGCTCCTTGTAAAATACTGATGTTCAGCCGCATCTGGTTAGACTTGAAGATGACTGCAACATAATTAGGAAAAGGCTCGGAGAGTACAGTTAGACAATAATAGAAATAGGTAGGTAAAAAACAGTGCATAGCTCGATATTCAACGTGGAGATGACAATACGACAATAAATGAAAACACGGTTATTACTAGTCTAAAGAAGCATTTTAAACACATTAATAAGTTGTTTATCGCATATTGAAATTTTTGAACAAAATAAATATTAAAATTTAACCCCCCAAGCGTCGTCCGGACTACCGGTCGTCCGCAACGTTTTTGTACAAAATGCAAGTTGGAACCACCGGGAACCATAAGCGATGGCGCCCATCCGTTCAAACAATAAAACCTAACCAACGGAACGGGGGATTCCCCGTCGCTTGTTTGCGGTGTATTTTCTCGCAGTCATCGTAGTCGAACAGGCTTCATGCATCAATTTGTTGCTTAATTAGGCAGGCCCCAAGTAGTACTAGCCAAGTAGTAGTAGTACTAGCCCAGGGCAGGGCCCCACAAACTCAATCCACCCGCTCTGATTAGGGTTTACAATAATTAATACTTATACCTTTTTTTTCTATTCATACGGACTTATGTTTGACAGCCACCACACCTGATGTTAAGCTACGGTACCTACCTACCTTTAATTTTATTGTATTTGTATTTATTAGTCATAGAATATTAATATATTCATTGTTATTTGTGATAAAGCTGTCCCATATTATTGAATGAATATTTATCTGATATGAGGCGCATCATGTGATAAACAACATCTTAGTCACACTTTATGTAATTATTCAACATTAGTTTTTGTTTACCGTAAACTTGAAAAGGGGTCATTGTACTCATCATTATGAACAACTTTTACTGCGGGACCAAGCCTGAAATCGTTTAAAAATCTGCTGTTCCCTACATTTGTGTACACATACTCGTAAATCGACACTAAAGGTTCGATTTCGAAGGCATGTCTCTGAAATGACTGTTTTTATTTGTTATTGTTGTTAAACTATACAGGGGGCCTAGTACGAGTTTGACACGTACGAATACTTTCATAGTTTTCGTCGACTTTCATTCGTAATCAGTAGTTCCTCCTCGTATCCGCTAGGGGCGCTACTGATTAATGAATGAATGTCGACGAAAACTATGAAAGTATTCGTAAGGGTGAAATTCGTATTAGACCCCCTGTATGCACTAAGTACAACCATCAGACCAAGTTTGACGCTTGTACGATGAATTGATGATAGAACAAAACACGTTGAATAATTTTTTTTCGAGGTTTCTTGTATGGAAATCTTATATATCTTATTAGATTGAGACTTATTGATTACTTTTTGTATGTATTTTCCACAACAGAGGCCATGTATTCGTCGCACATATACGAAAATGTCAACAGGCTATTTTTAGTGACAGACAGACGCACAGATAGCGTAGACTTACGGCCAAAATTAATATCCAATCTATCCACGATTTGCCCTACTAGAGATAGGAATTTGACATAAGCTCCATACAAAATATGTCAAATTTCTATCTCTAGTAGGGTAAATCGTGGATAGATTGGATATTAATTTTGGCCGTTAGTAATAAAGTCCCTTTGGCATCCTTTGGGTACCCTAAAGGAATTGATGACGAAAATTATACTAATTATTATAAAAGCGAACCTACGGTGACTCTTACAGATGATTTTTAATTCTGAGGACTTATTTTACTATATTGTACTTAAAACACTAAACAAGTTTCATCCTGAAATCATAACTGTCGATATAAATATAAATAGTATAAATAAATAAAATATTATTATTATTATATTTGTGCCCGATCAATGGCAATAGGCTCGCCCCCTATTACATGGGACTATAACATAACTGGCGAAATGTGGGTGTACTATTACACCTCTGCCTACCCCTTCGGGGAAATACAGGCGTGATGTTGTGTGTTGTGTTGTTATGTTATAAATAAATTGGGCTACGGTCTTCGTTTATGCGCCTGCACAGAATATAGTGACGTTGCTTTATCCCTGTGTATTGCAGCCTACGGCGCAAAGTTGCATCCGATATTTTAATGAATTCATCAAGAAACCGCTAATGACACAATAAATAATCTATTATTTCCGTGCTGCCGGCAGCCTTGCGCCCGTGATGGGTTAATAAAACCTTTCGCAATATCGAGTTCGTAAAATTTCGTTAACAAATAAAAATACCCACCGATTAATAGATAGACTAAACACTGTTTAGAAATACCCCCAAAAAGATAGTAGTTATGTTTGTACTGTACAATATGTCATGATTAATAAGCAGCCGGCATGATTTTTTACATACCAGGTTGAACTAGTACACAAGTACTAATACTTTTATCGTGCGTAGTGTAATAATAAAAAATATTTAAAATGATTTATTTATAGTGTTGCTTAATAGCATACATTAAAGGTGTGTGTGAGCTCCAAAATATATAAAAAAAATGGATTTCGGGCGCCAGGAGCCAAACTTAATAAAATAAATACCTGGATTGGCTGAACGAGTAGAGTTGAAACTTTTAATCTTTCAGCGGGAGAACTTCAATAAAGACCAGATTTCAAGACACTAGTTTTATTTTCTGTAGGCTTTTAATATGAGCAAATGAATCCCATCGTGGAATAATATTAAAAAAATTTACTATCATTATCATTATTATTGCATCCTTTAAGGTTAATTTAAATTTATTATTAGGTACGATACTTCATGGTATTGAGAGAACCGCATTATACTCCAAAATTAACATACCGAAATAAAAACCACGAAATAAGACCCACGAAATAAGCGCCAACCATGGGCTGTAACAAAAATAGCTCCAATTAGTTTCGAAAACAACAAAACAAAAGCGAACCGTCATGAATTCCGACCGCATGGTATTTACTTACCGCTTATTTCATAAAAATATAACACATCGATGCCTGTTGATGACAAGATCGATGTGATTAGGTGGATATTAGTCTGTAACAAGTAAAATTACGAATATTTTAGCATCATGAGCCTCCAAAATCCGACCGGACAAAATGCCGTCTCAGGAAGAAATATTACTACTCACCAAATTAAAATTCAGCAATCCACATTAACAAAAGGGTTCATCCCCTTGAATAACAATATTCTAGCCCATTCCGACGATAAAAACGTGGAATGGGACTGGATTAAAAATTAAATTGAATTAAGATGATTGAGATCAATCCATCTTGTAAATAGGTTTCGTCACAAAGTGACATATCGCTCCAATGTTGCCACTACGATAATTAAAAATTACACTAAAAACCACAGAAATTTAAAATTTTATTCAACATGTGACGACGTAAAAAAACGCACGTTACAGTAGGTCCCGCTAAGGAGTGGAATTCCTTGCCTATGTTTCCCGATAGGTATAATCCAGTGGTCTTCAAGGCTCGAGTGAATAGATTATTGTTAGGCAAGCGTGTACCATGGTCGACCGCAACCATTGCTTAACACCGAGGTATATTTCAATGTACTCTGTGACACCGAGTGAGGTGGTGTCGGGTGGCGGTCAAACGCAAGCATATTATGAATTTAAAAAAGTCTACGACAACGAAAACCTAGGACTGAAATTAAAAATCTCACACTCAAACTCTGATACAACACCGAGCGAAACTCAAACCTCGGTCTATATTGTAAAGGAAATTACTGGCTGGTTAGCTGGCTGGTGTTCAACCAACTATCGCCCTCCTGACGTCTACCTGTAACTTTCTGTGTTAAAACCAGAGCTTAAAACATTGCAGTATATATCACTTTTTTTAACAAATGAAGTGAAATGTACAATGCTTTGTCAATGTCGTCCAGGTGGATTAAACTGATGTCCACCATCTTAACAGACTCCCTAAGCAACACGACAAGATGATACCTACTTATGAAAGTGACTGACCTGTCTCAGGGATTATAAAATAAGATAATTTATTAATTAACTATTTCTTTCTGACGAGTTCCAGCTTGTTTACCAGAACTTTTTAAGGTTACTAAGCTTTCTCTAATTCAATCTACATTTCCCAACGAGTGGCTCTTAAAATAACATAATCAGCCTATTGCTGCCTCACTGCTGGGCACAGGTCTCTTCTCAGGATGAGAATAAGAATGGCCTTAGTCCACCACAGAAGTTATCAACATTTGATTAACACTTACCGTTAACGGTGAAGGAAAACATTGTGAGGAAACCTGCACACCCGAGAGTGCTCGATACAGTTCTTGATGGTGTGTGGAGTCTGCTAACCCGCACTATGCCAGCGTGGTGGTGGCTTAGCCTTCTCATTCTGAGAAGAGGCCCGTGCCCCGCAGTGGGACAGTAATGAGCTGATTATGTATTATGTCCATGACGCTGGCCTAGTGCGTGTTGGCGGAGTCCACTTACCATTGAGAACTTTTCTAGGAGCCCTGTCAGCTGTTCAGGTTTGTTCCCTTCTTTACAGGCTCTTAGGTGTCAATAATGAAGTTGGTCTTGTTAACATTCTAGATCCTGAGAAATGGGAGCGGCCCGACGTGCTGCGGTGCGTGCGCTGGGTGGCGCGCACCTTCGGCGTGTGCGCCCCCCGCAGCCACCTGCTGCCCGACACCGGCCGCGCCCTGCTGGCGCTCAGCGAGGACAACTGGCTGCAGGTAACAACGACTCCGGGCGTATTCTATGTCACAGCATACGATTGAAAGAATGGAAGAAACAAGGCTACGGGTGCCGGTGAAATTACAATCACATGAGACTTTCCATCTTTAGATCTCAGTTTGGCGAAGGCGTGGTATTGCAGTTGTTACACAAAGGTAACCGCTTATTAGAAACAGGTGCGCCTTTAACTCGGTTCGTCATCAAATGTCATAATAAAAACAATCGTTTATTCAAAGTGGGCTGAAATAAATAAACACTTTGGATCGTCATAAAATACATTACTATATTCGCTCACCCTTCAACTTTTTGGCCTTGGGGTGTAGGGTAATCTAAAATTCTTGCCGACTTCTCCATAGGACAACTTTTTGGAACCGTGCAACTAGATTGACGTTTTAACAATATATATAAATGCTTATTCGAAATAAAAAACTTGACTTTGAGTGGCTCAAGATAAATGCACCTACATGCTTCTTTCACGACAATCACGGCACTGCTCTTGCAAGTAAGCTTGCTCGTATAAGTCTTTATTGAAATAATTATTTTTTGAGGATTGGTAATTAGCATTATTTTATCATGCATTCAATAATATCATAATCATCTTACTTAGTTTAGCTTATTGTCACTTATCTAAGCCATCTTTTCACAATTTGTTAATTCAGGGTATTAGAGCTGCATTTTTTCCTGTTAATGTGTGCCAATATTTCAGGCACAACTTTTACAATGTAGCGTGATTAAAACCTAAAACGTTGGCTGAAAGTGAAACTAACGTATTTCCCCCGAAGCAGGTTGCTTAGAAAGGGGTACGGCAACTCATGAAACTCATTCGGTTACTAGCTGTAAGTAAACCGCATCGAATTGCACGCTCAGCGACGGAACCTCAAAAATGAATTCGAATCATGTTACCAACGAATTAGTATAAGTTTACTTTCTATCACGTCACTCTCCCTGAAATCCTAAAATAGTACACACCTCTCTGATAATGTAAGTACTTAGGGATCATTGACTTAGGGTTACTCCACTAATTAAATTCGACGCTAGTCGGAAGTTGTCCTCGAAAACCAAGTTAGAAGATCCGACGACATCACAACAGTACATAGTACTTAGGTACTAAGCTGTGTAATTCTACATTAAATAATGACGGTTCCGAATGGGAATAGCAAAGAAACGCCGAAAATCCAGATTGATGAGAATGTAACTCGTTGGATTCTGGCTGCTACCTACTCGGGGTTTTAATAATCCTTATTCCTACTGGTTGAATTACAGGACACCGTCACGAGAATTTCATTATCACTTTCTTTACGGTGAAGGATCATCGTGAGGAAACCTGCACACCGGAGAGTGCTCCATACAGTTCTCGATGGTGTGTGTAGTCCGCCAACCCGCAGTAGGCCAGCGTGGTGGACTGAGGCCTGAATTTTTGCCATCCTGAGAAGAGGCCCGTGCCCAGCAGTGGGACAGTAAACGGCTGGTTATGGTTACTTAATTATTTGAATAGTGCGCTTAGAGTTCAATAGTATCGTGTAATAAAGTAATAAAAAACGATTACCTACTGTTTTTTTATATTATAGGATGGCGAAACGAGTTAAAGGCCCACCTGATGTTAAGCGGTTACCTTTCCACATAAAAATTGCTATACCACCTAGGTTGTTGCATAAATGGTACCGCAAGTCGGTTCGGCAAACACGCAAGACAGAAAGATGGAAAGTCTCATGTGATTGTAATGTCACCGGCACCCGCACCACGAGCACCGGAACACAGCAATGCAAGCATCATAGGTTGGCGGAGAAGTAGGTACGGTGGTAGTAGTACTTCCTCGAACGAGCTCATTCACATAGAGCTCTACTACTACTAAAAGCAGTTTTGGAAGCCAGCTTGAATATCTGCGTGTGGTTAGGATTCTTCTTTTATTGTCGACACCAAAGATTATATCAATAGATCTGTGGTCGACACGATATTGATAGTAATAGCTCATACTGTTCATGGCAACAAATAAAAAATACGACGAGACGAGTCACCAGGTCGGTAGATGGGGTGACTGCCCATCAGGGATATCGTTATGCGTAGAGGCTATTTCAAATTAAATGACCCCAAGGTTAGGAAGGTTATTAGGAAGGTAATAGCCTTGTTAGCTTAAAAATCCATCCATGTTTTAATTCCCCGTTCCGTGCAGGTGTGCTCGGGCAGCGAGCAGGCGGCGCGCATCTACCACGCGTACCTGCGTCACGCGCACGCGGGTGCCACGGGGCAGCCGCCGCCCGAGCCGCTGCCCGAGCACCAGGCCTCCACCAGCACTGCTGCTGACTACAGTGAGTACTACTATAGTTCCCGGCACGAGACGTGAGCACAAATTGTACCTGCGTAATAGTCTCTGTCGTCACCGTATTCTAGTATTCCGTTTTCTACGTATATTTAATTATGCATTATCATGTAATTAAGCCAATGCAAGTGCCAGTTTCTGGTCTGTTGTACTGGGAACAGAGATTCGACCACTTACGTAGTGGAATCTGTGCTCACGACTCGTGCCGGCAACTATACCTACTTTTACAACCTACTAAGATGACATAAGAAGCCGCTGGTTTTTTTTTTTACAAAAAATAGAGGTATAAATTTTATTGTGAAATGAAAAGAAAAATTGGCTCTCGAGTGCGCTTGCATTTCCGATTTCGCTCCGCATGCGTAAATGCGTTAAAATAATATAATAAAAAAATATTTTATTCATTTAGGCTTTAAAAACATCACTGGTAGACCTTTTGATAATCTTATTATTATTAATTAATTCGTGTAACTTAAGAAACATTGACTCCGTGAAAATTAACATCTTAACTGATTAGCAGTAAAAAAATATATTCTGAGCAAAAAAAGAGATTGAAAATTTGTTCCATTTTTAGACTTGTAAGACATTGCACCTCTAAACTTAACATTTTTGTACTCTACTAGGTATTTTATTTAAGCCCAACCGTAGGTTGTTGTTGGAGTGGAGTGGAGTGTGGAGTGCCTTCAAGTTTGTACCTAGTACCTACTATCTGAAGTCTTTCCTGTTAATTAATTATGAGAGTAGGTATGTTTCATTCTTTAATATTATTAAAGTTTTCATTTTTATGGTACCTTCCTACTGGAGTAAAGCCCTAGGTAAAAGATGAAATGAATAGAGACACCTGTAAACAAAATAATGTGCCCGGAGATCTAATAAACACATTTAAAGCCTGTATCTATGTAAGAGGGTTGCCCTGTAATTAAATAATATACTTATAGCTAAATCTGAACCTAAATAGCTAAACAGGTTAAAAATGTTGCATGATAATTTAAATCAGCGCCATCTATCGGCGAGTAATTGAGTTGGAGTTGGAACTAGAAAGTGCGCCAAAAAACTCATGAATGGATGCGCGGTGAATGAGTCACAGCCGCGCGCGTTCCATTCATCTCTCACGATTACTGACTCAACATTGTTTCGCGGAAATCAAACTTTGAACCGTAATTACTGGTCAATTTATTTATTTTCATATAAAATTAATCATTTTACAGTGAATTACATATCATATTTAGAACAATTGAGTAATTCTCGATAGGTATATATATGTTTCGATAAATTCGTTATACAGCTATGTAGGTCACCTGGTTTAGGGTCACCGACCACTAAACTATGCGACTGCAAAGAATGCATTCTGCCTATACACACTTTTTTACATTATTTTTTGTCGAATCCAGTCTGAGATTGTTTTATTTCAATAGAATTAACTCGAAGGTATTTTTAATGCCGTGTATTATGGGTAGTTGTAAGAATAAAACCTACCCAGTTTGCTCCCTATTCCTTGCTAGAGCATTTTTCTCGAAATCTATCTCATTAAAAAATATTAGTATGTCAGTAATTTCCAAATGATTTAATTTATAAGTCTTTCCGAAAATTTCATAATCTGTATAAAACAAATTATATTAATCTAACTATTTGAAATAAATTAATCTCTCCCTCCTTTGACCTCTTCCCCGGGGAGTGTGGAAAGGACGCAATCTGCCCCAAAATGAGCCCAATCTTAATAGATCGCTTGCGTAATGACCGCCGGTCATTACCGACTGCTATCTTCATGATGTGTGCCTCATGGGACAGGGAGGATATCATTGAAGGGTTATTGGGAGTTTTAGATGTTTATTGATTTCTTACAAAAGAAAACACATGTTTAAAAATATGGAATACGTATGTATTTTTTTTATTCTTCTAATGTGTTGTTGTTGATCATGTTGAAAGAATTGAAAACATGTACCAAATTTTTATCATATTTGTGAACTTGCCAAAATAACACCCATTCTTTAGCGATGTGGCATCTGAATATGCATGATTAACACTTTGATACTTCCGCAAAAAAAGTTGAGAGTGTTGACGTGAAGAGACATGGATTCCATCGTGGATAGCTAGCTGCATCCAACTGTGAAAATGTTATCCTGACCATTCTGTTTCACTCTGCAAGTCTGCATGGCGGAAAGTGGAGGCCCGTGATGGATAAGAATCGACATCTAATTCCGTATGATTTACGTGTAATTGCAAAGACTTGACGCATTAACAAACTGTGATGACGGTTAATGCTTTGTGCTTTTTTGCCATGTGAAAAAAAATGGATATTATATCTGCTTCCCCGAAAATTTGACCAGGTTATTTAGTTAGTCATTTTGTTTTGAATTTCGAATCATGCTGGAGATTCCCGGCATGCGGCAAGATGGCGCGCATATTTAGCGCGCTCCTGACGTTCCGTTACTCACACGTTACTGATTCACTACAATTTGGACACAAAACTCATTATCAACAAATGCCTTCGGCTGCTGGAGTCGAACTACCCTCATCTTCATTTGATTCATTGATTTTTTTAGTCACGATTTAAAGATCAGTATTAGATTATTCAAGGAAAACAGTTTGTTATGGTTCTCGTATTAGGCCCCCAAGCTACCCGAATCCAATGAGAACAGGGGGTCTACTCACGGTTCATGAATGACAAACGAAGTACGAACTTTCGTTCCGACTGATACCTACCTGACCTACGCAATAAAGACAGGCACATAAAAGACACAATAAAGATTCAATAGATTAACACGATCATCGCATGCAATAAGGGAATAAGGTAACGATAGTTGACCGGAGACACTGGAGTAGCAAATTAATCGGATATCATCACCCGCGAGCAGACCCCCTGTTGTCGCCTACTCTAGTAACATTGATAAAATCTCTAATTGCTTCAATGGAAATCCTTTTTTACGGATGGAAGTGTAGATAGTACAGACATAACATTTTAATCATGCGTTTAAACAAAAATATAAAACCGTCATAAAAGCGATAAATTATTCAGTCTCATAGCAAAAGGAATATAAAAACAATTAGCTGGATAAGAGGAAAAGACGCCTGCAAACAAGTTGATAGGTAAAAATAAAAGACATGATTGCAGTGCTGAGACCTTGGGCTCGCAGGTTTAATGAAACAATTTCGACACACACTTCATAAATGCTGGTTTTTTAAATGTGATGACTAAATAATTTAAAGCAACAATTCTTAAAACTTGACTTTCTCCGACAGACGAGACATAAATGTTTGCAAGCCGGATCTACTTGCGCATGCGCATTGCTAAATTGAGCCCAAGTTTTATAATAGTTACGATCATTGAACAGATGAGGTTTACCTTCAGCCGATGACTCACTTTATCTTACACAAGATGTGCTACTAATGGTTTAAATACTAGAGTACTACAGCGGAAGTGAATCAATATTTACTCGGAACTAAATTGTGATTCACTGTTCCGGATTGAATCACTATGATCTCAAAACTTTGAATAAATGTAAGTCCTAGCGTGTGAGTAATAATATTTATTTTGGCTTGCGCGTGCCGCACGTGGTTAGATCGTTGTTTGTATGAGTAATGCGCTGGCGCCGTTGTTTTCGCGCGTGCGTCGTGGGAGAGCTGTTACAAGTGTTACATGTGTCACTTTACTCAATTTGTGCTTATCATTATTTGCGTTTGTATAAGATTTTCGCACAATATAATAAGTATTTCGCTTCTGATCACTATCTGGTCCTTGATTGCAAGGTCGAAGACTCAAAATTATTTCGTGTTATTTCAATTACAACCTTATATTAACAATAGGAATGTAAAAGGAAGCTATAGTTGGTCACTTACAATCAATCAGTGCTGTCTAGAATCGTACACTTTACAAAATTAGAAATCCGGAATATGCGTTATTATTCTATTCTAAAGGGAAATCATATCGTGACCCTGTATACTAAGTTTATAATGTCATCAAAAAGTGCTCTGTCTGTAGCACGTTATACCCGAATAAATAAAATCATCTATTATCGTTTGTCGTCTTTTTTGCGAGTGTATTTAAACGGTTTTTATTTTATTTCACTTTTCGCTTGAATCGTTTTATTCTAAAGTCTCATAATTTACAAGCTTGTCGCATCATACACATTTAATATCATTAGCAAAATAAAACAAAATAAACCGCTTTCGATATTATAATCGATCTTTTTATTTTTTTATCGTGTTAAATTGGCATAACTGCATAAATATCAGAGGTTAGTTTGTTTTACGCTGGTTTGTCATTGGTCGGATTCGAAATAAGAACACACCCACACCACACACGAGGCATCGTTTGTAAGCCACAGTAAATTAGAATTTTTGTGGTATTATGATAATAACACTTTATTTTATTAATTATTTAAATAGAAGTGGAAGGTTGTGTGAGGTGACCTTATTACAATGGCGCCTGAGTGCCTCTTTTTTATAGAGTGACAGGATGATTTAATGCATGAATTCGGTAAAACCTAACTATAATGGATTATGCAAATGTAAAAAAGTGTTTCTCTGTGAGATGGGCACCTCCACGTTATTTTCAATTTCAATTTCAATGTTTTTTATTTCAAATAAACCTAATTACAGGCACTTTTGAAAGGTCAGGCTCTAGTTGCACGGTTCCAAATTGTGGGTCCTATGGAGAAGAACCGGCAAGAAACTCCATGGATAAACTCTTCTTAAAATAGGTTATTGTTTATTACATCAAATTTATTCAAATAATGTGAGTATAATGTAGGTTAATGTCAGAAATAAACAAGAGTTTAAAAGTGAGAATATTGCCTTTAGAAATAAACGTAAAAAGAGTTGCCATAGTATGTAGGAGCTGACCTGTCCCGACAGACGGCACCTATTCACGAGCATGACGCGAGCATCAGCCATCGCTTAACTCAACCATATTGAAGGGAACTTAACGACCCGACACTAACGCCACCATCAGCATGACATTTAACATTCTACTCAAAGTTAGCTAAAAGCTCTTTGATATCAGCACCGGCAACTTTGCAACTTGGCAATCGTAATCATTTTGTCAGCACCCCAAGTGACATATTATATATGCGTGTCGTGGGGAAATCCTCATGGACGCACTCCGCCCGGGGTAGGCGGAGCCAGTGTCGGACTCTTACCGACTAAAACCACCACGGTGTTCCTTCAACTACCTTAGCCGAGGGCGTGGAAACCCGTGAGTATTCACACAACCACCCCCGACATGACCCGGCCCGCCACAAGCAGGCGAGCCCCTTCTACCCGTGCGGCCTAGCGTCGGCCGCATCCTCGTCGGTGGTACACACGGAACACTGCACGCCACCTCACCTCACGGGCCTTTACCAGCTACGCCAGCTGCGCTAACTACGACAGCTGTGCCAGCTACGTCAGCTGTGTCAGCTACGCCAACTGTGCCAACTACGCCAGCATGCCAGCCATGCCAACTGTGTCAACTACGCCAGCTGTGCCAGCTACGCAAACTGTACCAGCTACGCCAGCTGTGCCAGCTACGTCAGCTACGCCAGCTGCTGGTCGGGCAGTAGACTACCCCGAGTCTTCTGCTCGTAGGCCCCATCCTCCTGTATTTTTTTATAGAGGTTTTAATCCTCGCGGTCCGGGCGGTAAAGCCAAGACCCTCGGTCCCAAGAGGCGCGAAAACACTACGCAGGGACTCCTGGGGTTACGAGATTGACGGGGGCAGTGAAGGATAGTCCCCCCGCTGCCTGCCCAGTGGCAGGGTGAGTGCACGCCGGGCCCGCCCTGCTCCTCCACTGTGCCCTCTGTTGGCATTAGAGGGACACGTGGAGCAACTCCCCACCGGCCCAGAACGGACCCCTCCCGCGCCAGGCAATCAGATCCCCCGAAGGTTAATCCCTCGAAAGGATTTTATTGCCCGTACCCGGGATGCACCGGCCAAACAACTGCCGTTCCCTCCAGACGTGTCCAGAAGGACAAGCAGCCGGTAGGCACACTTGGAGGTTTTCTGGCCAGCACCCCATTATATATGAGTCTATAGTTTGTATCTAGGTATCTTTGGGGGTCGCCTCAATCAACTCCGAAAGAAAGCCGGGGAGCATGACGGTTATATTAGCAATTATTCTAAATTTAAACCGTTTCGGTAGGTAATGGTGGGAGGTCGCGCATTTGCCGTATTGTGTTCTAGGAAGAGCGAATGATTCGGCGGCGGCGCGTCCGTGCGGCGCCTAACTACTACATAACTGAAAGTAACAAGCCTAAGTTTGGCAACCGAGGGCCATAGGTTAACGAGGGACCAGACGATATTATTACCAGCTTCCTCCGCCAATGGCGGGAGGAGGATTAGGCGTTGTTGCCTTTTGTAGACCCACCCGCCCTGTCGTGTATGTTCGATGACTTTATACAATCATTGTTCAAAATGAAAGTTGCATTTGAATTAATGTTACCGTTTTGCATTAAATTAAATTTAAACATTATATTGCTTGGCTTGCCAGCTAAAACTGATATGATTAAAATAATCTAGTAGTTTTGTTATGTCATCTCAATAAACTCCCCGAGGGTTACTTTGATCCAAGTCTGAATCATGACCATATTTTTGAGTGAAGTGCGTATAGGTACATTCCATTAGTCTTAAATGGTATTCCTATGAGAAAGGCGGTGTAGTGGTATTTAAACAAGAGTTTATACAGAAAACCGGTGTCACGCTAATTATTGCAATTTAATAAACTGTTCAAATTCAACATGAAATCAACGATGCAACGATGTCTATTATACTTTTCAAAACTTGTGTTTGATCTTTGAAAGGGTTTTTTTGTTCCAGTTTAAAACCGAAACTAAAAGATCAAGGTTTGCCAAATATATAATACAATTTATGTGCGATACGTAGTGTAGGAAGTGCGTACGAGTGCGGTTAACCACACTGTACGTGCATAGTAATTAAAACGCAGGTAGAGCGGTCTACAGCCTTGCGGCGGGGGTTCTCCATGTGTGGGTTACGTGGACTAAGGTCACAAGCTTGTGTGATTGTTGAATTTCTATTATATAATCTGCTTTTTACGTAAAATATAACCAAACGTGCACTGATTACCGTATGTCTAAATATCGCATGCTTTAACAGTAAAGAAAAACACTAGGAAATCCTGCACGCTTGAGAGAACTTCATCACATTTTCAATGGCCTATTTAGTGCCCAAACCGTGCTAGTTCAACATGCATGGACTAAAAACCGTGATGTCATGATTTATGGGCTATTTACCATCAAACACATCCTACAACCTTCATAGGCCTTCTTTGACATGTTACCTACCTAAAGTAGAATGAAGAGTGTAATAAAGCTTAAGTGAAACAAGCTATCGTGTTTACCCATCTTTCAATGAAACATGAAATCTTACAATTTGATAATAAAAACGACACAAGATGTAGGTAACAAAAGCGGATTTAAAATTCAATTAAGTTGGTACCTACAATGTTGTCTAGATGTTTTAAATTATTGGCGCCATTTTAATTCAAGTTTTAAGTAATTTATAACTAACACATTATGGATCATTGTTATCTGATTAATAAATAAATAATAAATTATTCTTGTGGCTATATTAAAACATGCTCTTGTTATTTAAAGACATAGAGGTCATAACCAAGAGAGACTTGAGAGGATCTTGTAAAATTATTTGTTTAAGCACAAAAACCTATTTTGTAACCATAAATTATAAATAAATTAAATAGAGTAACCGCAGCAAATCAAATTAACTTTAATATACGAATTAGCATAGCTTAAAACCTAATAACATATTTTACATTTTATTGAACTGTTCGCTGTTAAATTATTGTTGGTTGAAAGTTATTTCACAAGTACGGGGTGGTTTATACGTAGTTTGTACAGAAACATGTACTCCGTAAAGGGGGAGTGTGACTGGGGTGCACATTAGAATATCGGGGAAGCGAGTCGCGCCCCGCGGATGTCATAACATGGATTTGTATGATGAACAACCCTTGACGGGGATAACTGCTCTCCTAAGTTGTGAAACCCGTTACATTATCTTTATGTGATTTTAGTTTTCTTTATTAGGACAACACTTTTTACTATTACAATGTTATTAAAAAAGTTAGTACACGTGTAACCGGTCACACCAAAGTCTGCTAATTTTAAACCGAATATAATAATACGCGTGCTTAAGTTTAAAGCGAGTTATATGTATAAAAATTCAATTCAATTTTATTTTGCTAACATGGGTACAAAATGCTGTTATAAATTTTATTATACTTAATATAAATCATCGCCATATTATTATTATAGCTTAAAAATAAAATAATCTAATGTTAAATACTATCTTAACATTTCAAAAGCATTTCAAAATAGTGTGAAAGTGCGAAAAACTCTATAAAGTGTCCGTTATATACGTTTCTAAAATGCGACGCAAAGGCATGAGTTCTACACTAAAACGTAGTGATTATATACTCTTTGTTCTACACTTTGCAGTGTGAAGCAGCCACCATCCCAATGGTGGATGGTGGTGGATGGTGGTGGTGGTGGTGAGTGGTGGTGGATGATGATTGTTACCATCTCAATGGTAGTCGGGTTATTGGATCTTGGATCATCGAGTTATAACAAAGTGTAGGCTTGTTTTAATGTAAATATGCTGTGTAAAAATGTTCAAATTTTTTCATTTTTTTATTTATAAATGTCAGGATTCTTAACTGTGGTAGTACCTACCTATCTATTAAGGTCAATATTAACAACCCAATTATGTATATATTTATTTATAATTTATATACACACAACACATGAAAGGAGACAGCATTATAATTAAGGTACTGCTTATTTTAATGAAAGAGAAATTTTAAGGAGAGAATTTTGTTTCTTTTTATTATATGTAGAGTATATTATATGTAGAGTATATTATATGTAGAGTATATTATATGTAGAGTATATTTGGCTTTCGGAAGATGTCATTCGCATTCGCTTTGAATGGAAGCTGACTTCAACAGATGAGATCAGCCTGGACTCACATTTTACAAATCCATATCCAAATCTTTCATCATTAGAAATAATACAAATCTCTGGTAGATTAGCCACAATATTAAAACGGATAAAATCTTTTAGTACAGCTAAATTGCACAGACATGACAATATAAATAAGTGCTAGTAGTAATTATCGGTAGGGCCAGGTTCAACTCTGGTTGTATGCCACTATAGTAATAATAGTGGTGAGCACCTGTTCTGTCGTGTGCTCCAGACCGGATTCCTCTGCTTTCACATTCCCTGCGGCAGGCGGCAGGCGGCGCGGTGCCGATGCCGGCTCTGAATCACCGCGCGGAATGCCGACCGTGTGAACCCACCTAAGGCTTGCGGACGCAATATCTAGATACCTACCTGTACATTGCAAGGGGACATTGACTCCGTTACTATTTCTACATACGCAAAGTATTAAGATCCTTAACCTCGGGCAAAATGATAGTCACAATAGAATCGTAGCAAAATAGTTATACCTCAGCTTACATCACTTACGGTCTGTTTTTTCTATCTAGTCTTATTTAGTAAACAATCTTGGCATGTCTCTTTATTCAAATAACTACTGATAAAATATAATTACTAGTTCTGCACATGTAATTAGGTTAAAAATGTTATTTAGTGTGTGAAATTGTTAACAAATGTCTTTTAATAATAACTTCTTAGGTTTTCGGGATCACTAAACATTATAATAAAATAAAGCAAAGCAAAGCTTTCGGAACGTCAGGGAAACCAATTTAAATAATATACGCGATTTAATCCGGTTAAACTTTGTTTTATTATAATGTCTTTTAATAATTTTATTATTATTGACGAATTGCATTAAATTCAAATTAAAATGTTTTTTAAATTTCAAATATACCTAATTACAGGTACTTTTGAAACGTCAGGCTCTAGTTGCACATTAAAAAAACATGCCAAGATTGTTTACTAAATAAGACAAGTAAGAAAAAACAGAGATTACTTACGTGTCAGTTAAATCTTAGAGGCTCACATCAATAGATTACTTACGTGTGAGTTAAATCTTAGAGTCTCACATCAATAGATTACTTACGTGTGAGTTAAATCTTAGAGTCTCACATCAATAGATTACTTACGTGTGAGTTAAATCTTAGAGTCTCACATCAATAGATTACTTACGTGTGAGTTAAATTTTAGAGTCTCACATCAATAGATTACTTACGTGTGAGTTAAATCTTAGAGTCTCACATCAATAGATTACTTACGTGCGAGTTAAATCTTAGAGTCTCACATCAATAGATTACTTACGTGTGAGTTAAATCTTAGAGTCTCACATCAATAGATTACTTACGTGTGAGTTAAATTTTAGAGTCTCACATCAATAGATTACTTACGTGTGAGTTAAATCTTAGAGTCTCACATCAATAGATTACTTACGTGTGAGTTAAATCTTAGAGTCTCACATCAATAGATTACTTAGGTACGTGTGAGTTAAATCTTAGACTCTCACATCAATAGATTAAGTTAGTCTTAATTTCATACTGTGGTTGCTATTCTATTAACAGCCAAAATTAATATCCGATCTATCCACGATTTGCCCTACTAGAGATAGAAATTTAACATAAAAAGTATGGAGCTTATATAGCTTAGCTTAGTGATTACCTACCTTCACTCACTTCTTCTTCACTCACTGTAATACCTACTAACATAGTTTTAAGTTATTGTTGTTTGTTACTAACCTTCCTGTGTTGTTATATGGATGTCATGTCCGAAATAAATGATCATTTAATTTAATTTAATTTAATTTTAATTTATGTCAAATTTCTATCTCTAGTAGGGCAAATCATGGATAGATCGGATATTAATTTTGGCCATAAAAGAGGAAGACCAAAGACAAGTTTGGTGGATTGTGAAAAAGATGATACTTGTGGATAAATAAAAAAGTGAACACTGAGATGACGACTGATAGAGAGGTATGGAAGAAAATAGCATTCTGCGCCGACCACAAATAAATTGGAATAAGGGCAGGAGGTGATGATGATGATGATAATGATGGTTGCTATTCTGTCTACCTTGCAGTAGTGCTAGTAGTTACTGCTCTAACTTTAGGTATACGTATAACTCCTCTTTTTTGGCGCACGCTACACACACACACACACACGTGGAATGCAGATCACCAACATCATTATGTGTGATGGTGATTCATGCTGGGAAATATTTAAATTAAATCATATTATGATCCGAATGTAGACAGAAATGTAATCAAAATGTTTGGCATTTTTAAAATACTAAAATGTTTACCCATTTTTTTATACTATTTAAGTATTATAATAAAACAAAGTTTAACCGGATTAAATCGCGTATATTATTTAAATTGGTTTCCCTGACGTTTCGAAAGCTTTGCAGCATTTCGTGGTCGCAGGTAGACTAAGATGACAAGCGTCGTTACAAATATTTCTAAAAAATTATTTTAATCTACCGTACAATATTATTAATTAAAATCGTTTCGATGCACGCAGTAATCACTCACAATATCATTATCTTTTACAGTGTTGCGTGCTGTTTGGGACTTGATTATTATATATATATATATTTAAGTATTTTCATTAATTGCTGTTTTTTTTAAATGAATAAATGAATGAATATTTTTTGGGACATTTTTACACATCACCATCTAGTCCCAAACTAAGCAGAGCTTGTGCTAGGGGTACTAGAAAATGGATATAATACTTACCTATATACTTATTTTTTTTGTAAATACATACTTATAAGAAACACCCAGACCAACACAAACACTTAAGTTCATCACACAAATATTTGTGTCCGGTGGGAATCGAACCCACGACCTCGTGATCAGTAGTCCGATACTCTAACCACTAGACCACAGACGTAAATCCATTTTTTCTAAAATGTTGATAGTAAAACCATATTATATTATATTAGATATACAACGTGTATCAGAAATGCGTGGTCATATTTTAAGAGCTCATTCAGTACATAGCATAGAACAATTTTTACTATGGGACCAACCAGTTGTCTGCAGAATAACGGCATTCCGGACAAACCCCCGTGGTTTTTGGTTTGCTTTTGTCATAATAATGTATGTTTAAAAAAAATAAAGGAAAAAAAAAAAAAAAAAAAAAAAAAAAAAAAACCCTGAAATCGAAAAAAAAAATATCAGCTGATCCCTATTAAATCATCGATGTCTCTCGACAAAATGTAAGGATCGACTGATTTTTTTATCGCGATTTCAGGGTTGGTCCCATATTAGAAGTTGTTCGATAGCATCCCCTGAATAAGCTCTTCAAATATGACCACGCATTTCTGATACACATTGTATATTACAAAAATAGATATTAAGAAATATCATAAAAAGATGCTAAATACCTATTCAAAACGGCCCAAGAGCATGTCGGGCCTTGGTCAATATAAGGTTCCGTATCTGTAATACAAACGCATCATAGAGCATTAATCAAAATGGTAACGAAGGTATGTATGGTTTTATCAAATAGAAGGCTACTAAAAGAGCATTATTTGCTAAGATATTTTTTCTAAGGTCAACGACCTTTGAACTAGGATGTCTCAAGTGTTTTGCAGTTTTCTCTCTATTATTCGAAAAATAATAAAGACGTCATTTTCAAAGTTAAGTAATTAAAAATAAATTATAATAGACAAAGTTTTGTGTATATTTTCCTACGATGAAAGAACCTACTTACTACCAATAGGTTCTTTCATCGTAGATATATATTTCCTCGTGTATCGAATTTCTGTAAATGGTTGTTGACGTCACTGTTACTTTAAAAAAAATCTCTTGTCCATAAGGTTATTAGTTTTTGCCTTATCGTAAAAAAAATGTACAGAAGTAGGTTTATGCATTTTTGTTCGATTTCCTTCAACTCGCCGAGACAACACATGGATATTTGTGCAACTTAAACATGTAACATGTATCTATAATTACGAAGCCCATCTTCCTGTATCCGTGTCAGAGTGTTTATGCATGCGACCGGGGTGTGGGGGGGGGGGTTCACGTCGCAGGGCGGGGCGCCACAGGCCACACCTTGCCCGTCGGCTTTGCTCCGCCTCCGCAATCGTTTCCAAACTTGAGACAAGTCTGAGCTATAAGAGGTAGAGGATACAGTAAACAGTCGTGTGTACGGCTCACAGAGTACATTTGATATATGATACGGCTTAGCACCTCCGCCTGTGAGCAATTAATTCGTAATTGCGGAGCTCAGTCGGGTGGTGAACACACTCGTTTGGTTGGCGCCTGGCGCAGTGTCTCTGTGAGTTTTGAGAAATCATTGGTTTTGCCGTAGATTGTAAATATTGTAATATGTAGTTGTATAGTAAAGTTGAGTTACTACATCTTACAAGCCAAGTAATAAAAGCGAAGCTTCTACATACTCGCAAGCGTGGATAGAACGCACGCGCGAGTTAACGGTCACGTTTTTTCTCGGTTTACTCCCCGGCAGCCATGGGCATGGCATATTCTACTGATACTAAAGAAGCTTCGCTTCAAAAAGTATGAGGTAATTTAATGTAATGAAAAGTTAATAGTTATTTAAACTTTAAATAAAAACATACTCAATATACCGTGTGAGTACCTACCTACTGCACTCAATTACTTAATGATGTAGATATCTATCTTGACGTAATAACCTTGATACCTCAAAGAATTTCGGTAAATTCTTATTTATTAAAATAATAAAGAAGTTATGACGACTTTACTGCACGGCTGCTACGCCGTAGCTCACGATGCTGGTTCCGCTACGCTAGCTACGCTGCCGTAGCGGAACGAAATATATACGATTGTTTATGCGTGTCTGCAAATAATAAAAAAATAAGTAAAACGTATTTATACACGGTGAATTTTCGTTGGTTTTGGAAACGAAAACGGGTCATTGTACTCATCATTATGAACAACTTTTACTATGGGAACAACCCTGAAATTGCGTAAAAAAAATCAGCTGACCCCAACATTTGTGTTTACATAAATCGACAAAATATAGGCAGCTTATTTTTTTTCGCGATTTCAGTGTTAGTCCCGTAGTAAAAGTTGTTCATAATGATGAGTACAATGACCCTTTCTGGTGTCAAAACCAACGTAAACTCAGCGTGTATATGCTATTGAGAAAACACAGTAAACTATAAACTGAAACCACATGAGCAAAATGGATTAACCATAAAATGTGAAACATAAACGATCACCTTGCGTTATTAACTTACAGTCTATAAAAAAACATCCAAAATTACCTCTGAATTACAAGAATCCCGCTATCGCTTATACTTTGCATCACACGCCCTATTTCTAAGAAGAAATCGTAACGTCGTCGTCCGCCATCATGCATCCCGCCCGGCGTCAACCGCAGCCGATCACCGTCAGAGCACTCAGAGCGTCACCCGGCGACCTCCGACGTGCTAGCTTTCAATAGGACCTAGGTTTCTAGTTTCTAAATTGTACTTATAAGATATCAAGGCTGGTAGAAGAAAACAAATCAATTTAAAATGGGTACTTGTGTCGGATTCCAAAAAAATACATTTTACTTATAAATGGCTCACCACACAAGCTGTAACTAATTGATTTTGAAACTGGCTGGCTGGCTTTTTCTTTGAATAAGTGCTCAAGTGACGTTTTATTATTGTTACATTATTAATAGGTTGTAGTCCTCAACCGAAATACAGCTAAGTTATACCTAAGTGCCTACTTATTCAAGAACTTGTAGGAAGAAGTTTTTAAACCTTCGCGAATTTCAGTCATGTTAAACTATGTTTACGGGACTTGCCGCGCACAATAAAATCAAAATATAAGAAACATTTTGACTGACCTCGACTTTGTATGCTTAGATTTTGGAAAACGTTTCATTAATTATTCATGAATTTTAATCTATATAATAATATAAACCATATGAAGTACTAGCTTACACCCGCGACTTTGTTAAAGATATTATCGCACATCCCTCGGAAACTGTTCATTTTTCCGGGATAAAAGTTGCTTATATGTTAGTCCGGGTTATGGCCTATCTGTGTGCCAAATTTAATCCAAATCCGTTTAGCCGTTTTTGAAGGACAAATAAACAAACATTCATACGTCATCGCATTTATAATATTAGCAGGATAATTCCAATGCGTAGCTTTGAATAGGTTTTATGTATCAAAAGACCACACAAGAGTTAACGGACGAGGGGAAACATCTTGATTATTGTTTTCCTAGATCTTCATCAATATCATCATCATCATCTTTATCATTTTCATCCCAACACTTAGCGAGCCGATATAATTAATTGAATAATCACAATCGGCTGGAGTTATTCGTTCCGACCATATTGAGTCATCTTTACCTCTCAATGGGTCGCTGAAACCGACCGCAGCTTTACGAGATAATGGCCGCTCCTTACATTATTAGTTACTACCTATATGGTCCGTAAATTAATTTGTGACACTTATTTTATTAACGACTCATAAAATTAGGGGCCGTGATTCCTGTAACTGAACGTGATTGGGTCCGGATGCGGGAACTTATAAAGGTTTTATTGATTTGGTGTTTGGTATTGGAGGTGGTTTTAAATATGAGTGAGATCCTACAATCCTTATAATAATAATAGCGAATAACCAGATTCATAATTAACGCTTTGAAAGTGCATGCACTTTTTAAATGCTTGTTCGAAATATAAACTTTTGACATTGAATTTACCTACCTTTAATACCTATAATGTTGTTGTTTGTCCTTCCAATCACGCAAAAACAGTTGAAAGGATTTGGAGGGCACACAGATAAATAAACTGAATTAACATTAAAATATAGGCTACTTTATTATCCCGGTTAGATAAACAGTGGGGTGATTGTGTAATGCATTGACATTAGCTTTTATTTTGAAATTATAACAATATTCACTGCGTGGTACATAGTTGCCGATAAGACGAATTGTCAAAACACACGGAGCAATGAACATTGACATCTTATTGATTGCAAGCTAGTACTACAATAAATTGTTTGCGAATGCTTCATCAGCATACATACAATTGATGAATACATCATTTATCGAAATTTAGTTTTTAACATTTGAAGTACAGGTACTGTAGTTTAACATAAACATAACATAACATCACGCCTGTATTTCCCCGAAGGGGTTGGCAGAGGTGTATAGTACACCCACATTTCGCCAGTTATGTTATGGTCCCATGTAATACGAGCCTATTGCCATAATACTGTAGTTTAATCAGAAACTATTAACTCTGTAAAATATAGTTCGTTGTAGTTGTAGATAGAAAACCGGCCAAGAGCATGTCGGGCCATGGTCAGTATTATAGGGTTCCTTAAGTAGGTCTAATTACAAACGAATCAAATCGAATATTAATCATTGCTATTTTAGTTTTTGCAAACAGCGCCACCTAGCACTAAATTTAAGAAGCTAAATTTAAGAAGTGTGTCATATCAATATAACACAAAGTTTCTTTTTGTGATTTTTTTAAATAAAATCACAAAAATTAAAGGAGCATTATTTGCTAAGATCATTTTTCTCTAAGGTCAATGACCTATGAACTAGGACGTCTTAAGTATTTTTCAGTTTTCTCAATATTACTCAAAAAATTATAATCACATTATACTCGAAATAATTTTAAAAGAGAGTTTTTATAAAGGTCTATCAATGTGGAAGACTATAAGTTTCCACGTTGCATAGTTTAGAAATGGCAGGGGGGGGGGGACACATTGCAAGCCACTTTGGCGAACTGTATTTCGCAGATGGTGTACCTGATAAAAAAGTAATGATTGAAACATTACCTTCATTTTAGTAGACCTATTCAATGATACCCCACACGAGGGGGTGCAGCGAAAGAAAAAATTTCATCCCCATTTCACATGTATGGGCCGGGCCACCCCTAAAATACGTTATCAAGATTTTTTTTATTCTTTTAAAATTGAGATCTATACCTAAACCATTTTATTACAAAATTTCATTTATTTATGTTTATAACTGTAGAAGTTATTAAGCTGTAAAGGATTAGGACAGACGGACAGACGGACAGATGGACGGACATGACGAAACTGTAAGGGTTTCTTGTAGGACTACAAAAAACCCTAAAAAGAGCCAAAAGTGGCAGTTTTTCGCAATGATGTATTCAGCGAGTAATAATTAATTTCCTGATGGGGGTGCCACTTGGCTGCTACATGCGCCTTAAGTAGTCGACTCTGGTTTCTTTGTTTTTCACTTCCAAATTTATCTGAAGATCTATTTTAATATGTTATATATCACACTAGTCGAGGAGTAAATAGATTTAACTTTATTATTCAGTACGCTAATAACTATCTGTCCTTAGAAAACAGCTTTCTCAATTCTCAAATCACCGCTATAGTTCACGAGACGATATAAATCTGAGGCGACGACCTCACCATCAGAACTCCGCTATCTTCACTCCACTTACACAGTCATTACTTGACCTGTCTCCCCTCGAGGATCACATGACAGGCCCGGCTTAGGCGGCGGGGCTCCGGGGCGCGCTATATTGGCCGCGCGCCGCGGGACGCCCATGCATTATGCATACCGGGAGCGGTGGCGCATGCATTATGGAACAACCCCTAAACTTATCTGGCTTTCATTAAATTGTCACCGAATTGTTTTTTTAAGTAATGTGATTTACCGATGACAGCCGCGGCTGTCGAGCATGAGGTCATGATGCGTGCGATTCGCAGGTCGGGTCGTGTCGTTAGATTTTTTGTAAAGAAAAAAACAATTTTTCGTTTGCAGCATACTTGACAAAGTGCTAAATACATTATGTTTCTAAATATAAAGTGTGTAAGTTCTGCAATTTTATAAACTTGTGACGCTTTGATCATCAATTATATTATCAATTCCTTATTATTATTATGAACCTATGCTGTCCCACACCTGGGAGAAGGCCTCCCTCCATTTCTTCCACTTTTCTCGATCTCGTGCCTCTTCCTTCCAGTTATAAAGTGATTATCAATTTCATATCAATTCCTATAAAAAGTAATGTCATGACGGTCCTGACTCTCTCACTGACTGACCTATCAACGTCCAGCACACACCCTTGCACCTTGAAAGCTGACATTTTGCACAGAGACTCCCTGTTTAGGTAGTTTGTATAAACATATATAGGTACCATATAATATCACGCTTAAATGTTCACTTTTGATGTTAATCCGGATTACGTTCTATCTGTAATATGCCACATTAAAATCCAGACACTAGTTTTTGTGTGAAAGAGTAATAAACATCCATACATCCTCACATTCTTTCACGTTTATTATATTAGTAGGATGTAGACAAGAAATAAAGCCGGATTTTTTGTAATTCCCACAGAATAGGGAACAAAGTCCACGCGGGTGGAGTCACGCGCAAAAGCTAGTACAAAATAAATGTCTATTGTCAAAAGTGAACATTTAAGCGTGATATGGTATGTTTATACAAACTGCTAATGTTGCGTGAAGGCCGGAAATCATAATACTGGTGATTTTGTAGGTAGTTATTAAATAAAATAAAACGTTGCACAATTCACGGCTAACTATAGGGCCTCTGATTTAAAAAAACTCACTTATGTTTCGAATCTTCGATCACCAAAGTACCGGCACGCCGCCAATCGAGGTGATTAGAACAGTTTGTGTGGTCTTTATTCTGGCAGTTATGAAACTGTTCTTTTTTAGGTTTCCGTACTCAAAGGGTATCAACGAGACTCGTAAAACTGTGCTACTATTATGCCTATGCCGTCTGTCCGTCTGTCTGTCACAGCGCTGTGTCTCGTATCGTAATAGGCAGACCAACAGACCGTTGAAATGTTCATAGAATAGGTTGGTATGTGTTACTATGACCTCTATCAAGACAAATACTAAAAGTAATAAAAAAAGTCTAAACCCAAAGTGGCCCGCCCCCACACAACAAAGTTTTTTGGTCCTGCTCATATCTTAAAAAAAGTAATAACTAAATACAAGCACCAAATAGTGCATACGCTATAGTTAAACAACAAATAATAAATACAATAAAATCTATTATTTCACAGAGATGTGTGGTGGTACGGAACCCTTAGACTTTTTTTTTTTTTTTTTTTTAATCTTTATTTAAAGAGTTTTTTCGTATACACGAATATGCCACTCTGGAAGAACAATAATGTTATATATGTAACACAAAAGTATATAAACTTATCTATTCTTAAGGCCAATCTTAACTAAATTTAGTAATTCGACTGCACCTTCGGATAAAGGTTCAGCCAAAACACTATTACAATAACCTATATTAAAAAAAAAAATATTGTTTGGAAACAATTGATTTCTATAGCCTTCGTTACGGACACACTCCATCAAAATATGAACAACATCTTCTACAACATTACAGGTAGTACAATTAGGCGAATCAACTTTTTTCATTAAATATGCGAACTTATTAAGTGGAATATGTCCAGAACGAAGGCGCATCATAAGTGATAAGTCCGGTCTAGCCAGTGGGCTGTTATCAATCCAAGGCCCTTTAAATGGTTGTGGCTGGATCGTTTTGTACCAAATGCCTTTCTCCTTCGATCGCTCATCGAAATACTCCTTCCACAATTCGTAACATGACTTTTTTACTATATGTATGCAATCTGTATAAAAAGGTAATACGCCCTTAGACTTACATACAGAGATTAATCTAAGCGTGAGCTCATGTTTCCAACTGTCAAATAGTACCGCATTTTGACAGTTGGAAGCATGAGTTCACGCTTAAATTCGTCTCTTAATATAAGCTGCGCAAATCCGGTTCGTACTTAGTTTTTAGGGTTCCGTACCCAAAGGGTGCCAAACGGCACCCTATTACTCTCGCTACGCTGTCCGTCCGTCCGTCCGTCCGTATATCTGTCACAGGACTGTATCTTTGCAACGGTAATAGATAACCAGTTGAAATTTTCACATAATATGTGTTACTAAGTTGCCTATTACGACAAATACTAAAAATGAAAAAAAGTTTAAAATAAAAGGGGGTCCCCATACAAGAAACCTCAAAAACATGCATATTTTTCAACGTTTTCTTTCCTGCTCTATCTTCAAAACGGTAACACAGACCAGCGTCAAACTTGGTCAGATTATAGTGCATACTATGTAGTTTTGCAACAAATAGAGCAAACATAGACATATGTGGTGGTACCTGCGTAAGAAAGAGATGCAAAAATTCATATTTCACGCAAGTTGCGTTGATGTCTTTTGATCAACTCTCGTAAATTAAATCAGTTTCTATGGGATATTAGGTCGATGGGTGGTACGGAACCCTTATTGCTTGAGTCCGACTCACACTTGGCCGGTTTTTTGTAATTTGAGCCTAGAAAAAACTAAAAGTAGAGGGATCCTAGATTATTTTTAAATGGCTATCTAGGATGTTTACGCTACCTCGTTGCATTGTTGGACGATGTTGTATTCTGATCATCACACGTGTTTGTTGCTCCTACGTCGCCTACCTACGTGCATATTAACTGAAATATTTTGATAGAAACGTGGGAGCGTTTATATAAACATTTTAATAGAAAATGATGTACAGATTTATTATAATGTGTAGGTTTCTAAATACATGATGAGAAGCGTACTGCGTCAGCAGCTTGAAGATATATAATTTCACATAAGATCGGGTGAAAACCAGATGTTGTTGTGAGCAACTTGAGATAAACTTATCTCTCGCCTTGAATAAATCCCGAGTTGTTGGATGGAACGTTGTCTGGTAAAAGTTCAGTGCCTATTAGCCCCTCGTGTGTTAAACCACATTTTAAAGGTCGACGTCTATTGTTTAACTATTGTGTATTTTACCTGGCAGTTGAGCTCCTATTAGAGCTCCTTGTGAAAGACCTCGTCCAGAGAAATACTGCCGCCGAACAGTGATGTTTGCATTGCTGTGTTCCGGTGCTCGTGGTACGGGTGCCGGTGACATTACAATCACATGAGACTTTCCATCTTCATGTCTCAGTTTGGTGAACGCGACTTGCAATACCATTTATGCAACAGACTGTGGTATTGCAGTTGTTATAGGCAAAAGTAAGAACATAACATCAGGTGGGCCTTTAGCTCGTTTCGGCATCATCCTATGCTTTAAAAAAGAAAGACTTTAAATTATTAACTAGTCCATCTGTTCAGTTCTTCCACAAAACTAGATTAACACCCATAATCTTAGTTGTTTCCTCAACTTTCTTTCTTTCTTTTTGTTTGTTGTTTCTTTGTTGTTTGTTTGATGATTACTTTGAATTCAAATTTTTTCCAATCCACTGAAGCAAATTTTAAATTTATTAATGATGGATTGACATGGTTTTTTATTTTAAAATTAATTTTAATTATTTCAGTTATTTATTGATTTGTATAATGTAAATTGACGAAAATGTATTTAATTTATTGACTTTGTAGTTTAATTGATGGAAGTTTACAATAGGTAGGTACATATATATATATATTTTTTTGATTATTGATTCGCATAATGAAATTGTAAGGAAATTATTTTATTGCATGTTAATTTTTATTTAAATTTTGAAATAACAATAATTACGTCGCAAATGACACTTTTCCAGTCTTGAGGAAGCTTTAAAGTTGATTGCGATGTACCTTGAGTTCTTCCTTCTTCACCTTGTGTAAGGAAAAGTATCAAGTGACGGAGATTTTTTGCAACTGTGAATACTACTGATGAAATATTGTATTGAGTCACATTGAGTGGAGTCTAGAAACGTTCGAGGAAACAACTAAGACTATGGCTGCAAAACAACCTGCGTACCAAAAATCTCGATTGTTGAATGAGTCCTGACTTCTCCCGGTCGAGCTTGTAATATCGGATGTCCCGGCACAGTCGGTGGCTCAATGGCTCTGTGTGTCAGCGTGTTGTCTTCATTACTGCGCCTGTAAGCCACCCTCCTCGCGTACTGGAGGCGCAGGAATAACCTCCTGGTGCGATCATAATAATATCATTATGAATTATTATGATGCTTTCTTATTATATGAAGTAACGGGTTATAGCACTTTAGAATATTTAATCAAATGCGATATACCTATGTACAGTCGACTGCATGACAGTGGTAACACTTGAATTAGAAAACCGTCCTTCACATTTCAGCCGAAAGACGTCCACTGCTGGACATAGACCTCCCTCAATGGATATGTCATAATCGCCACGCTTGGCGGGCGGGTTGGCGATTGCAGTTGGTTGGTAAAATACTCAGAAAACGCTGCTGCCCATCCTCTGGTGAATGCCTTAGTCGCCTATTACGACACCCATAACCAAACCAAACTGTCCTTACTGTTTACAAAATCACAAAAAAAAACAAAAATAACAAACAAATACTCACATATAACAATCAAATTTCAGACGGTTGAATCCTCTTGAACGACTAAAATCAACTCGTGTGAACGCGGTATAAGATCTTACTGCTTGGTTTTTTATCATCAGTATCGTAGAATAGATGTAAGCCCGGCAGCGCGACTCTGCCGCCCGCCCTCGTGGTGGGGCGGGGCGGGGGGGGGCGCCTTCGCGTCTCTTCCGGCACACTCGCGCGCTTCCGGTGCCGCATCCGGCCGCATATCCGGCTTCCGCGACTTTGTTTTTGTGACTTGCATTTTTGTCTTGGACTTTTTTATAGTATTTTTCAAGGGAAAATTGTAAATTTACTTTTTGTCAAAATATGATAACACAATCGCATATGTTAATGATTGATTTTATTGAAAATGATTTATTTTTACAATAAATAAAATGGAAAACCCGCCGAATACATAATCTCCTCATTTTTTTGAAGTCGGTTAAAAAGGTATTAATGCTTGGTTATATCCTTACCCATATATTTTTAAGCACCCGAGAGGCTCTCGGTAGTCTAAACAAGATTTTCCATTGTGTTGAAAGTTTAAATTAACTATACATTTGTGCAATAACAAACAAACTTGGCTTTAATGAACATTAAAAATGTGTCAATTGTTGTGTAATAATGTCGGGCAGTGTGCACAGTGACAACAAGTGACAGTGAGCGGGATGCTGTGGCTGAGCGCGAGTGAGCAGCGCCGCATCCAGCATCTCTACCACGGTGCATTATCTTTGTTCCTACTTCATCATCAGCATCATTTCAGCCGAAAGACGTCCACTGCTGGACATAGGCCTCCCCCAATGGGGGGGATATGCCATAATCGCCACGCTTGGCAGGCGGGTTGGCAATCGCAGTCGGTTGGTTAAATACTCAGAGAACGCTGCTGCCCATCCTATGGTGAATCCCTTATTCGCCTTTTACGACACCCATGAGAAGATATAGGGATATATGTATATTGTTCCTACTTACTTAACATTAGTTATTAATATGAAAAAATAATTAACGCGCACAACCTACGCTCTACTACTACTGTTACTTAAAATTGTCTGCCTTCTAGATTTTTTTCGTAGATTGAGTACCTCAAAGTTCAAAAATTTATACAAATAAGTATTGTAAAATATACGAAAACATGTAAAAAAGAATACATAAATATAAGAGTTTCCTCTGGCTAAAAAAATCATATAGACATTAGTTTGTTTGTCCTTCAACCACGCTGAAACGGCACAACGGATTTGGATATAGTTTGGCGCACAGATAGACCATAATCTGGATTAACACATACGATACTTACTTTATACATAGGGCAAAGCCACCACCATAGCCACTAGAACTATAGAACAAATTATGTGAATGCTAATGATATGTAATTTAAAAGTATTGTCAAATAATACACGCATTATGAAAAAAATTGTATGCCAGTATATACCTAGCCTATATTTTTTTTTTTTATTCTTAACCGGCTGCGTTTGATCACCACCTCACCTGATGTTAAGCGTAATCAAGTCCCAAACAGCACGCTACTACGATAGTACTATTAAATATTCTGTGACGCTACACTGTAAAACCTAATGATACTGTGAGTATTAGTGAGTGATTACTGCGTGCAACGAAACGATTTAAATTACTAAAAAAAAAACGAAGGAAAATTAATTTAAATAATATACGCGATGTAATCCAGTTAAACTTGTTTTATTACAAAGTAATTAAGTAAGTAAACTTTATTGTTTCTGATTGAGTGGTTACAGTTGTTATACATACATGATAGTGTTAGATAAATAATAATAAATAAATAAAAATAAATAAATATCTTTTTGGAACGTTTTTACACGCACCATCTAGTCCCAAACTAAGCAGAGCTTGTGCTATGGGTACTAGATAATGGATATAATACTTATATAATTTTTTTTTTGTAAATACATACTTATAATACTTAAGATACATCAATCAGCCCATTTTGGCCATATTATAATGAGTAGTGATCGCGAGAACCTAAGAAATTATTACATAATTTATGATACTTTTTATCGACATAGGTACCACGGGAGCGAAGTCGGGTGTCAGCTATCCGGCTCCACAGGAGTAGTTTCATACCTAACACATTATTTTGTTGCATCACAAATACACCATGTTAACGTGATAAAACCCTTTGGTTTAATGTTGAACGTTTTCTATGAAGGCTAACAAATAATGTTATCAGTAACAACTGGTATTTACCGACGACGCGACGACGACGTCAGATTTCTTTCGTACACCGCTACGCCACTGTCAATACAGTTATCAAATGATGAAATGTACACTTTTTATGAGCGAAACTTGCTCAATTTTGGAAATTATTTTATCCAGAGTAGTCATTGACTAGTGACTCATTGTGACAGTCATCTATAATGTTGCACCACGACGCGGACGGCGGCTTATAGGTAGGCTGATACAATACCAGGCCCCTCAGAAAGTATTGCGAAAAAAAGTTTTTATATATGGGAGACTGGCCAGTTATAATGTTTTTCGAAAATATGATTATTTATAAGTAAAAATAAGTAAGTTCCAATTTCAAAATTTCCCTCCACATTTTTTGCGAGTTAATTCAAAGTATTGTGTCTCACTGAAATATGGATCTGCGCCGGGAACATTTTAGAGCTATGATTTTATACGATTTCAAGTGTCGCCTGAAACCGGATGAATCGTACGATAGACTTCAAATGGCATTCATGGATGAAAGCCCTTCCAAGGCAACCGTGTATCGTTGGTATAACGAATTCAAGCGCGGTCGACCAACTTTGGGGGATGACGAAAGAAGCGGTCGCCCTTTGACGGCTGTTACCGAAGAAAACGTGCTAGCAGTGAAAAATTTAATCCAAGACAATAGGCGAATTACATATCAGGAGATTCAACACATATTGAAGATTGGATCGGGAAGCGTTCACGAGATTCTACACAGCCATCTTCGCGTGAGGAGGATAGTATCACGCTGGGTGCCGCACAACCTCACCGATGCTCAGAAGCAGGCCCGGGTGGAATGGTGCCGTGATATGCTTAACAAATTTGAAGAAGGCTCGTCTCGGCGTGTTTACGACATCGTTACAGGTGATGAGTCCTGGATTTATCAATACGACCCAGAAACCAAGCGCCAGTCGACTGTTTGGGTGTTTCAAAATGAGCCAACGCCTACCAAAGTGAAGCGATCTAGAAGCGGGGGTAAGATTTTGATCGCTAGCTTTTTTAATTTGACTGGCCACTTGGTATCAATTCCCTTACGGGATCAAAGAAGCATTAATGCCGAATGGTATACTACCAAATGTTTGCCAGAAGTTTTCTCTGTTATAAGCAACAAGCGACCAAACACAGGGCTCCGCGGGCTACTGCTCCACCACGACAATGCACCTGCGCACACCGCACTCAAAACGAGGGACTTCCTGGACAGCACGCCAGTCAAACTCCTGGGTCACCCTCCTTACAGCCCTGATCTAGCACCGTGTGACTTCTTTTTATTCCAAAAAATCAGCTCAAAGGGATACAATTTTCGTCGCCGGAAGATGCGCTGGCTGCGTTCGAGCAGGCTGTAAACGAGGTGTCTGCGGCGGACTGGAAAAAGTGTTTTGAAAACTGGTTTAGGCGCATGAATCTTTGTATAGAGGCTGGTGGAAAGTACTTTGAAAAGATTTGATAAAAATATATGTACCTATAGAACAATTTTTTTTAGTTTCGCAAAACTTTCTGAGTGTCCCACGTATATGGAATCGCTTAACTTGTCATGTTACTTATTTTCTTTACAAAACAGCAAGATTTAGGCTCTCTGCGTCTAGTGATGTAATGTTTCTGAAACAGCAAATTCATGGTAGCTTAGTGGATAAGGCACTGGTAGTCGCAGGTTCGAATCATGCTCGTGAGCAAATTTCCTCCTCACCAAATTTCACCTCTAACCTCTTAAGGGGTCATTGTACTCATCAGCATACTGATGAGTATAATGACCCCTTAAGAGGTTGGAGGTTGGTGGGAACTTTCATAAAAGTTTCATTTTGAGAATGGTAATGTTGATGTGGTTGATCATCAAATATTAATAAGCTTAAAGTAGCACGTGGTCTAACCATATGACGTCGGTATCTACCTATAACCCAGTGACTGGGTTGCGGGGGTTAGATGGCAGTAGCTCCATGTAAAATACTGATTTTCAGCCGCACCTGGTTTGACTGGAAGCTGGCCCCAATAGGCTAGGCGAAAGAAGAAGGCGATCAACAAAACTACGTCAGGTCGCCTTAAGCTTATCATGTTGTTACTTTTGCAGATCCTTATGGAGCGCTGAGTGGCTGCGCGCGCGCCTCTGGCGGCCAGGTGCAGCTGTGGCAGTTCCTGCTGGAGGAGCTGGCGGCTGCGGCACCTGGCATCTGCTGGGAGGTACGTACTAACATTGGCAAATTATCTTTAGGTAAGCCAGGCCAGTAAGGTGGACCGACGACCTGGTGAAGGTCGCGGGAATCAGCTGGATGCGGAAAGCGCAGGTCGGGTCGTTTTGGCGATGCTTGGGGGAGGTCGGCCTATGTCCAGCAGTGGAGTGGTCTTTCTGCTGAAATGATGATGATGATGATAATAATTATGAAGCCAGGTCCATCAATCAATAATTTCCTATGATGTTGCTGTGCCCTGGCAGGGCTCATGTTCAATCAATCAAAATGTTTATTTGTTTGAAACTGTATATATTATTCTAATGTATAACACCTTGTTAACAACATGAAAGCAAAAATAATTATGATGATTTAATAACTTTATTGAATCCCGACGGCGGCGGGGCGGCGCGGCAATGTGAACTCGACATACGCCATGCCACGGGCAACACAAAACAAAGAGTTTGAGTAGAAGTTTGACGTCGTCTGTGGTGTAATGATTTGAGACTTCAGTGTTGGACTCCTGATCACGAGGTCGTGGGTTCGATTCCCACAGGACACAAATATTTATGTCCTATATCGCATGTACAATGGGGAGTGCTCTGAGGAATTGTTCGACTTTATACCAGCCGCTGACTTCCACCATCGTACCACCCGCTATAAATCTAAATTCCATCCTCACCGTCTTGATGGTTGGTGGTCAACTACAGTACGTTTCACACGCCACTTTTTGCCTCGTACAGCAAATCTGTGGAACCAACTTCCGTCAGCGGTTTTCCCGAACAAATTCGACATGGGAGCCTTCAAGAAAAGAGCATACGTCTTATGGCGAAACGAGCTAAAGGCCCACCTGATGTTAAGCGGTTACCTTTGCCCATAACAACTTCAATACCACCTAGGCTGTTGCCTAAATCCTAAATGGTACCGCAAGTCGGTTCGCCAAACTGAGACATGAAGATGGAAAGTCTCATGTGATAATATGTGATAATGTGAGTAATTTCACCGGCAACCGTACCCTTCAGACCGAAACACAGCAATACAAGCATCACTATTTGGCGGAGAAGTAGGCATGGTGGTAGTACTTCCCCGGACGAGCTCTTTCACAAAGGAGCTCTACTACTACAAAAAAAAGGTCGGCGACGCATCGGAGACTCCCCTGGTGTTGCGGATGTCCATGGGCGGCGGAGATTGCTTACCATCAGGTGACCCGCATGCTCGTTTGCCCCCCTATGTTGTAAAAAAAAAAAGCTGCTGACGTAATTTGTAGTGTAGCATCTTGGCTAAGTATTTGCGATGTTGCTGCAGGGCCCCCCCGGCGAGGGCGAGTTCCGGCTGTCGGACCCGGACGAGGTGGCGCGGCGCTGGGGCCGGCGCAAGCAGAAGCCCAACATGAACTACGACAAGCTGTCGCGCGCGCTGCGCTACTACTACGACAAGAATATCATGAGCAAGGTGAGACAACACACCGCCGACTACATCTGTTACCATTTCATCCTCCGAGCCTTTTCCCAATTATATTGGGGTCGGCTTCCAGTCTAGCCAGATGCGGCTGAACATCAGCATTTTACACGGAGCGACTGCCATCAGACCCCCGCAACCCAGTTACTGGGTAATACTGACATTCGGAGGTTAGACCAGTTGTCAGACTTTCAGGCTTCTGACTACCCGTAACGACTGCCATAGATATTCGTATGACAACCGGGACCGACAGCTTAACGTGCTCTCCGAAGCACTTATTTTCTATTTATATACGTGGGACACTCAGAAAGTTTTGCGAAACTAAAAAAAATTGTTCTATACGTACATATATTTTTATCAAATCTTTTCAAAGTACTTTCCACCAGCCTCTATACAAAGATTCATGCGCCTAAACCAGTTTTCAAAACACTTTTTCCAGTCCGCCGCAGACACCTCGTTTACAGCCTGCTCGAACGCAGCCAGCGCATCTTCCGGCGACGAAAATTGTATCCCTTTGAGCTGATTTTTTATTTTTGGGAATAAAAAGAAGTCACACGGTGCTAGATCAGGGCTGTAAGGAGGGTGACCCAGGAGTTTGACTGGCGTGCTGTCCAGGAAGTCCCTCGTTTTGAGTGCGGTGTGCGCAGGTGCATTGTCGTGGTGGAGCAGTAGCCCGCGGAGCCCTGTGTTTGGTCGCTTGTTGCTTATAACAGAGAAAACTTCTGGCAAACATTTGGTAGTATACCATTCGGCATTAATGCTTCTTTGATCCCGTAAGGGAATTGATACCAAGTGGCCAGTCAAATTAAAAAAGCTAGCGATCAAAATCTTACCCCCGCTTCTAGATCGCTTCACTTTGGTAGGCGTTGGCTCATTTTGAAACACCCAAACAGTCGACTGGCGCTTGGTTTCTGGGTCGTATTGATAAATCCAGGACTCATCACCTGTAACGATGTCGTAAACACGCCGAGACGAGCCTGCTTCAAATTTGTTAAGCATATCACGGCACCATTCCACCCGGGCCTGCTTCTGAGCATCGGTGAGGTTGTGCGGCACCCAGCGTGATACTATCCTCCTCACGCGAAGATGGCTGTGTAGAATCTCGTGAACGCTTCCCGATCCAATCTTCAATATGTGTTGAATCTCCTGATATGTAATTCGCCTATTGTCTTGGATTAAATTTTTCACTGCTAGCACGTTTTCTTCGGTAACAGCCGTCAAAGGGCGACCGCTTCTTTCGTCATCCCCCAAAGTTGGTCGACCGCGCTTGAATTCGTTATACCAACGATACACGGTTGCCTTGGAAGGGCCTTCATCCATGAATGCCATTTGAAGTCTATCGTACGATTCATCCGGTTTCAGGCGACACTTGAAATCGTATAAAATCATAGCTCTAAAATGTTCCCGGCGCAGATCCATATTTCAGTGAGACACAATACTTTGAATTAACTCGCAAAAAATGTGGAGGGAAATTTTGAAATTGGAACTTACTTATTTTTACTTATGAATAATCATATTTTCGAAAAACATTATAACTGGCCAGTCTCCCATATATAAAAACTTTTTTTCGCAATACTTTCTGAGGGGCCTGGTATATTTATTAATTATTATTCCTTGAAACTCCGCGCACTAAAGTTATTAACTTATTATGTCTTTAAAACAGGATAATATTGTCTTCGAAGGCAACTAATTTAGATTAGAGATTTTATACATTTCCTACGTAATTAATGTTATACATAGCCAATTTAGTAAAATTATTAAATGAACGTTCTAAGAACCGCTATCGAACACTATCGTAATAAAACAAAGTTTAACCGGATTAAATCGCGTATATTATTTAAATTGGTTTCCCTGACGTTTCGAAAGCTTTGCAGCATTTCGTGGTCGCAGGTAGACTAAGATGACAAGCGTCTTTACAAATATTTCTAAAAAAATATTTTAATCTACCGTACAATATTATTAATTAAAATCGTTTCGATGCACGCAGTAATCACTCACAATATCATTATCTTTTACAGTGTTGCGTGCAGTTTGGGACTTGATTATTTTTAGGACTGGGTTCCAAACAGGTGGTAGCTGCCAACCATCTTCTCAATTAAAATTAGGATGTTTTTTAATTTCAATAGCCTCTCGGAGCATTCTAGGTACATATCGGTTTTCCTAAACCTAAGAAGTTACTATCGTAATGTCAGATTACATCTGTTACCATTTAAACCATTTATTTCACTACACAGTGTCAAATTAGTTAGCTAAGTAGATATACTGAGTTATTAATAATATATCAAAAACACTTTGATGGTAGTCTCTATTCATCATTCTAATACACAACTTTTACTGTGGGACCAACAATGAAATAATAATAAAATCTATCCTTAATCTCGATCTGTATGAAACCGCCGTTTTTTAGGGTTCCGTACCCGAAGGGTGCCAAACGGGACCCTATTACTCTCGCTACGCTGTCCGTCCGTCCGTCTGTCTGTCACAGGGCTGTATCTTTGTAACGGTAATAGATAACTAGTTGAAATTTTCACAGAATATGCGTTGCTATGAGGGGTATCACAACAAGTACTAAAAACAAAAACTTAAACCAAAGGGGGGTCCTGATACAAGAAACCTCAAAAAACGCATTTTTTTCTACGTTTTTGTTCCTGCTCTATCTTCAAAACGGTAATACATATCAGCGTCAAACTTGGTCAGATTATAATGCATATTATGTAGTTTAGCAGCAAATACTAAAAATTACACAAATATAGACATATGTGGTGACCTGCGTAAGAAAGAGATGCAAAAATTCATATTTCGCGCAGCGTACGTTGATGTCTTTTGATAAACTCTCGTAAATTAAATTAGTTTATATGGGGTATCATTGGGGTAATTGTGTAATTAATGCATTGACATTGAAATTAGCTTTCATTTTGAAATGATAACAATATTCATTGCGTGGTACATAGTTGCCGATAAGACGAATTGTCAAAACACACGGAGCAATGAACATTGAAATCCTATTGATTGCGATCGCGAGTGAGTTACGCAATTCGGCAGCGGGTCGATGGTTGGTACAGAACCCTTACTGCGCGAGTCCGACTCGCACTTGGCCGGTTTTTTTTCAACCTCTGCCAGGTATTACAGATACGTTACTTCTAAGAAACTTGTAAAGAAAAAACTGATAACCGTCAAGATTCCGAAATATCATTTTAACAATCCGATCGTTCTTGACGTAGGAATTGGTTGGATAAGATAAGATAAGATAAGATAAAGTTTATTGGGCAACATTATTACAAGTATAACAAGGTAAAAGAGTACGATAGTAGCTGCAGTAGTATGCACTGTGTCGCAGCTGCCATCGCCCACCTCCAGATTCTACAGGAATATAATGCAATAACTGTGCTTGAAAAACATGATCAAAAATAAAACCAGTGAAATAAATATTTAGATAAAATACAAATAGTTACTATTTAACATCATCTAAGTATTTGAGTGTGCATGTGTAATGTATGAATGTGTGAGAGGTATGTTTGTGTGTTGATGTATTATTGCGTGAGAATTATTAATTTATGACCAGACCCTCTGTATCTTCATAAGAAAGTGTATATAGCCACTCATTTACTTTGGTTTTGCACTTATTTAAGGTGATCGTTACCATTATGTGTGTAGGTGCACGGCAAGCGGTACGCGTACCGGTTCAGCTGGGCGGGGCTGGCGGCCGCGTGCCAGGCGCAGGCGGGCGACGCGCCGCCCTACTGGCACTACCTGCCGCCCAGCGCGCAGGCGCAGCCCCCACACACACACTCGCATGCCGAGCAGCCGCCCGCCGCGCAGTAGGCGCCGCGACGCAGTCCAGCGTGGCGACCCGCTACGACACGCGACGCGGTGCGCGCTACGACGCGGTCACCTGCACGTATCGGCTACGACGTAGCACGTTGCTATACGCAGTATAGCGCAGCACGGCAGAGCAGTGTAGTGGCACACAATATGGTGCATATCAGCTCACGCTTCGGTGCAGCCAGCGTGGCCAACTTAAGTACTGTTCGCCTGGATTGTGTATGGATTTTATTTTACAAATATGTGGTATGAAAAAGTAATCGACTTACTTATTTTTAAAGTCATGTTTTCGTGAAATCTTTATCCATAAAGTGCCCTGTTACACGCACAAGATTTATTATATAAAGTATAATGTCTGCTCACCAGTGGCGAAGGGTGAATATTTTCAGAAGGGAAGCCGCAGGTACAGTCTAGCAAAGCAATAGATATACAGGGTAGAGAGATATAAATGAAGTTTTTTCAGAAGATTATGGATGTTTTCGAGAGAAATATAAATTTAATAACGGACAAAGTTAAACTGTATTTATACAAAACCCTAATCAAACCATTCTGTAATAACTTCCTGAGAAATCTTCATCTAAGTATATCTGGCGACCCTGTATACTGTTGCTTTGTTAGACAGTACCTAAAAATCTTGATCGCACTTCAATAAAATAAAGAAATTAATTTAACAACTTTTAATTTAGTTTTACATTCTTTTTTGTACAAATCCCGTAAAGGGAAGCCGGTGGGAATCATGTTATATAGACCCTTCGCCACTACTGCTCACCCGCATTAGGTGAACTAATGTCTGACTCTTTCTTATTCTGAGAAGAGGCCCGTGCCCAGCAGTGGGACAGTAAAGGACTGGTTATGTTATATATCGCTTAATTCTTAGGAGTGCACTAACTTGGTAGCCCACAAAGACACCATTTATTTGTGTTACATTTCCTCAGAATTGGTGTCGGTTAATATTTTTCACAAATAGGTATAACTTGGAACGACCGGCAATCAATTGTAATTATCAGTATAAGTTAAGTCGTATCTTTAGGTGTAATTCATTATACCTGCAGTAATTATTGTAGAGATAGCTTGACATAATCATACATATTGTTTTGATAAGAACTTAGCGCCAACTCCATAAATGAAAGATTTGTAATGTGAAAAACTATAGATTACATTATCCAGTAATTCATTTGTTGGCAAGAACTTCGTCTAAGCAATTTTTGAAAAAGCACTGGATATCATTCATGGCGTCAGTAAAAAATTGGTACAATGTTTTGTTTAATTAAAAACAAATGACATTGTTGATTATTGTCTTTAAAAGTTATTGTTTACTTATGTTTAAAGTTAAGCAAACAGGCACAAAATAAACGTTTCGACTGTTATATACCTAATAAACCACTTTTGAATGTTATTCAGCTGCTTCCTATTTTAGCTACTTATGCATAATTTTGTATAGGTACATCATATTTACACTAATCTGGGTATTCTCTACTATGTAGGTGCTTATATTTTAGGTTGTGATTCTCTTCTGTGAAGGCCTGGCGGTGTTAAAGTTACCTTTCTACATTACGTTACTTGTCTCTCTAGATTTAAGCCATATTATTGGCATTGCTGTCTCCCTGTGACATTGTTGTTTTGTTGATAATAGTTTACTTTCCGAGTAATGTCTTTCTAATTTTAAATATTTACGACATGACGACTCATGTCAGAACTAGTTCATTATTCTTTTATTTTTATAAGGCTTTTATTATTTTTAATATTTTTTTATTTCTTCTAGTTCAGAGAACTAGGTGTCGCAATTACCTACTTATTATAATTGTTTCTGTCGTATAGTATAACTTTTTGTTCAACAAAACTAAGTTAATTATTTTTAACGCATTTACGCATGCAAAACTAATTAATCTAAGTATTTGTGTTGTGTTAAAGTCATTATTCTTATTTTGAATCTCTTTCTAAGAAACATTTTATTATGATTTTTGTTTTGATCGACAAAAATAAATGAGCTTACTGAGTGTAAATAATGCAATTTACGTTTTTTTATTTTTTATTTTTTTATTATAAATTAATAGTCCTATAGGTAACTATTATAAAACTGTAAATGTCTGTTTGTTTGTTTGTTAGAGCATCACGCTAAAACTACTGGACCGATTTAAATGAAACTTTTTGTGTTTAAAAAACTAGACTTAAAAACTGGTACAGTTGTGTGTTTTATGAAAAAATATGGTTCTTTTTCGAATGAACTGAAGAACCACGGGTCCGAAGTCGCAAGCATAGGCTAGTATCTTGTTAAAAGCATTATTATCTATTGGTATAGTATTCCATTACAAAAAGATTGCGCGGTTTCCGCTGTTTCTACTATTCCATGGATACTACTGTAAGCCACATCTAGCTGACTAACTCTATAATGCATTTTTTTGTATTAAGTTAATAATGATTTACATACTTGCATACAATATAATATTGTATAGTAGGTATAATGTATAGGCAAGTGCCAGTTAATCTTAGGTTATTCAGCGCTGAAAATAAGTATTTCTTTCTGATGAATAAGCGCGCATCGTCGTGCGGTGACTTGCGGTTCGTTTTTATTTTGCGCAGTGCGTTCGTTCTCCTATAAGTTCGCATAGTTTGCGTTGCGAATGCACACTGTAACCGCACCACAGTGTGTTCTAGGCCTAATTCATTTTCTATTTTATAATAATAATTCGTGTAGATTAGATATCTATTTCGGCCTATTCTTTTGTCGGGCTACTGCATGTCGGGATGGCATTCAATCGGTCATCAGTTAGTCGATCTAGTGTTTTGTCGGCCCCACTGAAAGTCGGGACAGCGTTTAGTCGAGACAAACTGTTTCGGTTTAGTCTTCTGTCGGTCTACTGCAGGTCGAATAAATGAACTGTCGGTCTAGCGTTCATCGAGATGTTGTCTGTCGGAATTACGTGGTAGAATCAGAAATATAAGGTCGGTATTCAGTGGATGCACTGTTTGCCAATAAGGATTTGTTTTGGCAACAGCTTAAAGAAGTCTCTCAAAAAAAATGTAACTAAAGAAAATTTAAAACTTTGTAATATCAACTTAATAGTCATCGTCGCACTGACACCGACCAAGTTATGTTTGTATGTTGTTATGTGTCGTTGAATTTTGTATTTTATTGTTATTTTACGTTAATAAATCACAATGTAAACTAGCATAATAATTCTATTCATTTAAATGGAATATGAAAGTAATGTAGCTAAATAATAACTGTAATTTTTCAAACATATGATTCACGCATGCGAAGTGAAATCTAAAGATATAAATTGTGGAAAGAAAAAGTCGTTCAGGAATAGGATTCGAACCTGCGACTCCTGGCTCCTGGCGATTTTTTCTTTTCATAATTTATATCTTAGCATTTGGTTTATTTAATAAACACACAACCAAGTGTAGATCATAGAATTTCCGTTTATTTCAATAACACACATGACAGTATTTTTTTGGGAAATCTAGTTCAACATAGATTTTCTTTGTATTTTCTATGATTTTCTATCTAATTTGCGACCATTGCAGTCGACGAAAATACTAGCATGCTTCTTTTATTACCTAAACTTTAGGTTACCTATCATAATTATGTAATAATCAAAATTTCTGAGTCATATTATATAACCCTTGAACGCAAATCTAATATTGTCTTCTTTATATCTTTATAATAACTTTATAATAAAACAAAGTTTAACCGGATTAAATCGCGTATATTATTTAAATTGGTTTCCCTGACGTTTCGAAAGCTTTGCACGCATCCTAAAAATAATCAAGTCCCAAACAGCACGCAACACTGTAAAAGATAATGATATTGTGAGTGATTACTGCGTGCATCGAAACGATTTTAATTAATAATATTGTACGGTAGATTAAAATATTTTTTTAGAAATATCTGTAAAGACGATTGTCATCTTAGTCTACCCGCAGGTAGACTAACACAGACCACGAAATGCTGCAAAGCTTTCGAAACGTCAGGGAAACCAATTTAAATAATATACGCGATTTAATCTAGTTAAACTTTGTTTTATAATAATGTGTAGTGATCGCGAAAACCTAAGAAGTTTATAATAACTTTTGTGAGTTAAATAGGTTAGAGGAAACAAAGAGTGCGCACTTTTGAAACTATTATTGACATAAAAAAACTGTGACTTAACTTTTAATTAAGCTTTGGTTTATTAGGAAGAAGTTTTTTCATTTTAAAATTAATTATCATATTTAGAAAATTTAAACATGGCTTAAAACTATGACTCATCCTATGCGTACTCTGCTGCAAAGAGTGCGCACTGATGACCCTTCATACGAGTTAAGAGTACGCATGTACACAGATGAAGCTTCGGAATCCAAGGTAGTCACTGCACTCATCATGCCACCAAGCCTCGCATCGACTGCACTGAATTTTGGATGACTGAGAAATAAACACATCAAAAACTATTAAAATATACCCCAAGCTCAATGCAAGCTAAGGGTCGCGTTCAGTTATATCGCCCGACGTCGTCGGACGACACTGGGAGCGTTCCTTGGGCGTTCGTTTGTATGATCACTTTGACTAACTGAACGAACAAAGTACGCTCTGGGCGTCGTCCACCGTCGTCGGGCGATATTACTGAACGCAGCCAGGGGTGCGCTTGTGCACTCTTTGTTTCCTCAACCCTATAAATATTCTATCAGGAGTGATAGAATCACGCGAGTAAAACCGTACATTATAGGGCATTGTCCTTTCGAGAGATATGTATTGACTCAGTGTCGGGGGCACTATCATGGATCACCAGAAATAATTATATGTTACGCTAGCTCTATATATCGCATCACAACAGTTCCTTGTCAATTATTATTTAAAAAAAACAATAAACTTTATCTTCGTCATCTCGTCATTGTGTTATTTTTTATTGCTTGTTCCTTGTTCCTAGTCAGATGATCGTGTGAAAGGATGTGTGTTATCTGTTAACTAACTATAGCTACAGTAGTTACACGACTGCATAGACTTATATATTACTTGCGTAGAAATCATGGCACGACTGTCTGTCTGTTGAAGACTAATTAATAACACGACTAGAATCACGATACGACATCTAAGCCTGGGGTCTCCTGGGTTCAATTCCCGGGTCGAGCGAAAACTGTTATTGTTTTTTTTAATGAAATTCTCAGTAGCGGCCCGGAGTCTGGATTAGTGCCCGGTTATTGGCAACAGGGTCACCCCTATTACACTGGACTTATAACATAACTGAAGTGACCTCTACCTACCCGTTCGGGGGAATACAGTCTTGTTCAAACATTTCAACAATTATTTTAAATAGCCTATGTTCTCTGCTGAAGAAATCGTGGGCAAAGGTTTAGCACCTTTAGTAACATAACGATCAAATGGCAGTATGACAAACTATCTCAAAACGTCCAAATCTCGAAATGTCCATGACGTGCTCTAAACACACGGGCTTGTACTCAGAGTCTGAAGTATCTATTAATTATACACTTCATATCTATGTGCTATCATGCTGATGGTGGCGTTAGTATCGGGTCGTTAAGTTTCCTTCAATATGGTTGAGTTAAGCGATGGCTGATGCTCGCGTCATGCTCGTGAACGGATGCCGTCTGTCGGGACAGGTCAGCTCCTACATACTATGGCCACTCTTTTTACAGCATTTATTTCTAAAGGCAATATTCTCACTTTTAAACTCTTATTATTTCTGACATTAACCTAGACTAGACTCACATTATTTAAATAAAATTGATGTAATAAACAATAACCTATTTTAAAAAGAGTATTTCCATCCATGGAAAAGAACATGGTGAAGAACCGGCAAGAAACTCCTGTTTCTTGCCGGTTCTTCACCATTACATAGCGCGCAACTAGAGCCTGACGTTTTAAAGTGCCTGTAATTAGGTTTATTTGAAATAAAAAACATTTTTATTTGAATTTATGAATAATGTTGAACGTAACAGACATTCATCAGCAGCATCAGCTAATCTAATATGTATTTACCGTTTTGATTAATTTAGGAACTCATTTAAGTTAGGTACTTTGTGGTCGACCGAAGTTGCTGGTCAAAAAAATTACTTGGGAGTAGAACGTGTAACATGTATTTATAACAAAACAAATGATGTACAAAAATACAATGTATGTGAGTTGTCCTTGCGAGGGCGGATACCGCGCCGATAGCCTGCCCACGCGCCGCCACCCGACGGGGACCTAAACTGTTGGAACATCGCAATAAAAAAAAAAAATTTATAATATTTTATTGAAAACCAGTGAGGTGAAAACATATTACAGAATAAACTCCGATCTAAAATTACCGTCTTCTACCCTCCACTGCGTAAAATAACTAAGGTCCTTTTATGTTTTTTTTCATGTTCTCAACTTTTACTGTAGGAGCAACCCTTAAATCGCGAAAAAACACAGTTGTTCCATACATTTTTTTTTAAATGTTTTTTTTCTCTCCATAAAACGACACATGGACTTGACATCGATTTTGTTGTGACATTGACTTTTGTTAGCTACACTAAGCACAATACATTATTATATTTCGCTATGGCAGATCAAGCAGGCAACAGCATTTCATGGTAGACAGTGTCTACTAGACACCACCATGTTACTCTGTAGTCACTCTAACTAACACAATTGATAAAATTATTTAAAAAGAAACAGCGTCACTGGATAAAATGGAAAAAGCACAAAAGTATTACGGAATATAATATTTTTTCTGAATGCAGATTAACCTTTAAGGACATGTGTAAAGCTTGTTATTCTTCATATATTAAGTCTGTGGAAGACAACCTCACATCTAATATTAAATATTTTTGGTCTTATATCTCTAATCGCAAAAGTAAGTCAGGTATCCCATCCACGATGCAATATCAGAATGTGAAGTCAAGTGATCCAGATGTTGTCTGTAATATGTTCTCAGACTTCTTCTTATCCGTGTTTGAGCCTGTATCCCCAACGCTTTCTGCTTGGCGTCCACCCCTGCATTTTAATGAAACTGTTGATATAATTTCTAATCTGCATATTGATGGATCTAAGATACTCAAAGAGCTGAAACAACTGGATCCCACTAAAGGGGCGGGCCCTGATGGTTTTCCTGCGTCATTTTTTAGGGCGACTGCGGTTAGTATACAAATACCGCTTTATACTATTTATAATAAGTGCTTGCATGAAGGTGTATTCCCTGTGAGATGGAAGCAGGCAAATATTACACCGGTTCACAAAGGCGGCTCTAGGCATGAAATTGAGCAATATAGACCTATCTCGATTCTGTCGACCCTGTCGAAGCTTTTTGAACGGCTTGTACACAATGAAATTTATCCAATATTGCATAATGTCATCATTCCTGAACAGCACGGATTCGTAAAACGGCGATCAACAACATCTAACTTGTTAATATTTTCTAATTATTTATTTGAAAACATAGATAAACGCCTGCAAGTAGATGCGGTCTACACAGATTTCAAGAAAGCTTTCGATAGGGTCGACCATGAAATTCTCCTTAGTAAAATTGCGTTTAATGGGATACGGGGAAATCTGTTACGCTGGTTTTCGTCCTATATCGAAAATCGGACGCAAAAAGTTGTTATAAATGGTCATCAGTCTGGTACAGTACAAGTAACTTCCGGAGTACCGCAGGGCTCAATCCTGGGGCCTCTTTTATTTATTCTGTATATCAATGATATTAAAACATGTTTTAAAAATGCTAAATTCGTGATGTACGCTGATGATTTAAAAGCTTTTAAATCGATACACACTATAGAGGACTGCTTATCATTTCAAGAAGACCTAGATAGATTGTCAAATTATTGCACAATTAATAAACTGCACCTTAGTATCCCGAAATGTAATTACATACATTTTACTAAAAACAAGTCGCTAATAAATTTTAACTATAACTTGCATTGCATTAATCTGAGTAACATACTCATCGTTAGGGATCTGGGTATACGCTTTGATGGCAAACTATCCTTGAATCAGCATGTTGAGAGTATAGTTAGTGGTGCATTCAAAATGTATGGTTTTGTGATGAGATCCTCAAGTGAATTCAAGCGTCCCTCAACCTATCTTTACCTATATAAATCACTTGTTCGCTCCCAGTTGGAATATGCAGTGCCTATTTGGAACCCCTTCTATCAGAGGTATATTACCGAGATTGAGAAGGTCCAGCGCAAGTATCTCCGTGCCATGTATTACAGGTGCCACAGATCTAGCTGCTATTTGTCGTACTCACAATTACTTAATAAGTATAAGCTTATCAGTTTGGAGGACCGTCGCAAATATTTGGAGGCCAACGTGCTTTACGATATTGTCCACAGTAATTTTGATGCCATAGACCTAACTAGTAAACTATGTTATGCAGTTCCTCGCTCTGTTAATGTGCGCAGAGTTCGTGCAGGTACCTTGTTCGCGGTATACGCATGTCGGACAAATTCCGGCTTACGTTGCCCTATTCATCGGATGTTGGAATCCTATAATAGCAATTTCATAGATATTGATATTTTTGCTTGCTCGAAAGTGAAATTTAAATCACATGTATTTAAACTTTTATCAAGCCGTCGCTTGGTGTCTTGATTGTGCAGCGTGTGTAGGAGATGCGTGGTCATGTTTGGGGAGCTCATTTGGGGGTTGCTATCGATCAGCTTTTGCTGTGGAGTTGGCTTTGGAATAGCGAGGGTGGGTCAGCTGATCCATACATTTTGTCGAGCGACATAGTGCGTTTTCGCGGTTTTGGGGTTGCTCCCTTGGTGGAGGTTATTCTGTACTATACCCTGGAGGGGCTCTTCAAGTGTGACCGCGCGTTTCTGATATGCGTTGTATAGGCAATGCTTTTTTATTTCTTTTTTATGTAATGTAACTTTATCTTATTGTAATTTTAGAATTAATTTGAAATGTATTATATAAAGCATTCTATAGTATATAATATAATATTTTGATAGAATGTAATGTAATTAAGTTTAATTGTTATTTTACTGGCCACCTAGTGGCACCCACTGCTTAGTTTTATTGTATTATCTGTGGATAATGTAGTGGGCTGCAACATTACCTTATACAAATTTGCTAACCCTATAATTGATGTCTTATGTTGTAGCTGTTTTTTATCCCTCAATAAATAAAATAAAAAAAATAAAAAATAACTCTAGAATGTCTCTGTTGCTTGATGTTTGAATGAATGATCACAGTCCGACGCACACAGAACAATGTTTCTGCTATTTATTCACATACAATTAATCGTGTTTTACGAAGTATTACGAAACTCACAGGAAGTTTGCTCGGCTTTTCTCTGATATAACCCGAAATGGAACCCTTCACCTTCTTCTTCATTCCCTTCAGCTTCATCTGGGCAAGAAAATAAGTTTAAACTGGGAAAAATCTAAAGATTTAAATTGTAAAAAAAAATACGCTCACGAGCTGGATTCGAACCGCGACTTCTGGCTCAGTACGCCAGTGCTTTAGCTACTAAGCACAGACCAGTAAGCCTCTAGACGCCGATTAGTCGGATACCCCCGGTCACGAAGCATATGCAGTAGCACTGCATATACGTGGGACACTCAGAAAGTTTTGCGAAACTAAAAAAAATTGTTCTATACGTACATATATTTTTATCAAATCTTTTCAAAGTACTTTCCACCAGCCTCTATACAAAGATTCATGCGCCTAAACCAGTTTTCAAAACACTTTTTCCAGTCCGCCGCAGACACCTCGTTTACAGCCTGCTCGAACGCAGCCAGCGCATCTTCCGGCGACGAAAATTGTATCCCTTTGAGCTGATTTTTTATTTTTGGGAATAAAAAGAAGTCACACGGTGCTAGATCAGGGCTGTAAGGAGGGTGACCCAGGAGTTTGACTGGCGTGCTGTCCAGGAAGTCCCTCGTTTTGAGTGCGGTGTGCGCAGGTGCATTGTCGTGGTGGAGCAGTAGCCAGCGGAGCCCTGTGTTTGGTCGCTTGTTGCTTATAACAGAGAAAACTTCTGGCAAACATTTGGTAGTATACCATTCGGCATTAATGCTTCTTTGATCCCGTAAGGGAATTGATACCAAGTGGCCAGTCAAATTAAAAAAGCTAGCGATCAAAATCTTACCCCCGCTTCTAGATCGCTTCACTTTGGTAGGCGTTGGCTCATTTTGAAACACCCAAACAGTCGACTGGCGCTTGGTTTCTGGGTCGTATTGATATATCCAGGACTCATCACCTGTAACGATGTCGTAAACACGCCGAGACGAGCCTGCTTCAAATTTGTTAAGCATATCACGGCACCATTCCACCCGGGCCTGCTTCTGAGCATCGGTGAGGTTGTGCGGCACCCAGCGTGATACTATCCTCCTCACGCGAAGATGGCTGTGTAGAATCTCGTGAACGCTTCCCGATCCAATCTTCAATATGTGTTGAATCTCCGGATATGTAATTCGCCTATTGTCTTGGATTAAATTTTTCACTGCTAGCACGTTTTCTTCGGTAACAGCCGTCAAAGGGCGACCGCTTCTTTCGTCATCCCCCAAAGTTGGTCGACCGCGCTTGAATTCGTTATACCAACGATACACGGTTGCCTTGGAAGGGCCTTCATCCATGAATGCCATTTGAAGTCTATTGTACGATTCATCCGGTTTCAGGCGACACTTGAAATCGTATAAAATCATAGCTCTAAAATGTTCCCGGCGCAGATCCATATTTCAGTGAGACACAATACTTTGAATTAACTCGCAAAAAATGTGGAGGGAAATTTTGAAATTGGAACTTACTTATTTTTACTTATAAATAATCATATTTTCGAAAAACATTATAACTGGCCAGTCTCCCATATATAAAAACTTTTTTTCGCAATACTTTCTGAGGGGCCTGGTAATTCGCCCCACAGCCAATCGGGACGTCACTCCGTCAGCGAGCGGCACTAATCATACCACCGGACTTTTGAGCCAACCAATCATAACGCGCCGTCTACCCCCTGGCCCCCGCCATGTTCTCATGCAAAATTTTGTTTATGCGGTGTCTTGAGGCTTACTGGTCTGTGCTACTAAGCTACCGTGAACACTGCTCGTGGTATCGAATTCAACTTCCACTTGGTACGTCTTTGGGTAACGTCAGCGACATCTTATTATGTAATTAAATGGGAAAGATCTAATTAATAATAAATTAAATATCTAGTTCAAACTGACTGAGCCGAAGGTTAGCGACCCCCGCGCGGCAGTTGCTGTGTTGCTGCACAGTGCACACTCGACGCGGACACGAGTCGCAAAATGGCGTCGCGGCCGGCTGCCCTGCTCACCGCACTCCTGCTCTGCTCATACGGTAATCAGTTACTACCAAATCTTTCATTATTGCCATCCAACTACAACCCTCTTGCTTATTTCCCGAAACAAAATGTACAGCTGTGTAGTTACTGCTCGAAAAAGTCGTCTATCAAGAGAATTGGAAATAGGGATTGCAACAGTGTTTATCAGCAGTGACTGTGTTAATCAGTAGTGACTGGAATGATACTGCAAACAAGTCAATAAAAAAATGCGAATGCAATGCTCCTGAAATTATTCAGCATGAGTGCCAGTGCCATCCCCGAAGAAGAACCGGAGTGACTGGTGTAGCATCAGTAAGCTGAAGGGGACTGCCCCTTCAGCTGGGGCTGGCCATGTCTGTCGGAAGACCGATGGCCGTTGGAGCAGACGAGTGAAGACCGCGAATTCGCAAACAAAGCGTAGCAGGTGGACCAACTACCTGAAGAAGGTAGCCGAAGGGGACTGGATGGGGAAGGGGGAAGCAACACTTGGTGTGTTGTGGCACAACTTGGGAGAGACCTATATCCAGCAGTGGACTGCGATAAGCTGAGTTGATGAGTACCACTTTTTCATTTACTTAGATACGCTTTTTTTCTGGGTAATTTTTCAAAGACTGTACTCGATATCGTATTGAGTACATTGCAGTCTCTGTATTTGTACCAAGTATTTGTTTTTGCACCAGTTTCCTAGAAGTTGGTTCTTCAGTCACCCTCAAACTTTGGCTATATTTTACAGATGTTTTAAATTTATTTTCGGTCTTATTCCAGGCGTCCGGTCAGCATGGTGCGAGTGTGCCAACGCGACACAGCTGTCGGTACAGGTGGACACACTCCTGGCGGAGTACGACCGCGAGGCGCCACCAGCCTCCCAAGTCTCCGTCCAGATCACGCTCGACGTCAAGCACTCCAACGTCGACCAGCACAACTCCTACATGAGACTGCTCGGGGATCTCAAAATGGTGAGCGAATTATTAAGCAGTGAGCATCTGCATCGATAGATCCACCTTCTGATCCTTCGGGGTAAGAAGAGAAGAAGACGTTTATAGACATTCGTTTATTGACTTGATGTCCTGATCTTGACAAGCTAGGACAACGGGATAACTAGTAGGAAAGTGGATCCAGACCTTGAGTAGTTTTTTTTTATTACTTGACAAGTACCTGTTAAATAATATAGATTTCTGAGGCTGAAAAACGCTGATGATGAGTGATGGTGCATAGTGGCACGTAATGCGGTGTGCGGAATATTTCAAGTTATTATTTTTAGAGCAACAAAAATTGATTTGCGTCGAGATACACCTACACGTTTTTTATCAGTGCGCTTTGAACGGATGAGCCGATTTCGTCCAACAAACATTGTGATAACTAAAGTTATGTACCTACCTACTAATAAAGTATCGTTGTGTTCCAGTCGTGGCAGGATCCTCGCATCGGATGGAACGCCACAGAGTGGGGCTGTGACAGCGCGCTGACGTCAGCGGAGCGCCTGTGGCTGCCGGACGTGGAGGTGCTGAACGCGGCCGCCATCAACACCGGCGACGGCGGGCTTCGCGCCAGGCTGGACGCGGCCGGCTCCGTGTCCTGGATCAGCCGCCTCGACGTGCACGCGCCGCTCGCGCTGGCGCTGCAAGACTGGCCCAGAGATACGCAAACCTGTACCTTCAAGTTCGGCTCCAGAGCCTTCAATACGGATGAGTTGGTACTGGTCATCAGCGAGTTTAAAGTAAGTTTTTTTTGTGGATATAATTTATTCTGACGAAATCTCTTATTATTTATTTATTACCTATATCATTTATGGTACATACACCAAACGAAAACAAAGACAATAGTTTACAGAAAGATTATGTAAAAGTACAACGGGTGGTTTTATCGTACAAGGCAATCTCTCCCAGACAACCTTTGGACCCTTTTCTTCTTCTTTGAATCTTTTCTCTTCCGCATGATCAGTATCGCTTCAGTACAAATTCTAGTAGTTTGACCAGTCGAGCCCGTTAGAGCGGTAAGAAATATATACTCGGGTGAGTAGGGTAGATAGAATAAACGTAAACCACTGTCAGGAAAAAAAACTAAGGAGGTGGTGGAGGCTCTTTTAATGAACCCATGAGGTGCATTAAAAGAGCCTCTACGAGTGACGATATTTAATTGATCGTCCTGCGCACCTTGGGCGGTCAGCCCCACTACCAACCTGCTGACTGTCTAATCATTTTCTCACGGCATGAGCTATTATCGTTATGAAGCTCATGTCGACACGATAGAAGAAGAAGAACCCAGATACATGCCCAATACGACTACGGTATATCGAAATCAAGAAACTGTATTATTTCCAGCACGCGGTGGTATTTGAGAGCGGCTCGTGGGAGATCCAGACAGTGAGCGGCGATTCTTCCACGTGGCAGCGCGGCGCGGAGGCCGTGAGCGTGGCGCAGTGGACCGTGCGCCTGGCGCGCCGCGCGCCGGCGCACGCGCTGGCCGCCGCCGCCGTGCTGCTGGCCGGCGCGCTGCTGCTGCTGGCGGCCGCCCTGCTGCCGCCGCGGCGCCGCGCCCCGCTCGCGGCCTGCGCATCGTTCACTGCCGCGCTGTGGTGAGGATTCCACCCATAACATCACAGAGGAACACAATTGCATTTGGCGCATTTCCTTGAAACTGGATGTGCTTTAACAGACAGAAAAGATTGTTAAGAATTTTCGGGGAGCAGGGGTGTAACTTTACCTACCTAATTTCAATTCAGAGTAGATAAGTACATAATTATTCAGAAGTATTTGTCATGTTGTAATTTAGAAATTCAAGTTCAAGCTTTCATTTCCATTCTTTCATTACCATGCACAGCTTGTACTGTGGCCTGTGGCGGAATGATAATCTTGTGCAGTATCGCGAGCTATAATTAACGCATCTGTCGAAGAAACTGATCGCTTGCCCGCAGTCTGGGTACACGATCTATCGATAAATTATGTTGTGTGCCTAAACCAAGTGAGGGAGCAGCTGCACATTGAAGCTATGACATGAAGCCATAGAATACGATAGAGATACATGGTGGTGGTTGACAGAAGTAAAAGATGTGCTAAAAGAAAAGGAGATGAAGTTAAACGAATGGCAGTGTGTTAAAGAGGAGAGTGAAAGGCTGAATGCAGCATAGAAGATTGAATGCGATGTGTGGAAGAGAAAAGAAAATTGGATAGTCCAGCAGGCCAAAAACACCTATACCGGCACGCTAAGGCTAGAAAGAAAACGGCAAGGGATGTAAGTCAGATGAAGTGTGTAACAGATGAAGCTGGAATAGTTATCTCCAATGATGAGAAAATTAAGGATAGGTGGTTTTTTTTTTTTAAAGTTTGATAAATGAAGAGAATGACTGGAGTAGGGTGCTTTAAAATAAACCAGTGAATGAGGGTCTAGTGCGAAAGATTTGTTTGGATCAAGTGAGAATAGCAGTCAATGGAATGAAGAATGGAAAAGCAATAGGACCAGATGGAGTATCAGTTCAAGTCTGGAAGTTGTTGCGAGTAGATGGATGGATGTGGTTAGCTTTATTATTTAATAAGTTGTTGCTGGAAGAAGCCATACCTGACGAATGCAGTGGTGTAACAGTTCACTGGTGCTTATTACTTAAAACAAAGGTGGAGCTTGTGGTGGTGCTAGTTCCTAGAGTGCAACAATTATAGAGGAATAAAGCTAATGTCGCATAGTATGAAAGCTTGGGAGTAAGTTATTGAGCGCAACTGAGAGAGGAGAGTGAGATTTTACAAAACTAGGTTTGTTTTTTGCCTGGTCGGGGTACAACGAATGCCATTTTTGCTATCCATCAACTAAGTGAGAAACACAGAGGTGCCTCAAAAATTTGCAATACCCCGTGAGGTTTTGTGGTAGGCCCTTTAGGAGAAAGATGTGCCTGGAAAGTATGTGCAGATTATCCGAGCGATGTACAGTCGATGCAGTACCCAAGTCCGGTCCACACTGGGCACTACTGCCACTTCAATGTGGTTGTAGGCGTAAGCCGTTAAGCTATGATGTAAACTAAGGATCGGCTTTCAGCCCCTACCTCTTCCTAATGATAATGGACGCTTTTATGTCGGACATACAGGATGAGGCTCCCTGGTGTATGTTGTATACCGATGACAATGTGCTGGTTGCCAAGAGTGGCCTCGAACCTCGTGAACCTCTGTTCAGAGCAGACTAGAGAAATGGCGGCAAAGACGTGAAGGAGTGTTTGCTTAAAAATTAGTAAAAGCAAAACAGAGTACATGTTTTGCGATTTTGGCGGACTCTCCAGAATTATGGGCATAGACTCTCACCGGAATGTCCTTAGGATTTGCTCCGACTTTCGGTACAACTCACTCACTTTCGGTCACTTGTCCATGAAGATGGTGAAATGGACCGAGACGTTACGAACCGGATCAACTCAGGATTGATGAAGAGAGTGCATGTAGCAGAGATTAGAATGTTGAGATGGATGTGTGGAGTGACAAGAATGGTTAAGTAAGAAATATATATACCTATTAGCTCAGATACCTATTAGAGAGGGTAGCTTGAAAGTGGCGTCAATGATAGAAAAGTTGAAAGCAAATCGTTTGTGTTGGAGTGAGCATGTGATGACGAGGGCTGAAACGTATGTTACTAAGAGAGTCATGAATGTTCATGGAGGGAGAGGGAGACCAAAGAAAAGATGGATGGATTACGTGAAGCATGATATGAATGAAAAGGGATGATGAGATTACAGCTAATAGAGGAAAATGGAAGAAGACGTACTGTGCCGACAAGTAATTTGGGACTAGGGCAGGACCACAAAAATAGATAGATAGAATGATTGCAATCACAATGCGATTCATGCGTGGCAACTTTTGAATAAACTACGCCTCCCATATTGACGTGATTAATTTAAAAAAATTTACTTGAATCAAATGTACTTTACAGCTTTTGTTTCTGCAGTTAGAAACAGCGCAATAAGGCATTTGGCATTGCGGGTTTTTGTTACAGTATTTACAGAAACAAGTCATAAGGCGTACTGAGAAAGGCTTTGTAATGCCCTACTGGTGAAGAGTATTGACACGCGCGCCCCGCCCACTTTTCCATTAGAAATAGAAATAAACTTTATTGCATTAATTGTGGTACATAATAGTAGTTTATGAAACTGTTGCATAATAGGGGTTATTAAAACACGAGTGTGAGTTTAAAAACCGAGCCGTAGGCGAGGTTTTTAATAGTATCACACGAGTGTTTTAATACCTAATTATGTCAGTTTCATACACTATTTTATCTACACTCATACAATTTTAAATAAAATACCAAAGTCAAAATCTTGGTAACATTGTCGTTGTTTTTCTTGATTTCTCTGGTAAAAGATTGTTCGTCATTTACGTTGCTGCATCCAAAAATTCAGGCGGGGTCATATTCTCCTCAGTTCAGTATCACTGCTGTAGTCAGATATTTTTGCCCGGATTAAAACTTTCGACATACAAAACCATAATAATAACGTAAACAATAACAATAAATTTACAAGTAACAATGACCAAATCCAGTAGGCCGCGGCCGTGGCGCGCGGCCGCGCACGCGCGCTGGTGCGCGCCTACACAGATAATAAAATATAGTCTGGCGAAAATATTATAATCGGAACTAATTTTCTATCCTTGTCAGGATTCCGTCAATCTCTGTTTTATCATACAAAAAATATGCCTGTAAACACTTAAATATAATTAAAAGCAATATGACAATCAAAAGTTCTGACAAAAACGCGATTTTAAACGATAAAAATTTTCAATGTATGACAAGTGGCGCCACCCTGAATTTTGTGTACTCATTGGTGCCAAACTGTACGACTGCTAAAAAAAAGGTTTGAAAACTCCTTGGTTAGGTCGAAGTGGCATTAAAAACTCCTTAGTTGGGCTGAAGTGTGCGGTTATGGAAAAAAAATTAAATTACCGCATTGTTTTGTTCAGCAAACTGTATCGTAATAAAACTTTTTAAATTCGTTACAGGTGCGTGTGCGTAAAGTATGTCATTATGACATTACTTTCGAGTTCATAATTCGAATTTTACGATACGAGTGTAGATAAAAGATCTTACAATAATAATTTTTGGTCAGCACAATTTATCTCATAAGGCATACAATAGAATCTTCAAGTTAACAAATTACATGCATAAGGTACAGGAATTAGATGTCATTATATTTTATTACTTAATTTTCTCATTGATTACACGATAAATGTCACATACCCACAAACCTAACCAAACCTAGAAGTGGTGCCAAATCTTACAATATGCCACATACCATCATCATCATTCTATCTGGAAATATAGAAAAATATATTTCTGTGGGCAGGACGATGAAATTGAAATTGAATCGAATGATGATGAAATTTGTGTGTGCAGGTTGATCACATCGCTGGTGCGGCTGCCGGACGCGGGCTCGTGGCCGCGCGCGCTGGCGCTGCAGAGCGCGCTGTGCGTGTGCGGCGCGGGCTGCGCTGCGGGCGCCGCGCTGGTGCTGCGCCTGGCGCGCCTGGCGGTGCCGCCGCCGCTCGCGCTGCGGGCGCTGCTGTCCAGCGTGTCCACTGTGTGCAAGCTGACGCCCTCGCCTGTTAGTATTTTGCCATTATTTATTTAGCTGTGATATTCGTGTGCATGCCGTGTTCGCACCTAGAAGGCCGTTCGACTACCATGATTTTCCGCACATGTTAATTATTGAATGTAATGTCGTAACGTCCAGTTAGCGAAAAAAAAAGTTTATAGCCCTCTCTCTAGAAGGCTGAAAGTCACTCAAAGGTCAATGGATATGATCGGAGTGTCCCTGCGTGATCGAATCAGAAATGAGGAGATTCGCAGGAGAATTAAAGATGATGATAGCCCTCTCTGATCGAAAAAGTATATAGAATATAAAAAATATCTATTCTATATATTCTATATACTATAATAAAACTGTAAAGGTCGAAAAGTCTGTACATTGAGTTTTTTTTCGCGAAAACCGGCTAGGGGGACTAGAAATAAGCTATAGAACACGAATCAATCGTTTAAAAAATTTATGTCTGTCTGTCTGTCTGTCTGTCTGTCTGTCTGTCTGTCTGTCTGTTTGTTACCTCATCACGTGAAAACGGCTGAACGGATCGTAATGAAACTTAGCCTTTGTATTGGTATTAGTCTAACTTAAAATATAGGGTACGTTTTATCTGAATCGGTTGAGTAGATCCAGCGATACAGCTTGACCCCTCTATTGTATTAAGTTGCATACAAAGTAGAGGTCATGATTGTTGGTTGGATGCAGGTTGCAGGTTCCTAAAAATACAACTGGATTCTATTAGTATTATAGAAAATATAGAATAACATAACATAGCCAATCACTGTCCCGCTGCTGGGCATGGCCCTCTTCTTGGAATGAGAAGAGTTAAGGAACTGGATATTGTTAGTGTAATAGATTATCATAACATAATCAGCTCATTACCTACTGCCCCACTGCTGGGCACGGACCTCTTCTCGGAACGAGAAGAGTTAAGAAACTAGAAAATATAGAATAACATAACGTAGTCAACCCATTACTGTCCCACTACTGGGTATGGTCCTCTTCCCGCTGCTGGGCATGACCCTCTTCTTGGAATGAGAAGAGTTAAGGAACTGGATATTGTGAGTGTAATAGATTATCATAACATAATCAGCTCATTACCTACTGCCCCACTGCTGGGCACGGACCTCTTCTCGGAACGAGAAGAGTTAAGAAACTAGAAAATATAGAATAACATAACGTAGTCAACCCATTACTGTCCCACTACTGGGTATGGCCCTGTTTCCGCTGCTGGGCATGGCCCTCTTCCCGCTGCTAAGCATGGCCCTCTTCTTGGAATGAGAAGAGTTAAGGAACTGGATATTGTTAGTGTAATAGATTATCATAACATAATCAGCTCATTACCTACTGCCCCACTGCTGGGCACGGACCTCTTCTCGGAACGAGAAGAGTTAAGAAACTAGAAAATATAGAATAACATAACGTAGTCAACCCATTACTGTCCCACTACTGGGTATGGCCCTCTTCTCAAAATGAGAAGAGTTAATGAACTGGATATTATTAGTATTCTAGAATAACATAACATTACCAGCCCATTACAGTCCCAATGCTGGACACGGGCCTCTTCTCAGCATAAGAAGAGATGTGGTTAGTGTTATAGAATAACATTATCAGCCCAATTACTTCCCACTGCTGGGCACGAGCGTCTTCTCAGAATGAGGGAGTTTAGGGCTAATTCCATGAAATTCCATCACCTTAGCCGGTTGGTTGTAAAAACAAAATATAGTATGGTCGGTAAATAGTGTAATCGTCTGTGTAGGCGCTTATATGTAAATATTTGAAGATATTGTGTTCATAATTATGACACGATGTTATTTTCCGACATCCACGCGGACGGAGTCGCGGGCACAGCTAGTACTAAATAAATAACTTAATAAATACTTGACGTCGACAACTTTATACAATGTTTTAGGTTTTTGCGATCACTACTTAACAAAGTATAACTTAGTTTTATTTAGTTTAATTTTATTAACATACTACGCGATTAATAGTACTTTATTATACACAAGTGAGCTAAGTTTGTCATTATACTCGAAGCTAGACTGCTAGGGTTGAGCCTCCTAGCCTGATCAATGCCCTGGGATCTGGAGGTGAGAGACCTCGCGCTAAGGTATGACCAGCGCGAGGACCCGCCTGATCGGAGTGAGGTCTGCCAGATCCTAGGGGCTGAATGGGAGGAATGACTTGCGCAACCCAGCGCAGGGCACGCCGTAATCGCGGCGGTAAGGCCCGTCATGAAAGAGTGGCTGGAGAGGAGCCATGGTGCCCTCACCTACTGGCTGACGCAGATACTCTCGGGGCATGGTTGCTTCGGTAAGTATCTGTGTCGCATAGGCCGGGAGCCGACGCCCGAGTGTCATCACTGCGGGAGCTGCCCAGAGGACACGGCGCAGCACACATTGGCGGAGTGCCCAGCTTGGGCCGCGCAGCGCTGTGACCTCATCACTGCAGTTGGCGGCAGCGATCTCTCGCTTCCGGCCGTGGTTCTGTCTATGGTCGGGAGCGAGAGCGCTTGGGAAGGCGTCGTCTCCTTCTGCGAGGAGGTGATGCTCGCTAAGGAGGCGGCGGAGAGGGTTCGAGAGGCGATGACCTCTCTTCCCATCCGCAGGAGATGACCTGGGCGTCGTAGGAGGGTGTATGCCGACCTCCAGCCACCCTAGGTATGGGCCTGCGGGCGGCGGACTCGGGGTGGCCCGCCGCCCGACCAGTCAAGGCCCGTGACGGTGGCGCGTTGTGTTCCGCGCGCGCCAGTCAAGAGGAGGGTGCGGCCGTTGTAGTTGCCGCACGGGGAGAAGGGGCTCGCCTGCCAGTGGCGAGCCGGGACCACCGGGGATGGTTGGGCGAATACGGGAGTATTACCCACGCCCCCAGCCAAGGGTCGGTAGAGGAACACCGTGGTGGTTTTTAGTCGGTAAGAGTCCGACACTGGCTCCGCCTTCCCCGGGCGGAGTGCGTCCATAAGGATTTGCCCCACGGAAAAAAAAACAAAACTAAAAATGACTGCTAGGGTTGCCAGATGACTGGAAAATCCGGGAAAGCCCCAGAATTTTTCGTCTGGTCCTGTGTCCAATAACTATACGTTATGGTCCCCCGTCCCGGATACCAGTTTTTTTTTACAAAGTTGTAGCACTTGTGGTGCAGCGACGTGCTGCAATTTACCATTACACTAGAGAATATGAGCATAGAATTTCTAACTCAACGTGGATTACAAGATTATTTAAACCCCAGACTGATGTTTGGGAGGAACTTTTGACCGAATAGCAATGTAGATGGGATACATCTTTAGAGGGCCGCTATCTTTACCAGTTTTTTCCATCAGTTCGTGAACGGCTGGAGAGGACATGGTTAGAGGTGGATTGTGTTGCTCAGTTTCTTACGGGTCATGGCAATTTTAAGAGTAAACTCCTTTCCTTCGAACTTGTTGCTTCGTCTTGTGCCAGTGTTCAACACTCTGATAAAATGAAGCTTGCCCTTTTCGGCGCCCCGCATTTACCGTCTAAAGATAAATAACAATAGTTAGGTAAATAGCTATATAATATAATAATATATTCAACTAATAGAACAGTTTCTTTGTTGACAGGAGACGTGCATAGCGTCGGAGAGCGGTGCGTGGGTAGCGGCGGCAGTGCTGCTGGACCGCGTGCTGTCTGCCTGCGTGCTGCTGACGCTGCTGGTGCTGCTGGCCGTGCAGCTGCTCTAGCGGGGCGGGGGCTGCTGCTACACTTGTACTCACTATGACTGTATAAAGCTATCGTGTTCACCACACACTTATACAACGTGTATCAGAAATGCGTGCTCATATTTTAAGAGCTCATTCAAGGAATGCTATCCAACAACTTTTACTACTGGGTCTACCCTGAAATCGCGAACAAAATCTGCTGGAATGTACTCTCGTTTGACGATATTAGATTAATCGTACCATCGCACAATTTGCTACTCCGATCACCTATCGTTTTCATAACGACTATCAACCGTAGTCTTTCTTTATTGTGCCTTTTTGACGTGCCTATCTTTATTGCGTAGGTATCAGTCGGAACGAAAGTTCGTACTTCGTTTGTCGTACATGAAACGTGAGTAAACCCCCTGGGGCTTACTCCCGACTATATCGAGTTCTGTATCAATCGAATTTGAATTCGAGTTAATAAATAAAATAAATAAATATCTTTGGGACATTTTTACACAGCACCATCTAGTCCCAAACTAAGTAGAGCTTGTGGTATGGGTACTAGACAATGGATATAATACGTATATACTTTTTTTTTTGTAAATACATACTTATAATACATAAGCAACACACCCAGACCAACACAAACACTTATTGTTCATCACACAAATATTTGTGTCCTGTGGGAATCGAACCCACGACCTCGTTATCAGCAGTCCGACACTCGAACCACTAGACCACAGAGGTCGTCAGTTAGTGTCAATTCGCACTGCATTTCTCTAGGAATTGACAGTAGCTGGATTTGGCTCAGAGCTCGAACCAGTCGGGAGTAAGGCCATAAGAAAAGTAGTATTATTACCTATTTTATGGTAAGGCCCCTGATCCTTACATTTTGTCGAGCGCATTCGTTGATTTTCTAGGGAACAGCTGTTATTTTTGTGATTTTAAGGTTGATCCCATAGTAAAAATTGTTCTATATTATGCCCTGGATGAGCTCTTAAAATATGAGCACGCATTTCTGATACACGTTGTATTCCTGTATTTGCAGTTTATGGTGGCGTTTCTCGCCAAGGACCTTTCATACTCTATTTTTCCGATTACACATTAAAATAGTAACGTGTGCTGATTTGGCATAGTGAACAGGCCCCCTGCCCCCCTGGTCACGCAGCTGCTGGCCATATAAATGCTCATTGAACAAATTGTCTTTGCTGCTTTTTTACTTGCCGTTCAAGTTTTGTGGCTACAAATGCCCGTCTCCCACTCATCGTGGCTAACTGCTATTGAAACATTTGCATTTGTTGGTCGAATAATAGCTCCACCCAAACATGGTCGCCGAGCTACTGTCACACCTCGGCCACTCAATACTATATGAATGCTAGCGCCACCTACAAACACAAGATTACGTATGTATACGAACGCGCACACACGTGTAGGTTAAGGATGCTCGCCGCTCGTAGTGCGACTGGGTTCCAAGCGCTTCTCAGTAGTTTTCAGTACTTTTCAGAGATGGCATGCTTGTATAGCGACTGGCAAGTGACATCCATTGCACGATTGCAGTCAAAGTGCCGTCAAACTGCGGGCGCGTGCGGGGCGTGGGCGAGGGATCTTGAATTGGCGGGGGGCGGTGAGTGACCGTTCTGTACGTTAGTACTATTAGATATTCTGTGCTACTGTAGTGTTCCGTAGCCTCAAGTGCTGGGCAATTGGGCATGCTACTGCTGTCGGGTCGCCTTCCTGCTCGTGAAGCAGTCGTGTTAAGTGCTCTCTTTCTTCTACGTTAGGTCTACTTGTGCATCTTTCCTGTAAATAACAGTACATTTTTATTAATAAAATTTACGATAGAATATTAAATTGTGTTTTTATTGAGTTCTGCAACCTGATTTTTGTCGTCCCTCTCGTAGAACGTAACTGATCTGGTATCATATAACTCACAAGGTAGGTCTCATGCGCATGTCTTACCTACACTTACTATGAACATGTGATCACTTCCCTCGCTTTGTGACCAGTCCAGTGTTGTGTCGTTTATGCTGGTCCTGGTTGTCCCTGGTCTTCCTCTTAAGCACGTGCGCAGCCACCTCGGCAGCTAGCAGCAGAACTGCTAGCAATGCGCCCAGTGCCAATACCTGCACATGACATGAAATTATGTTATTTTTTAAATGTGCGGTCAGGGGACCCCCGTCAGGGACGAAGTTATTTTTACAATTGAAAACTTTTTGACCGGTTCTTCATAATTCGTTGTACAGAATCCACAATGTTAATGTTTTTTAGCCTCCATCATCACTGGCGATAAATGGCGGTTATCGCATTATAGGTGCACTTGGGTATTATTAAAAGGCGCATCCGCTAAATATTGACCGGTTAATTATAATGCTAAATTTCGTAACTATAATACAAGCATAGATGGCAGGGAACATCAAGCGTTGGACTGAGACACCACAGGGCCTAAGTTCGATGGGGTGCTGGCCAGAAAACCTCCACGTGTGTCTGACGGCTGCTTGTCCCTCTGGACACGTCTGGACGGAACGGCAGTTGTTAGGCCGGTGCATCCTGGGTACGGGCAATAGAATCCTTTCGAGGGATTAACCTTCGGGGGATCTTATTGCCTGTGGCGAATGTTCTGGTACGGGAGGGGACTAATGTGGGCCAATGGGGAGTTGCTCCACGTGTCCCTCTGATGGCAACAGAGGGTACAGTGGAGGAGCAGGGGCGGGCCCGGTGTGCACTCGCACTGCCACTGGGCAGGCAGCGGGGGGATTGTCCTTCCCTGCCCCCGTCGATCTCGTAACCCCATGAATGCCTGCTGAGTAGTGTTCTCGCGCCTCTTGGGACCGAAGGTCTTATAAATATATAGCTAAAACAGTGCCGAAACTACGTACAAACGCTCCAAACGATGCACGCCTCAACAAGACTCCTAAGTGGGTTTTTGTACTGAAAGCGCTATGACGTCCGCTTAGCCTTGTGCGCGACAACGTATCGAGCGTTTGTACGTAAGTTTATTCACTGCTTTAACTATACAACTTGTATCAGAAATGGATGGTCATATTTTAAGAGCTCATTCATAGAAAAGAACAACTTTTATCATGGGACCAACCCTGAAATCGCGAAAGAAATATCAGCTGTTCCCTACTAAGTCATCGATGTCACTCGACAAAATGAACTGATATTTTTTTCGCGAGTTCAGGGTTGGTCCCGTAGTAAAAGTTGTTCGACAGCATCCTCTGAATGAGCTCTTCAAATATGACCAAGCATTTCTGATACATGTTGTATGTTTAGTGTGCTACTGGTGCGATACCTGCAGCGCGGGCAGCACGTCGACGATGCCGACGCTGACGAACCCCCCGCCGGCCGCCTCGCAGCGCGGCCGCGCCACCAGCCACATGCGCCGCGCGCGGCCCATCAGCCCCACCTCGCGCTGCCAGCGCATCCTGCACCACAACAGAACACCTGGTTCAGTGTGGCACTACAGTACATGTTCACGTCTCACGTTGTTTCGTGATATTTAGAGGACATTGAGACAGCGAAAGAGACTATTTAATTTTGAGACTAGATCGGGACTATGTTTTGAACATTTTAAGTTACGAGAATTGGCCTTCAGAACACTACTGTAAATATACCAGTCTAACATTGGGCATTATACGTGGGACACTCAGAAAGTTTTGCGAAACTAAAAAAAATTGTTCTATACGTACATATATTTTTATCAAATCTTTTCAAAGTACTTTCCACCAGCCTCTATACAAAGATTCATGCGCCTAAACCAGTTTTCAAAACACTTTTTCCAGTCCGCCGCAGACACCTCGTTTACAGCCTGCTCGAACGCAGCCAGCGCATCTTCCGGCGACGAAAATTGTATCCCTTTGAGCAGATTTTTTATTTTTGGGAATAAAAAGAAGTCACACGGTGCTAGATCAGGGCTGTAAGGAGGGTGACCCAGGAGTTTGACTGGCGTGCTGTCCAGGAAGTCCCTCGTTTTGAGTGCGGTGTGCGCAGGTGCATTGTCGTGGTGGAGCAGTAGCCCGCGGAGCCCTGTGTTTGGTCGCTTGTTGCTTATAACAGAGAAAACTTCTGGCAAACATTTGGTAGTATACCATTCGGCATTAATGCTTCTTTGATCCCGTAAGGGAATTGATACCAAGTGGCCAGTCAAATTAAAAAAGCTAGCGATCAAAATCTTACCCCCGCTTCTAGATCGCTTCACTTTGGTAGGCGTTGGCTCATTTTGAAACACCCAAACAGTCGACTGGCGCTTGGTTTCTGGGTCGTATTGATAAATCCAGGACTCATCACCTGTAACGATGTCGTAAACACGCCGAGACGAGCCTGCTTCAAATTTGTTAAGCATATCACGGCACCATTCCACCCGGGCCTGCTTCTGAGCATCGGTGAGGTTGTGCGGCACCCAGCGTGATACTATCCTCCTCACGCGAAGATGGCTGTGTAGAATCTCGTGAACGCTTCCCGATCCAATCTTCAATATGTGTTGAATCTCCTGATATGTAATTCGCCTATTGTCTTGGATTAAATTTTTCACTGCTAGCACGTTTTCTTCGGTAACAGCCGTCAAAGGGCGACCGCTTCTTTCGTCATCCCCCAAAGTTGGTCGACCGCGCTTGAATTCGTTATACCAACGATACACGGTTGCCTTGGAAGGGCCTTCATCCATGAATGCCATTTGAAGTCTATCGTACGATTCATCCGGTTTCAAGCGACACTTGAAATCGTATAAAATCATAGCTCTAAAATGTTCCCGGCGCAGATCCATATTTCAGTGAGACACAATACTTTGAATTAACTCGCAAAAAATGTGGAGGGAAATTTTGAAATTGGAACTTACTTATTTTTACTTATAAATAATCATATTTTCGAAAAACATTATAACTGGCCAGTCTCCCATATATAAAAACTTTTTTTCGCAATACTTTCTGAGGGGCCTGGTATGTTCTATATATACTTTTTTTTTACACCAATTTTTTATTGTAACACACTAGTCATTTAATCATGGTCAATACAGTGACTTATTGCCGTCCACTACAAAACAAGTTCTCACACTATGACGAAGGTTTTTTTTGCCTCCTATCTCTTCTGTAGGTAGATAAACTACAAACTTTTGACTTCTGTGATCTAGTGGGTCCAGTGTCGAACTGCAAGAGGTTGTGGGGTCGATTCCTTCAGGACACAAATATTTATGTGATGAACATAAGTGTTTTGTGTTGGTCTGGGTGTTTCTTATGTATTATAGGTATGTATTAAAAAAAAGTTTATATCCATTGTCTAGTACCAGTACAAGCTCTACTTAGTTCGTATTAGATGGTGCTGTGTAAAACTGACCCATAATATGTATTTATTATTTATTGAAACTATTCGAAATAAGAGTAGGCGAGTACCTGGTGGCGAACAGCTCCCTGTACCCGGAGTGCTTCCGCATGGGCACGGCGACGCTGGGCAGCTTGAAGGCCTCGATCTCCTTGAGGCTGCACTTCTCGCGCTCCGTGAACGTCTGCGTGATGATGTCGTACCCTGACGCGCGCTCCACCTGCCGCCGAACACAAACACTCACGACTGTTGTGGCGCCGCCGTATTAATTTATAGGATGGTTATTGTACTAAGCGTTCGTTCCTGGATGGATATTACCTCCTAGAGGTGCAACATCTAGAATACCTAAATAATAACAATGACCCACCTACAAAACTTAACTAAGTCTTAAAACAAAGTTTAACCGGATTAAATCGCATATATTATTTAATTTGGTTTTCCTGGCGTTTCGAAAGCTTTGCAGCATTTCGTGGTCGCAGGTAGACTAAGATGACAAGCCAAACCAAAAAACCAAACCAAAACCAAACCAATAAACCAATTTAAATAATATACGCGATTAATCTGGTTAAACTTTGTTTTATTATAATGTGTAGTGATCGTGAAAACCTAAGAAATTAACTACGTCTCTTAGACCGGTAATTCCCCTATTTAAAAATATTACTTAATAAAACGATAGGTAATGCTAGTTGTCAGTCTATAAAGAAAGATTGATTCTAAAAACAACCATCATCTTTGCCGCCATTGATCTGGCATATCCGTTTATTATCTGTAAGTAATTTTGTATTATTTATGTATTTTAAAGAGTAGGTATGTCTAAATGTAGTGGTTATATTCTCTTTGAGTATATCTATGGAGTTTCTTGCCGGTTCTTCTCCATAGGACCCACAAACATTACACGTTTGGAACCATGCAACTGGAGCCTGCCGTTTCAAAAGTGCCAGTAATTAGGTTTATTTGAAATAAAAAACATTTTGATTTGAATTTGAAAGACACAGGGCCGTCTTAAAAGGAACGTAGCAGCCAAGTCAGCCAAAAAAATAAAAAAAGTGGCGCCCCCATCAGTCAAAACATTATTACTTGCTGAATACATCATTTGTCGAAAATTCCTTTTAACAATTGAAGTACCTGTACTGTAGTTTAATCAGAAACTAAAATATAGTTCGATGTAGTTGTAGATAGAAAAAATGTCAAAAGTGGTATTTTTCGCACTTTATCTATCTACAATTACAGCGAAACCCATCAGACCGTGGGCCCTGGGCTTGTGCCCCGTGTGCCCTAATGGAAAAGACGGAACTGGGTACGGGTAGATATATACCTACTTTTATGTGAGACAATCGTTACAAAAATAAAAGATTAGCTAGCTAATAAGTATAAATAATTGAAAGCGGTTTTGTTTTAAATGTTGCACCTGAAAGGCGAAGAGGCCGCTGCGTACGCGCGCGATGCCGTCCACCACGCTGTGGTAGGCGCGCTCTGCTTGAGGCTGTATCTTGCGCCGATACAGCTGCTGCGTGGCCTCGTCCGCACTCTCCTGTTGCGAACTCAACGCTGCTAATGAGCTTTAGAAAACTAGCCATGGGTACTAAATAGCGGTCAAGGGTACATTGGAATTGTATAAAGATAAGAACCAGTGCACCAGTATAACAGGCCGTGATGACATCACATGCGGGTAGTCACTGTAAATGTGATCATAATGTAGCCATTAATGGCGTAATGCCAGATTGATGGGTGATCCTATTATGGTTGAGCCTAAGCATAATATCGTTATTAATTCGTTTATTTCAGTAGTATTATATTATCTGTGCTTCGGTGAATTTGTCTAATTCATTAATCTCACACAAGGTTAAGATGAAGAGTACTCTAAACCGACGAGCATGCATGACGAGGATAATGGACGTAGATGAAGTGAAAGAGGTGTGTCAGGATCGTAGCAGGTGGAAATCCATAGTCTCTGCCTACCCCAATGGGAAACATGCGTGATAATATGTATATATGTATGTATTACTTGAAAAGAGTGTACCTTTCCATGGAGTTACTTGCCGGCTCTTCTCCATAGGACCAACTTTTTGGAACCGTGCAACTAGATTCTTAACGTTTTGAAAGTGCATGTAACGACCTCTGTGGTCTAGTGGTACGAGTGTCGGACTGCTGATAACGAGGTCGTGGGTTCGATTCCCACAGAACACAAATATTTGTGTGATAAACATAAGTGTTTGTGTTGGTCTGGGTGTGGCTTATGTATTATAAGTATGTATTTAAAAAAAAAAGTATATAAGTATTATATCCATTGTCTAGTACCCATAGCACAAGCTCTGCTTAGTTTGGGACTAGATGGTGCTGTGAAAAAATGTCCCAAAGATATTTATTATTATTATTATGTAAATGCTTATTTGAAATGAATAGTTTTGAATTTGACGAGAATATTATTATGTATAAGTGAACAACTAAATCTAAAATTATAGCAATATCGCATGAAAAAATCGCTCATCGCGGAAGCTCAGTTGGTAACGTATGTTGTATGTAGGTATATACTTAACCAGAAGGTTACAAGGTCAGAAGGTCCGGTCGCTAGTTCAATTCCTGCTAGCGGTCGACTTTTAGTACCGACGAAAAATTTCTTAACTTAAAAAAGTTGATCATCATTCATCCGAAAGACGTCCACTGCTGGGCGTAGGCCTCCCCAAGCAGTTTGGGGGGATATACCATAATCGCCACGCAAATCTGTTTACCGTGGGAATGCAGGCGGCAGCACAGGTGTGTGATCACCTTTTATTGTGAAGTACCTACACGTCATTGGCGGTATCTAGTGGTTGCGAGATGATTCATCATCATCATCATTTCAGCCGAAAGACGTCCACTGCTGGACAAAGCCTCCCCCAAGCATATGTGGGGGGATATGCCACAATCGCCACGCTTGGCAGGCGGGTTGGCGATCGCAGTTGGTTAGTTAAATACTCAGAGAACGCTGCTGCCCATCCTCTGGTGAATCCCTTAGTCGCCTTTTACGACACCAATGAGAAGATATAGGTAATATTTAAATAGAAGAATGGAAGATATATATATATATATATAAAGTAGATAATGAATGACTAACTATGAAGTAGACCTCCCTGTAGGTAGTGTCCTGCACGCCGATGGTCATGGGCGAGCGCGCCAGGTCGTCGATGGAGCGCAGCGCGTCGCTGGGCGCCTGCAGGATGGCCACGATCTTGGCGGAGTAGGCCGTGAACACGAACAGCGACGCCATCAGCGTGCTGAACATCACCACGCGCACTGACGTCACTGCTGGCGCTATGTGGAAGCCTGGATGTAATGTTATCAGAACAACGTCCGTTGTATGTCTTTAAAATGTAAATATTAATTGCACTGAGGTAATATGTACTACGTACTAGAGAAGACACCTCGAACAAAATGTTTGTAGCACGTTTTAGAGCTCCTGCACTCTCACTCGCTTAGCCATGCTCGCGCCGCACGTACGTGCTCCGCGGCCAGCAAATTGCGCGATATTTTTTGATCGTAATGTCTACTCTAGTACGTAGTACATATTACCTCAGTGATTAATTGTTTTGTTATAAAAATGCATTAAGTAACTAACAATTATTAGAATACATCTTGGCATAAGCTATGTACATACAAATTATGTCAAATGTTTATCTCTAGTAGGGCAAATCGTGGATAGGTAGGATGTAAATGTTGACCGGTAGTACCCTCATCCTCCGAGCCTTTTCCCAATTATATTGGGGTCGGCTTCCAGTCTAGCCAGATGCGACTGAACATCAGTATTTTACACGGAGCGACTGCCATCAGACCCCCGCAACCCAGTTACTGGGTAATACCGATATTCGGAGGTTAGACCAGTTGTCAGACTTTCAGGCTTCTGACTACCCGTAACGACTGCCATAGATATTTGTATGACAACCGGGACCGACAGCTTAGCGTGCTCTCCGAGGCACGGAGGGGTCTGGATGTGTAACGAAACGGTCTCTCATCCACAGACTGACCGCGGCAAGTGCAGCTTAACCTTGCAGATCGTACAATCCGCGCAGTCGTTGCTTCGCTACGAGCCCCTCTGACCGGTAGTACCCTAAAGTATGAAAATAGCAAAATATAAATTAATTGCAATTTTGATGGACTAAGAATTTCGACGGGGTTCGACGGTGGGCAGTAGGTATATTTGAAGTCTATGTCCATCCTATTGCTATGCTACAAGAAGGAAAAGTACTTTAAATATTGAAAATAAATAAATAAAATAATAATAAAATAACCCAAACGTGTTGTGTAAGCTCAACCGAGACTGTAGGAGCGAGACAAGTGATTATTTTCTCTGTGCGAGACAAAACAATAAAAGTTGGTCACTGGCACGTCACGACACGAGTCGATCGTTGACATGCGGCGATGCGGCGAAACAGTCGATTTATCCACAGACTACACAGGGATACTAGAGATTTAATTTATCTATTATGTCCAGTATGTCTCATTAGCAAACCCTTGATTAATGTTGATTCTATTAAATTTTTTATCATTTATAATAATCATGTATGTAATAATATGGTTATGTAAGTATGTGTATATAACATAAAGTATTTGTAACAGTTCACACGCACACACACACCCCCCACACACACCCCACACACTCTTATATAATAATTATTGCTTTATTTGTTTTTGGGTATAATAATCATTGGCTGCTTTTGCTGGCTTGGCACCCGCTCATCATCACTTGGGGTTGACACTGAAAATCAGCGCTGTGTTGTGACTCATGTTACAACACAGCATCATGCTGAGTGTTGACCACTTTGCCGCAGCTACGACATGCAAAGTAGGTATCATACATTGATAAAATGATTCAAGAAATGTACCTAATTAAGTATTTTTTATGTGCACCTACTGCATGTCGTCTTGTTGTGGCAATAAATAATTTTTCTTTCTTTCTTTCAAAATATTAAATTTTACTTGAAGAACGCATCATTTTATTTTATAAAGCAATTCATACTGCATTCAATGATTTTTCAAAAATCCATTTGAAGACCCCTTCAGCAACTATGCACCTGCACCACTTTGCTGTATTGTCAAAATGAATGCAACTGCGATTGCACAATTAGGGTGCTAAAGTTGCACACAAGTTGCAAACTGTCATTAGCGGTGGAAATCATAGCTAAACAGAATCAAGGTGTCTACCTTGCTGACACAGCGTGCCGAGCGCGAAGGTGCAGGTGTCAAGCAGGGTGAGCTGCGTGAGCTCATGCAGCGGCCGAGTCCGCTCGCGCACTCGTCGGAGAGCCACCAGCAGCAGCGCCGCAGCTGCAGCCACCACGCCAGTGGCTGCCCACACCCCCCCACTGAACGGCGCCAGGAACACGTTGGAAACGGCCGAGCGAGACGGCTGACGGAAGATGAACGCGCATCTGTACACGAAATCACATAATATTTAACTCTGCTGGCTAATGGCTACCGTACACATCACGCTATTTCTCATTAGGGTAGGCAACAATGTCTCAGCAATGGATTCCCACCCAATACGATCCTGACACATCTGGCACGTTGCCTAGCAACCACTCAGTGATTACACTATCTTTGGCAACCACTGAATTATAATCAACAATAACGGTGGGCAATGAATCAAAGAACGGCTTTTGTTCAGAAACGACTAACGAGAAGCTGTTTTCTGTTGCTCAAAAAACAGGTTGGAAAAAAATATGTATGCTTTTGCCTAGATAAATCTGACATCAATAACTATAGACCAATTAGTTTAATTTCCCATGTATACAAAACTTTCATAAAAATCATAGAAAACAGAATAGCCGGTAAACTAGATCAACAACAACCTCCTGAACAAGCAGGCTTCCGACCCGGACTATCCACCACTGACCATCTACATACAGTCAACCAGATTATTGAAAAATATCAAGAATACGGAATGCCACTATACCTTGCGTTTGTAGATTACTCTAAAGCCTTCGACAGCATCTCGCACTCAGCAATTTTTAAAGCTCTTGACAAACAACAAATAGATTCCACCTACATACAATTGTTACAAATCATATACACCCACAGCACATCAGCCATAAAATTAGAGAAAAAAGGCCCAAAATTCAACATCCTAAAAGGAATCAAACAACCCACTATCTCCAAAACTGTTCACCAGTACATTAGAATAGGTTTTTAAAACGCTGGCGACCAGATGGCAAGATAGAGGAGTTGTCCTCGGCGGAGCTAGGTTGACTAATCTTCGTTTCGCTGATGACATTGTCCTTTTTTCATCATCAGCTACTGGACTAGAGCAGATGCTACAAGAACTGAGCAATGCAAGCCTTGAGGTTGGACTTAAGATGAATATGTCAAAGACTAAAGTCATGACTAACAGCTCACCACGGAACATCCAAGTGGATGGGGAGAAAATGCAGTATGTCCAAGACTACATCTACTTGGGCCAAGTAATCTCCTTCCAGGCAAGACAAGATAAAGAAATTACAAGACGTACTGAAAACGCCTGGAAGAGCTACTGGTCCATGAAAGAGCAATTCAAGGGCAATTTGCCCTTGTCACTAAAACGTAAGCTCATGGACATGTGCATTCTCCCCATCTTAACATATGGTGCACAGACATGGTCTTTGACCAACATCCAGAAGTCCAAACTCAAGGTTTGCCAAAGGGCCATGGAGCGCAGTATACTTGGTGTTAAATTAACAGACCGTGTTCGAAACACAATACTACGCTCCAAAACGCAAATTGTTGACGTGGGTCAGAAGGTCGCCCAACTGAAGTGGGACTGGGCAGGACACGTTGCCGTATGCCAAATGAGCTGTGGGCCCGTATAGCACAGGACTGGAGCCCTGAGACAGCGAAGCGGGGTCGCGGCAGACCACGCAGGAGATGGAGAGACGAGCTCGATGTCTTTCTTGATGACAGCTGGCAGGAGGCGGCACAGAACCGCGATAGATGGAAGGAATTGAGGGAGGCCTTTGCCCAGCAGTGGGACAGTACAGGCAAACAAAAAAAAAAAAAATGCTTTTGCCAATTGTACAGGTTACAAAAAACGTATGCATTGGCATTGACAAGCAAATTATTTTAAAAAACAACTCTATTTTCCAACTCAATTTTATTTCAATGTACCTAATGTTCATTATTATTCATTTTTAAAATGAAACTGTTCTAAACGCAAAAACGTTAATATTGAAAAAAAAAACAGCTATTTCCAAACTAGTTAAAAAAACATCTTCATTAACCTGTTATTTAACGGGAAAACTGGTTACATTACATTGACATGGAAACCGTCAATGACACATCGCTAATCAACAAACTCTCGCAGTCGACACTCGACGTTGGCTAAAAAAGTTCTCAAGCTAAAAAATTAAATGACGAAACATCATTACTATCTTACCTATTACGCATTCATAAATACACTTCCTGTTTCGCATTTTTTTCCCTAATACAGATTGCTCCATACTCCATAATTGCTCGTAAGGCAGGAAAAAGTCCTGTTATTTCCTTACGATGTTTTTCCCACTAGGTAACTGTTTCCATTTTCCTTGTACGTTTAGTTTATTTTCAGAAAGTAATAAAAATAACTGTTTATACTTAAAAAGAATTTAACTTAGTAATCTCATAAGCTAACCCAACGACTTGATCAGTAGTAAATCCCAACTCGGTGATAAAGAACATTTCTATGAACCCAGTAACAGACAAAAGGACGCAGATAATACAGCGCAATGCGGATTTAAATGCAAATTACTTTCATATCTAGATACGTGACGGATACAGTAACCGATTATGTTCAAATATTTATCATTAATCTCAAGCATCATAACGTTACACTAATAGCCAAAAAATTTACTACATACTGCCGAGGTTTTGTGTTCCAAACGTTTGTGTTTCATAAAAATATGTGTAGACAAAAATAGAATAGGTCTTCGTCCAATTACCCCCCCTTAGATCGTGCCGCATCGGTCTATGGTCTATAGTTAACCCGTAAGCGACACGTGACCGAAAATATAATCAATAGTAACCTGTGGGCGTGCTAGTAACTGATGCACGCGATGGTTTATTTTGTTTATTATTAAAGCGTGTAAGTGTCGCTAATTATTGCAAACATGCGATTAAAAGGAAAGCACGATAGCCTCAAGTTTTAAGACAAGTGTTATTCGCCGGTATCTTTTTATGGCTAGCAATCAATCATGTTTGGAACACAAAACCTCAGCAGACCTCATTCACAATTTGTACGCGCGGCGCGGAACGCTGAGTCATGAAGAAGTATGAATAAGCATTATCTGTCACTGTATCTATCACGTATTTGATACCAAAGGTATTTGATTTGCATAATCATAATGCCAATATGATAATTTAGGTTTTATTGTTTATGTTTTTACAGTAATGTTTAATCCGTGTACAGTATTATACTGCTTTAGCTGTATACGAAACACGTGGAATTTATTGAGAATTGATCTAGTTTCGTTTCGTTTTTGTTTTGTATGTCGAGTTAGAAGTTTTTGGCTCTGGTAGTCTTGACTCAAGACAATTTTTGTTGACCTCAAATATAGTTTTAACATCACGCCTGTATTTCCCCGAAGGGGTAGGCAGAGGTGTAATAGTACACCCACATTTCACCAGTTATGTTATCATCAACTCAGCCATAAAAAAATACTCTTGTGACTCAGCCTATCGCAGTCCACTACTGGACATAGGCCTCTCCCAAGTTGCGCCACAACTTTCGGTCCTCTGCCTTCCACATCCAATCCCCCCCAGCCACGTTCTTATAGTTATGTTATAGTCCCATGTCCCAGGAAGCGAGCCATTGACCGGGCACAAATCCAGACTCCGGGCTGCTACTAAGAATATATTTTAATAAGATTTTTTTTTGTAAACGTTCATTTTAATAAAAATTGTTTAAGTCGGCAATAAAAACGTTTTTTGTTTTATTACTTAAATATTTAAAAGTAGCAACCTAAAACTATAAACTAAGTATCAGAATGTACAAAGTAGCCAATAAGTAAGTGACTAGGAGATTAACTTAGTCATGTTAATTTCATAAAGGTATTATAAATGTCTTTGGTTAATTTACGGCCAAAATTAATATCCAATCTATCCACAATTTACCATACTAGAGATAGCAATTTGACATATTTTGTATGGAGCTTATTTCAAATTTCCATCTCCAGTAGGGCAAATCGTGGATAGATTGGATATTAATTTTGGCCGTTAGCCGTAGTCTAAAACCAGTAAAGACTCTTGATATCTACTTAGTTTATGGTTTTAGGTTGCTATTTTTAAATAAGTAACTATTACTTATAAAAAAACATTTTTTTGTCGACTAACAATTTCTATTAACTATGTACTTTTACAAAAAAGTTTTTTTTATTATTATTAAATAATAATTGTGAGATCGACAAAAAAATTGGTAGGTATTTAACTGTATTCAACGCATGATGTGTTAATTGTAACAGGCTAAACACTAGCTATGTAGGTACTTTGTTGGAATTTATAATTCTTGTCTCGTTTTTCCCGACACATCCAATTTTTGAACCAAAAAAAAAAGAAGTCGCACGACATACCCAGCCATTCGGCGGAATACGAACAGACATAATATTACAACAGGGCAGGTTCATTCACACGATATTATTATTTATCGCGTAGTATCTATCATAGTAACAAGCATAGTCTATCTTCATGACTGAGGGCGATATTCCCATAAATGCGGTGCAAGGTCCACGAGCTTTATGTTTGCATCAACATGCTGAGGCAACATGATTTACTCTTATGCAATCATCACGCCGTGTGGTGCCGGACGTAAAGAATTGCACCACGTTCTGTCTTCTCATGGGTGTCGTAAAAGGCGACTAAGGGATTCACCAGAGGATGGGCAGCAGGGTTCTCTACGTATTTAATTAACCAACTGCTATAGCTAACCCGCCTGCCAAGCGTGGCGATTGTGGCATATTCCCCCACATATGCTTGGGGGAGGCTTTGTCCAGCAGTGGACGTCTTTCGGCTGAAATGATGATGATGATGAATCATCTCGCAACCACTAGATACCGCCAATGACGTGTAGGTACTTCACAATAAAAGGTGATCACACACCTGTGCTGCCGCCTACATTCCCACGGTAAACAGATTTTCTACAGATCTGGCCGATTTAGAAGTAACACCTAGACATAAAACTTACCAAAAGTATCTCCCTGAACGTTCGTATAAAGTCGTATACCAAACAATCGATATCAGCAGATTATTGTTATATTTCTTCTCAAGTTCTCATGATGATTAATTTAATCGGTCTTTTGGAGTAGATACGCATAATTTAGAAAGAAAGAAAAAGATTTTATTTATGGTTAAAATAACTTACCTGTAAGTGTAGTTCAACCATAATTATACGAGATCTTACATCCGAGATATTTATTAACAAAGGTAGTCCATCCATGCATATCGCATCGGTTCACACAGTTTAAAGCTTGCTAAAACAAACAAAAATTAAATCAAAAGAATCGATGGCCTAATCGATTCCGTACATACATACACCCCTATTTCAACCGGTACAGCTCTAATAACGTCATTCAGTTTAGAGTCGTCTAATGTACATTCTGCAAAAAGAAATTGGGATGGCAGGGCGCGACCCTTGGCTGCGCTCTGTCTTGATGGGTGGGTGGGTGATAAATATCTCGGATGTAAGATCTCGTATAATTATGGTTGAACTACACTTACAGGTAAGTTATTTTAACCATAAATTATACTTCTATCTTACATCCGAGATATTTATTAACAAAGGTAGATGTTTAGCGACTTTTGCGGAATGTAAGGTCAAGTTTACATTAAAATAATGGTTTTTCTTGTTAATTTATCAACAACAAAAAAACCTAACTTTTATAATATTCAAATACATTTAACACAGCCCCGGTGAAGGATATGTCTTCGTCGAGGTTGGCAAGAAGTTGATTATAAAACACAAAGAACTACCTGTCCACCAGCTATTTTCTTAATTAATCGAAAAAACAGGCCATTACTTTTGGCCGAGGTTGAGAAGGCGTGACATGTGCCGTGTGCTGTGAACACATCCATGTCGACGCCGCGCCGCGCCGCGCCGTTGTCATTTAGCATCTGCTTAGTCCAGCGGCTCTGTAAATTTGCACTATAGACAGGCTTTTTATGATTAGGAAAATATTACCAGTGTTGAGTAAATGGTACCAAGCCGTTTTATCTCCATAAAATACGGAGTTTTTGTGGGGCAAATGGCCTTGCGTTCTCGAACTGATGGAACAATCAGTTTTGGGTTGTGACTTGTAGGCGCTGAATCTTTAATAATATGTATTATGGATTTGAAATTGCAATGCAAGATAAGAATCTTGCGCAAATAACATTAAAGTTAATAAAAAATGAGGTATGCATTCGTTGTCCTGTTGACAGTTCAAAATTAATTACTCACAGAAGGTATACAATGGCAGGTTATCATCGAAATAAATTTATAAAAAAAAAGGGAAATTAAATTAAAATATTTAAAAAATAAATTTGATCCAGTCACTGCAAGGCATCTTGGGAAACTAGGTTTCATTTAATGCAATCATCTTCTGGATTTCAACTTGCAATACAATCATCATCATTGTCATTGTTACAGATGTTACGGTACATCTTTACCATTATTACCTAATCCGCAATTAAGCAGATTGGAAATTAATATAAGGGGGTAACCCATATAACTTACTGTACTGTACTTAATCATGTTGATTTTAAAAATAAGTGTAAGGTAAGTACTAAATTAGTTTTGTGTTGTTCATTAAGCATAAAGTATAAAATAAATAAAGTATTTATTTATTTATATAATATGGTAGTTCATATATTTGAGATGAAGTCGCTGTGTATGTGCATTTATGAAAATAAATTTATTTTATTTCAACAATGACATTATAAAATTTTATTGATAAAATATACACAAGTGTTTTGTTGAAAAACATCATATTGCTTTAGGGTATTTTTAGAAAAGGCGTTACACATTATGTTTATCGTATCTTTCGGAATATCCATTCCTTTCAAGCTAGATAAAGATTTGAAAAGGAGATTTATCTGAATCCACCATTGTCAAATAAGGGAACCATGGCTGTTTTGGCCAGTATGGTACAACAAAAAATTCGACATAAATATAACTAACCTAATGTTGGTATTTTAAAACGAGAGCAATTAGGGAAAGACATAAAATAAATGATATCACATGAATAGTAAAAGCGACAATGTCATGTGCTTTTCAATCTCTTTTCCAAAAGAAATATAATATAGACTACATTTCTCATTATTCAGAGACGCAATCAATCTAAGTTTAGTTCTCTAATTTTATTCAGTGCCTCTTGGAAATGCCCACATTGAAGTCCCACTAAGTGTCACCACTGATGTGTCTAGAGGACTGGACGATGTCAGGATTGACATGTGATTTAATGAAGAAGAATAAAAAGATATACCGCTGCTCACCCCACTGCCATATTTGTCTAAACATTTGAGATGGGGATATTATATTCCCATTCTCTATTAATGTATGAGATGGCAGTTTTGCTGTGGATTGTAAGCAGCATGTCTACGTTTCTGCAAAATTCTAAGAATGTGGTTAGTAGTTTTAAGTAAGTTATGTGAAGTTCCCTCTCTTTGATCAGTGGCCTCTAGCAGTCACTTCATCGTCACAATATTTCATATAAGAAAATTAAAATTATTTTCATTAATTTTATTCTTAACTTTGTAGCTAATATAAGTTTATGATGCAAGTAACTTCAGCTAAATAAATTTTTAGGGACATCTCAATCATATGTATTTATCATTATGTTAAGCAAAGCTAAGCACTTTCCCATTCAAGTACCTACATTATGTGTAGGTATATCCATCTCACTACCATAAGAGCTATTATAAATATCACCCATAAGTAACAGCAGGGCATGTAGCAATAGGTTAATGTAACTAACAATAAACTTGAAAATTATTGTTAATTCCCTACTTATAAATTTGCAAAAAAAAATTGTTATATTATTTCAAAAGGTTATACTACAATTATTATAAACACATAAATTTGTGTTCAGTAGAAGGCAAGGTTCCATTTAACTTAATATTATATCTTTTGTTATTAATAAAATAAACCCCAGGTTTTCTATAAAAAGTTTTAGTGTTCTCATATAATATACTCATATGCATATATTATACTAGTATGGCAATAGGCTCGCCCCCTATTACATGGGACTATAACATAACTAGCGAAATGTGGGTGTACTATACACCTCTGCCTACCCCTTCGGGGAAATACAGGCGTGATGTTATGTTATATAGTATGCTACCACTATATTCCCCTTGTTTCAGAGGTACAAAACTAGAGGTTTTTAGTTTAATGGGAACAAATAATAATATGAAGCAGAACCAAGGAAATAAATATTGAGGTAGGTTCCTAAGCGGTTAAATTCAACCAAAACATTGATCAAATCTTAATATAAAAACTTTTGTAAAAGCTATGTGTAGTGAAGTAAAACCCGAGAAGTTTTCAGATATTAACTTTGCATAAATATCATCTATTTTAAAATGATGGGTGTTTACCTACATATTCATACAGCATTATGGGTGTATCTATTTACAAGTATGAAACATGACATTTGTAAATTTAGTAGGTTTTATAAGATTGCCCGTTGTACATAATATATCTTTTCTGTATGTATGAAACCCATAGTTAATTTATGGGTTAAAATACAGAACAAACAACTAACTAGGTTCATCATTATATTTTAGACATCACATCTGAATATAGTAATTCTGCAATGTTATTATTCATTTCTACTTTTGAAAATGGAAAGCTAATATTTTAGCAGTATTTTTTGCAATATGATGAAGAAATGGACTTTGTATCCTTTACATAAGGCAAGAAAACAGGGTCACCTGTTTTAAGCACCCAATGAATTAGGTATGCAAAAGGTAAATTGTATGCATTCAGCATGTGGTACCTCTAGTAGTGCCTCTGGTAGCTGTTGTGGGTATGCAGCACGGCTGTCACTCGGTTGCAGTTGCATGCCTGTTTTATGTTGATCTTTTTCATCCCAGCTGCTAGTTGCACATTGTAGTAGTAGCAGGCTGCTGACATCATTTTGTGTTCTGCTGATTAGAAGGAAACCACTTGTTTCCCAATAAGGAATTCTTCTTGGAGTTTTATTAATGTGTTTTCACCAGTATAAAAGAAAATTTCTTTCAATTATTTAAATAGTATTATACGATTTGTTATCCAACAAAAGTACTACAGTTTCTCTTCATTGTTTCTTCCTGGTAATAATCCGGTAAGAATTTAACTTATAACAAACCGATTAAGTATGTTAAGTGTAGTTTTATTATTGCTTTGGTTTATTGTCATTAGTTTATTAGTATGACAGATCCATCTATCTCAAAATCTTCTTGAATCCATTTTAAGGACCCATTACACTGGATTGAAGCCACCTCCGGGATCAGTTATGGTTTTTATACTAATAACAAAAATGTATTACCAATATTTCTCCAATGAGGGCCTCCTTCTTTCCTCAACCCCTCCAACAGGACTCAACCCCAACGTTCAGATGTCTCAGCAGGTAATTTATCCTCCAAGTTCAATTTTCTTGGCCTTGCCAAGTACATAATACTATTTGGGTACAATTACAGGCGGACAGATTTTGATTAGATCTGATGGTATTTTACCCGCGATGGAGATGGCTTTCTTCAACATAACATCTTCATGATTATGTAGGTATGTTTCCCAATTTGGTGGTAGTTGGAGACAAACAGGCCGAGGACGTTCTAATGGAACAAGCCCACTCTGGGTCAGAGTGTCACCTTAGCTCAGCTCTGCATGTATATATTTATTACTTTCAGGATAGCATCACGTACCACCACGTTAAGAAAGCACAATTAATTTGTTCCGGGATAATATCACGTATTACCACTTTAGGGAACAAAAGACATTTACCATCAGGATAACATCTCGTGTTATCACGTCAAGATGGTAGAAATTCATGTATATAACATGATTTTTCGGAAACTACACTTTCACTTTCACCAAATGGTGGAATATAAAATTCGTCTTCACGATTATCTACGAAGTATATAAAAACTTTCTTATGTATTTCTTTTTTTTTTTCTTGTGTTTTAAATTACATTAAATTCATAACTTCAATGAAATACATGAAAAAAACCTAAAATAAAAAATATTCGTGTGACCGACGCAACACACAAAAAATGAATGACGTTATTAGAGCTGTACCGGTTGAAATAGGGGTGTATGTATGTACGGAATCGATTAGGCCATCGATTCTTTTGATTTAATTTTTGTTTGTTTTAGCAAGCTTTAAACTGTGTGAACCGATGCGATATGCATGGATGGACTACCTTTGTTAATAAATATCTCGGATGTAAGATAGAAGTATAATTCTAATTCAGTATGTGTGTCGACGCCAGCTGTTACCGAAAACCAGCGCTGTGGCTCTGCCTGTTCCCTGCATGTGTACTTATATAACTTACCGATTTGCGCCGATAGGACGCATAACTTCCCAAAACACTTTTTGTATTCCTATTACCTATTTGCAATGATTTGTAATATATAAGTCTATGCCTATTTGACTTTTGTTATTTTTGATGGTGTTTAGTTCTTGACGCAAATTTTCTTTCTTTCTTTTAAATATAATTCCAAATAAGACGCACAAGAGCCATCACGAGTGACGATATTCAAATGACAGTCCGTATTGGGGCAATCAGCAAGCACCTTTACCAACCTGCTGAGTACGTAATCTTTTTTCAACGGTATGAGCTATGATAATTGTACAGGATATGTTGAATCGATGGATGAAGAAGAATATTTCGAACAGGAACTGGTTATCCTGATAATGATAATGTACTGACGAAAGCACGTAGGTCTCTGAGAAGTAGTGCAGCACGTCCAGGCGGTCGGGCCGGATGAACAGCGAGGCCAGCCCCAGCTCCGCCTGGTGCCGCTGCAGCAGCCCCGCCATGCCGTCGAACGAGCCGTTGTGCGACACGCCGTACGTGTCCACCTGGCGCAGGTCGAAGCTGCAACCAACACACCTAGGTACTTAGGCTGCGTAAAGAACAGAAAAAGAAAAAATCGACCACGAGCAGTATTCAAACCTGTGACACTGATTCAGCAGTGCTATTCACTAACTAACAATTTCGTGGATGTACGTCGAGACGGGCTCGACGTCGAGACAGCCTTGCGAACGACCGCGAGCGCAAAACGGTATTCACTAACTCGTTTATTCTCGTCGACGAACTGAAGGCTGTGTCGACTCGTCGCTGTTGCATAGACGAGTTAGGGCTTGACACAAATATCTTTATAACATAATCGATTAATGTCGACTGAGAGTTTAATGGGTTTAAAAGTTATAATAAAGGTCTATTTTTAAGTATTTTAAGAAATGTAGTAACATTTTAAATAGTAAATACCTAATTATTCTAAGAGCTTATAATATTCTTACTGGCCGAGTTTTAAGGCTGAATGACGATTCCTTTGCGAGACCCATGATACTTTAAATTAAATGTTAACAAAAAAACCGGCCAAGTGCGAGTCGGACTCGCGCAGTAAGGGTTCCGTACCACCCTTCGACCTGATACCCCATAGAAACTGATTTAATTTACGAGAGTTCATCAAAAGACATCAACGCACCGTGAGCGAATTTTTTTTTTGCATCTCTTTCTTACGCAGGTACCACCACATATAAAATTACTAAACTACATAGTATGCACTATAATTAGACCAAGTTTGACGCTGGTATGTATTACCGTTTTGATGATAGAGCAGAAACAAAAACGTTGAAAAAAATGCATGTTTTTCGAGGTTTCTTGTATGGGGACCCCCTTTGGTTTTAGACTACTTTTTATTTTTAGTATTTGTCGTGATATGCACCATAGTAACACATATTTCGTAAAAATTTCAACTGGTTATCTATGACCGTTACAAAGATAAAGCCCTGTCACAGACAGACGGACGGACAGACAGACTGACGCACGGACGGACGGGCAGCGTAGCGAGAGTAATAGGGTCCCGTTTGGCAGCCTTTGGGTAAGGAACCCTAAAAACAAACAACAAAAGTTTGACCTTTGACTTTTTCCAGTGTTGCCAGAAGGTTACTTTCGTAACCTTTAGGTAATTTTTATCTCGGTCAAGTTCCAGGTTAGACGACTTAAAAGGTAAATTTTAGGCAGCTTTTAGGTATCTTTTCGAAATCGAATTAGATATTTTATTGTAATGTTGGAATGGAATTTTATTGATATTATATAAAATAAATAATCAATAATTTTTTTTTATTTATCTCCACAAATTACATTTTTTATGTTAAAATCGTTATGGTCGTTGTGGCGATGCTTGGGCCTATGTCCAGCAGTGGACGTCTTTCGGCTGAAATGATGATAATGATGAAGATGAAGTGATAATTAAAAACAGTAATATATTATTAATTATTGTTACTTATTATGAATTTATGCACAAAGTAATCTCTTCTCGCACTAATTAAAACCGTATTACAAATAACAAGCAATCTACTTTTTAAGCTACTTTTTGTCGTCGTGGATCGTAGTAATAGATGTGTTAATTTCAAATATATTATTACCATGTAGATAACTAACTCGTATTCACAACAATGCGTGTGCACAGAATTAAATAGTTGGTACACACGGCTACACATCAAGCTGTACATTTCCAGTTTATGCTGACCTCGCTTTGCATAGGCTTTCCGTACAATGCGAGATCAGCTTATACTTGAAATGTACAGCTTGATGTGTAGCCGTGCGTACTACTTGGTACTGAGAAAACGCGTAGCGCGGCGTGTTACAACGAGCGCTTGATACTGTTCTGTTTACAGATGTAAAATATTTTGAGATGTAGACGTTACGATGTCTAGTCCAATCGAGATCCAGTCATTTCGCGATCTAGTCTTACGGGCAACCTAGACATATCGAGATCGAGACCAAAAGATACCGACCCAATTATACTTCTGTTCTTACACTAAAACTTCATCATCATCATCATTTCAGCCGAAAAACGCCAAAGGCCACCCCCCAAAGGGTCATAATTGCCACGCTTGGCAGGCGGGTTGGCGATTTTTTTTTTTTTCGATTGGACTATCGCAGAATTGGTACCCAGAATGGATACCCTAACTGCAAAACCGCATAAGGGCGTCCCCCAAGGGAGGGCTCGAACCTCGGCTTACTGGGGCATTGCGGGGGGACACCGCCACTATGTCCCCCTGGCAGCCGTTGCTGCATCGGGAATAGTTTTCTCGAAAGTGACGGACTTTCGGTATATCGGATGGGTGACGCGTTTCGCGAATCGCCGTTCGAGAACGCTGCTGCCCATCCTCTGGTGAATCCCTAAGTCGCTTTTTACTACACCCATGAGAAGAGAGAGGGTGGTGCAATTCGTTCATGCAATACGTACGGCACCACACGGTACCTTAGCAATAATAAACTACGCATCAAGCTATAATCGAGGAACCAACAATAATTTATTATTATTTACCTACACGAACGTGCCTACAGTACTTTGCGTGATTCCTTTGATGGACTACAGGTACCTCCAGCTGATTTGATGGGAAATTGTAGTGTTCTACAAGAACTTTTTTATCTATTTAATTAAAAACTTCATCTGAATGCGAGTACACATATGCTAGTATATAAGTAGTTGAAAATGATAGAAAACTGAAAATATCTAAAAGTAAAGTGTTACGTAAATATCTGGCAGTGCTACAATTGTAAATGTTTAATAAAACTAGCTTTTGCACGTGACTTCGTCTGCGTAGACTATATTGAATCTTAAGTTAATCGAAAATTACTTTTCATATTAATGGTTAATTTTGGATAACTCTTCTCAGGTATCTTTTGACAAAAGTACACTGGCAGCACTGCATTTTTCAAAAATAATGTAATTATTCACCATGAATGACCAAGAAGTTTGAGTAAAATAATCACTGACACGTAGCGATTATATTATCTTTGATCACTGACTGACATTTTGTTTGTAACGTAGTGATTATTTTCTGAGAGAGTTGTATTTGTAGTAGGTAATGCTTCTTTCTATTCGTGTTTCGATAAATTATTATATTAGCGATTGTACTAAACTGAACTGTATTGTTTTAAAAATAGTTTTTTGAAAAAGAAGCTGAAGTGAAGATATGTAGTAAATATTATTATGCCTAACCAAATTTTGTTACATTTGTTATGGTTGTCGTCCACGGGATGGTAAATTAATAACATGGGTTATTAATAATTAATAACATGGCAAAAACGAGCCACAATAGAAAATCAATTGTTCTCGGGCTCCGGGCAGTCAAAGGATGTCATTGTATTAACAACTGTGTGCATGTCAAGAAACGGGGTCCCATCCCAAGCGCAATTGGAGAAGCTTTTAGACGGCTTGGAAGATTTTAGCCTTTATTCATTTCACAACCCCTTGATTTTTTGTTTTAAGCACCTCGTAGGCATAGTTATTTTAACAATGATACGACGACGTCTGCTTCAGCGCTCACCACCTTCACAAAGGCAGTCACAAATGGCGAGCCTAACTGAAAGATTTGTCACCATTGAAGAAAAGCGTTTGTATAATGAGAGGATATTTGCAGAAAGACGGTTGGAAAATAGAAAACTCCTTTTTGACAACCAGAAAAGGATGTTGATATTTTTTATAGAGATTAGTAGGTCATGATCAAGGCAGACCCAAACACTGCAGGATTTGTGTGCATCCCCCAGTGCCTTGGTGGAAAATATGAATAATTTAATAGGAATTAGTAATTTTGTTAAACAAATAAGAATAAAATTATTTCTTTTAATGTAAATAAAAAATGGATAATGAAAATACATATTTCTAATTTCTCATTGCCTTGTAGTACATTCGACCGCATGTCAGTGGTAACAGTTTGACCTTGACAGTTTATTTTGTAAGCAGTAAGAACGGTTTTTGTAATTCAAATGTTACCACCGACATGCTGTCTACTAAAAATTAGTCAAAGCTGTCAATACTATGAATATGTATGATAATAAATTATTTATTTCGACAAACAATAGGGCTCGTAAGGTAAGTAACATTATTTACTTAAATAACTGTTTGTAAAACTATAATACAGTCAATCAATTTATAAAACAAAACTATCACTGCTGCAGAGTTCCAGATAAACTTACAGACACGAACAATTAAATGAATAGTAATGTAGGTAGGTACTCAACTTATTTTCCATAATAATATTCATATTATTAGTCAATCTTTCTTTACTTAAATGTGGTATAACAATAAGAATAACAAAGAATTATGTCTAAGCTGATAATACTTATATGTATTATAACATTTATCTTTCCTTGAGAACTTGCTGTCCATCATGATTTTGAAGAAATCTGATATATTTGTTGATAATGTTAATATTATTTCTATCATCAACAACCTGGTGGATGGCTCTAGAAGCAGAAGCCTGGGACACATATGTGTCTAAATTTTTTGGTAACTTCCATTAGCCAAAAATGATAAAGAGTGCATAATACCTGAAACATTACGAATGTAATACAATCTTTTGATGGTATCTTTATTAATCATAATTTATTAAGAAACCAAGCTATAAACAAACCTTCAGCCTAGTAGTTAAACCACCGGCACGAATTTGCAGAGGCATAAGTAGGTATATGGATAAAAATCACTCTCCAATACCTACATAAATGAAATCCTCAGAAAGTCTTAAATAAGGATAAACTATACATCCTGGGAAATATTTTTGAACTTTCTTATTGTTTTGCCTTTCAATCTTTCTATAAATCGTCACTTATTTTAGCTTCTTCCAATAAATAGAGCCTTGTAATCATCCGAGTACTTTCAATTAGTAAAATGACAGCTATGCTATTCTCTAAAGCGCAAATCACACACAAGGCAGGTGCGGGTCGGGCGCGAGTCGGGTCGTGTTGCTCGCGTGAGCCGCACTGTTTGTTGTGTTCACAGTGAGAACTTCACACAGCTGGCACAGCGCGGGTCGGCGGTGTGTGCAACGACGCCATAGAAGCTTCTCTTCAAAAGGCAAAAAAAAGTAAGTAAGTAAGTAAAGTGTAAGTAGGCAATGTTTACGAACACTATCATTTAGATAAATGACGAGAAAGAGTTTTTTTTTGTAAATAATTACAACAGCTTGTTGACAAACTCTTGATACGCGCTGCTGACGACCCACGCAAGTTCTCTGTGTAAGTACATATCGGTGAATACGTACAAAAAGTTACTCTATGAATAGCTACGTATATTCGACGACCGACCCGAACCGCGCGGCCCGCGCTTTGTCTGTAGTGGCAGGAGAAACGCGTGGCTCCCGCGCTCCACCCGGCTCTGGCCCAACCCGCGCCCACGTTTCGTGTGATGTCGTCCATATAAAAACAGGTCAATATACCCGCCGTACTCCCGACCCGACCCGCGCCCGACCCGCACCCGCTCTCGGTGAGGTTTGCGCTTTACAATTTCGTGGCTGTATGTCATGACAGGCTTGACATTTAGACAGCTTTACGAACGTCCGAGAGCGCAACGCTGATTCAAACGGTATTCACTAACGCATTTATGCTCGTCGACGAACTGAAGGCTGTGTCGACTCGTCGCTGTTGCGTAGACGAGTTAGGGCTTGACACAAATATCTGTACAATATAATCGATAATTCTCGACTGATAGTTTAATGGGTTTATAAGGTCAATGTTTTAGGTTTTTTAAGAAACGTATTAAAATTACAAATAATAAGTTATTATTCTAAGAGCTTGTAACATTTTTATGGGCTGAGTTTTAAGGCTGTATGAAGATTCCTTTGCCGAAACGCATGAACCTTCTACTGTAAATAAAAAACTAAACCACTTGCAGTGTTGTGTGTTGACAGCTTGAGGGTTTTACCCCTAAATTTAGGGGGTAGAAGTATTAAAAGGGATATTTTTAGGGCCAGGAATTTCTTGGGGTTTTAGGGGCTTCAAACAAAACCAGCAAATATGGAATGATAGCTGGACAGAGAAAACATTTTGCTGTGAATGTGAGAAAGATGGCATTATAAAAACTCCACATCGAGTTAATTCTTGAACGCGGCATGTAAGTAGAATTAATTGTAAACAATTTAATTACAATTTAACTCGCATAACTTGTGCAGTTATTGATTGGCTTTGAAAATGACGTAATTTCTAATGCTAGTAGGGAATACCTACTCGCACCACACCAGTGTCCGCCATTTTCAATCCCATTCTTTAACTGAGCTGGGGGCTTACTCCTGAAAATTTGATTCTAACTCTATTTCGATTTGGTTCCTATCCGGAGCTTTACTCCCGACTGGTTCGAGTTCTGTATCAAAATTTCAACGCCTACATTGCCTAATGTACACAAGCGCACGATCGTGTGGTGGCACGACTTAAAACTAACTACGAACGAAACATTCATTGTGAACGAAAAATTCGTACTCCCCACTGGATCGCACAATCGTGGTTCGATTCGTAGGATTGAAAAGAAATGTCAAAATACACGATAGCAAAAAACGTACTTTATTGGGATCGTATGACATTTTTAAGTGTAATTTATTGCGATATTTCTTCAAATCTCTCATTATGATGGTTTGCACAACATTAAATTGACTGATGAGTGATGATATACGTACATTTAAAAAGAAGCTCAAAGATTTTCTTGTTCTGAAAGCTTACTATTCAGTAAATGATTTTCTGACAGATACAACAAACTTTAGGTAAATATAAATACACAAGAGTCCGATTTCTTTGTTAAACTATTCATTAATATATATTAATAAAAACTGTTATTATTATTATTATTAAACAATTAATTTCCACAAATCTATAATAAGTATTATCTATAAGTTATCAAATTTGTACGCCTAATATCAAGGCAAAACATAGTGATACTGGATTATTTATAAATTAACACCATATCTTATACATCATACCTATGTTTGACAAATAATAAATTTTGAATTTTGAATTTTTACCTTGCGATGTTTTACAATGTTCTTAAAAAAACTGTATGAACATAATATGTAAGAAGAAACATTTCAAGGAATAATTAATTAATTATTATTGTCTCATCCGGGGTGTGCAAATAATATAATTATATAAATGGGACTATCCTAAATTCTGCCAGAAAAGCGATTTAAAAAAGTCTTTTATTCCCGCATTCGATTATTGTTTTTTACGCCGAACTTTTTTTTATAGATAAATTAGGTGTTTTACTCATCAAATTTTATAGCTGTTATTATGTGGCCTAAATATTTGATGGTGTTGACTTATAGGTACAATATCTACAAAGTAAAAAATAAAATGATACAATATTTACAAAGTACAAAACAAAACGATACAAAAAAGCGCGCCTAGGCGGCAAAATATTCCTCCACACCGCTGTCATCTGGCATCGTGCCCAGATGACTGGCAGCGTTGCCACGTTGAATGGCAACGCTTATTCTTTGACCAAAGAACAAGCCAGCCCTCTGGTCACGCGAAGTGTCGACCAGCCTCTTAGAGATTTCTTTAAAAAGAGTGCGCACTCGGACACCATGGCCCGAGCGTATCGATCCCAAACGGCTCAAAGTCAACTACTTATGTCTCTAAGGTATAATATTAATTTGATCAATATGAGTACTTATTACCAAAAATAATCATTAAAAAATCATTTCTTTAAGTTTTAGCTTGCTATGTGTGAATGATTCATTGGCAATAGGAAAAGTTAGGGGTGTTTAGGGGGATGTCAACATTTTCTTTAAGAAAGTTTTTGGTAAGGGTTAGCAACACTGCACCAAAGAGTATATAATCACTTGCACTGCACTTTTCATATATATAAAAGTACTCTGTGACTGCACCAAAGAATTTTTACCCAAGATAGAATGCGTACGGAGAAATTTAAGAACTTCAAAAATGAATAATATCCCGTTCATATAAGGTCCAAAATCTTCAATCAAAATCAGGGAGAAAATACCAGTCGAGGCCGGTCTTCTGAGATAGTATTACCGAGAGCCCGCTGTCCCTTTCCTACATGTATGGACACCCTATAGAAAGAGACAATAGGCTCCCCAATCATCGGACCGAATTTTAGTCAGCCGTCCGCTTTCCAGCTTGATATATAAGTTCCTTGGACTGCACTTGACATTTTCTCACAGATTTCCTAATGATATTTAAGTACGACATTTTTGAGACTTGTAAATTTTTTAGAAGTTGATTTCTATTCGTATTTAGTTAAGTTATTGTATTAGCGATAATATCACATAATTGTATTGTTTTAAACATGGTTTTGTGACTTGAAAAAGAAGCTGAAGTGTATGTAAGTATTGTTACAGGTAACCTTAAGGTATCTAACCTTTTATTTGCTATTGTTTAAGTTTTGGTCCACGGGATACTAACCCATCAACAAAGTAAAAACGAGACACTAATCAATAGTTCTTGGACGCCGACAGTCAAAGGACGTTATTGTTTTAAAACACTTTTAAAATCTACTGTGTATCTTAGCTTGTCAAGACGCTAGTAATATATAAGTCTATGGCGTAATCCCATCCCAAGCGCATGTGAAGCTTTTAGACAGCTTGGCTTGCCTTTATTAAATTTACAACCAATTGCTTTTCTTTTTAGCACCTCGTAGGCGTCGTTTGTTAACAACGGCACAACGACGTCTGCTCCAGCGCTCACCACCTTCACAAAGCCAGTCACAAATGGCGAGCCGGACTGAAAGATTTATCGCCATTGAAGAAAAGCGTTTGAAAAATGAATGGTTTTTTGAAGAGTCTCTGTTGTTGGTCGGAAAATCAAAGACTCCTTATTGATAACCAGAAAAGGATTTTGCAAGGCAGACCCAAGCACTGCATGATTTGTGTGCATTTTGGTGGAAAATATGATAATGTATTATATTACTTATTTCTTTCAATGTAAATAAAAAATGGATAAGGAAAATACACATGTTTAATTTATCATTCCCTTTTAATATGTACATACATAAACACACAAAAAATTAAAAACAAGACAGCCCTACTAACTAGACTTAGTCTGGATTTGTGCCCGGTTAATGGCAATAGGCCCCCTATTACATGGGACTTATAACATAACTGGTGAAATATGGGTGTACCTACTATGTATACTAGAGGTGTACCTATGCCTACCCCTTCGGGGAAATACAGGCGTGATGTTATGTAGACTTAGCCTGCAGCTTCGCCCGCATATAATTCCGTTTATCACAGAAAGACTTATCTCGCATCCCTCGGGAGCTTTTTATTTTTCTGGGATAAAAAGTAGCCTATATGTTAATTTGGGTTATAGTCTACCTGCGTGCCAAATTTCATCCAAATCTGTTCCGCCGTTTCAGTGTGATTGAGTGTAACAAATATCTTCACAAACTCATATTTATATATCAAAAGTATGAATATGTATACCTAATAATAAATTCTTTATAAGTAACAATAGTACTCATAAGTTCAGAAACATTCTATACTTAAAAAACTGTTAGTAAAATTAGAATACAGTCAATAATGTTATATATGGAGGCATATATGGAGTAAAATCACTTTCTAATACATTAATTAAATCCTTAAAAAGCCTGTAAATATGGATAAACTCTACTTCCTGGGAAAAGTGTTGAACTGTCTTGATTTGCCTTCGTTTCGTGCCTTCTTCAAATCTTCACTTCTTCAAATCTTCATTTTTTAGCTTTTTCCAATAAATAGAGACTTGTAATCATCTGTGCTCTGCTTCCATTTCTTTTATTGCATTTCTTTGCACTTTCAATTACGAGTAATAATGATTTTTGTTACTAAACTATATAAGACTCAGCGCAATATTTGGGATATTTGTAGCTTTTAGATTTGACAGATAGAATCGTGGTTAAGGGCGAGGCTGTGACAGGCTGTGAGCGACCTCGACGCTGTTTTTTGCTTAGAGAATACCAAAATGTTCAAAAAGTGTCAAATTGTCCGCTGTAGAGTAGTTCCAACTCTTTGCCGTCACAGCCTTGAGCGCTAGTGTAGCTTTTTAGCTTTTAGATTAGACAGATAGAAGCGTGGCTGTGGCAGCGTTGCCAGACGTGCGATAATTATCGTACATCTACGATGAATGCAAGTCCTTTGCGGTAAAAAATAATAGCAGGGTATCGAACGATAGTTTTATAAATTCATACGATAATTTTAATAACGCTGTAATATTTTTGAGGCTTAGTAATTTTTTAGACAACAACCAGCATTAACAACAAGCATTTAAGCATACATTCTCGTCACTCTCACTCATTATATGTGCAGTGTGATGCACACGACATACTGAATAAAATGCACGCATAAGAACATAAAAAAACGATGCTTCCCTTCCAACCGCATACTGCGTCCTTTTCCACTTATTCATTTTGTTCGGTTTTAGTTCGTGGGTCGGTTTGCATCAGTTACCAGTTCAGTCAGGACAGTCAGACCTAGAGTCAGACTATCAGACTGAGTGCTATTGGATTAGTTAGGTATCTGTTTTTTTTTTTTGCTTTGCATTGCTACGTTTTTTTTAACTGTTGCACGCTGCTAACTGGGACAGTAAGAAATTTTTCTTTTCTTTTTCTAATAATTTTCTGAATTTATTTAATTTATCTACACATAAAAATATATTTTTCTTTTTTGTCCCGTATGCGTTCCTATACCATTCATCCTATTGCGATAAAACTTAGGCGAATTGTTTTTAACATTGCGAGTGCGGAGCACGCGATGGATTTTGTGAAAAAAAAATGTTGATAGGAACGTATGGTCGGGCATAGCTAGTGTTAAATAAAACACACTAATTAATAGAAACTTGAGACCTCTAAATATCAATATAATTACAATTTTGTGGAGGAGAGTCATTCTTCACGTATGCGATAAACATAAGATATTTTTTTCTAGATTTGTGATAATTTCAAACTTGCCATCTGGTAACACTGGGCTGTGCGTGAGGCTGTGAGCGATCTCGACGCTGGTTTTTGTTTACGGAATACCAAAATGTATGAAGAAGTGTCAATTTCTCTGTTGTCGAGTAGTTCCAATTCACGGCCGTCACAGCCTTGAGCGCTAGTGTAGCTTTTCGTACTTTAGTGAATACCAAATCAAGGTTTCGACGCTGCGGCAGCGTTGCACGCAAGGCTGTATCCTTAGAGAATAGCATAGCAGTACCTACGCCTACTCTTGACTAGAGCCATATTACAAAAAACCGGCCAAGAGCATGTCGGGCCATGCTCAGTATTATAGGGTTCCTTAAGTAGGTGTAATTACAAACGAATCAAATCGAATATTAATCATGGCTATTTTAGTTTTTGCAATAATCGGCAGCATTCGCGACTCAGAGCGTGTTGTTAGTAGCGCCATCTAGCGATAAATTCAAGAAGCCAAATTGAAGAAGCGTGTCATTTCAAAGTTACTTTTTGTGATTTTTTCAAATAGAAAGTAGCTAAAGGAGCATTATTTGCTATGATAATTATTCTCTAAGGTCAATGACCTTTGAACTAGGACGTTTTAAGTATTTTTCAGTTTTCTCTCTATAACTCAAAAAATTATAATCACATTATACTCAAAATAATTTTAAAAGAGAGTTTTCACAAAGGTCTATCAATGTGGAAGATTATAAGTTTCTACATTGCATAGTTTAGAAATGGCAGGGGTGGGGGGGGACACATTGCAAGCCACTTTGGCGGGCTATATTTCGCAGATGGTACACCTGATAAAAAAGTGGTGTATGAAACATTACCTTCATTTTAGTAGACCTATTCAATGATACCCCACACGAGGGGGTGCAGCGAAAAAAAATTTTTTTTCCCCATTTCACATGTATGGACGCCACCCCTAAAATACGGAAAAACGATTTTTTTATTCTTTTAAAATTGAGATCTATATGTAGACTATTTTTTAACAAAATTTCATTTACTTATGTTTATAACTGTAGAAGTTATTAAGCTGTAAAGGATTAGGACAGACGGACAGACGGACAGACGGACAGACGGACAGACGGATAGACGGACAGACGGACGGACATGACGAAACTATAAGGGTTCCTTGTAGGACTTCGGAACCCTAAAAACAAGAAATTTGCGTTTTAAGCTACTTTTTGGCGTCGTAGATGTGTTTATTTTAAATTTTGTTAGTGGAATTCATATGATAGTTTTATTCATGTTGCAATCACAATTTTTTGTAGAATTTTCATGTATTGCGTAAGACTACCAATAACCTTTTTTCCGTTATTTCGACGTCCTGGACAGTGATTATGTACTCTTTGGTCCTGGATCTCAGTCACCTGTTGCTATAAACTGTTTAACAATAGACCATAATATTTGGAATAGTTCTTATTGCTACTTTACAACTTTAAAAAATATATCTCCTGTTCAGCTAAATGATGATTCAATTTCTGGTTAGAAAATAGGTTTTTTGAACCTCCATTTTCTCCTAAAATAAAGTTTCTTAAAAACAAATATACCACATAAAACTCCAAACTTTTGTCACTTCATTATAGTAGAAATATGAAAAATTAAAAAAAATAAACTTATTCATAAACTAAAATCAAAAAACTTAATATTTTAGTTTTTGTATTATAAGCAGTGCGGCGTTTATCCTTTCTACCCGTTGATGTATCCGAGTCTGTTCGTCATAGGCATGGTCGGGTACAGCAGGCTGGCGGTGAGGAGAGACGTTGCACTGGTTAAGTATGTGGTTAGAGTGCTGCGTGGTTCCGTACACCATCCAGAGGTACTGGAGGCGCTGCAGCTGTGCGCGCCCACAGGGTACGTGGGTGCTCGCCGCCGCCCCGCGCTGCTCAGCGTGGCGCCGGCTAGGACTAACCTCCTCAAGTTTGCCCCCTTGTCACGCGCCGCTCGTTTGATTAATAAAATTATGGTTGATGAAGACGTTGACATATTTTTTGATAGTTTGCCCAAGTTCATGGGAGTAGTACAGAGGTGTATAGAAAAAGGAATAGTACTGTAAACTGTTAAGTATTATAATTATAACTTTTTGTGTAATGTTTTGTAACATCCCCTTGGAATGAGTTCTGTTATGGTGTTACAAAAATTGCGAATAAATAAAAAATAAAAAAATATTTGCGCTCGCGAGGTGGGTTCCGTATCACACGATCTAGGTTCAGTCTATGTAGGCTATGTATCGCAATATCTAACGGCCAAAATTAATATCCAATCTATCCACGATTTACCTATTAGAGATGGAAATTTGACGTATTTTGTATGGAGCTTATGTCAAATTCCTATCTCTAGTAGGGCAGATCGTGGATAGATTGGATATTAATTTTGGCCGTAAGTCAGTAATGGAAATTTTAATAGATCTTTCTATCGAATAGAATAAGAATGTCAAAAATCCACGTCGTTGCTGGTTTTGTCAAAAAAATGTAAGAGGGCTTTTAAAGCTACCGCGATGGTCGCGGGGTCGGATTCTCTACCACATTGAATCCATCTTTATATCGGTGACAGCCTGACAGCAAGGTTCAAATCCCGATAAAAAAATTCTATTCTCAAAAAAATCTTCTGTTTGCGTTAATACGATAACATATTAGAATCATAATTCTTGTAACGTTGTACATTATTTCCTAAGTTTCTAAGTATTAGAAGTTAATATTATTCTATCAAAAAAGTACATTCCAAATCATTATGTATAATTTAATGAAAAACTAACTACCTAATAAAAAAACTACTATTTACAATCAATCTATATTAACAAATCAATATGTACAAGTTACGTTCATTTAAAACTACCAATATTATTTCTTAACATCAGCAAGCCGCGCGAACGCGACGGTAAGCGAAACCAGGTTTTGGTTGGCTACGTTCGAGTCGCAAATTCACCACACTTGTCATTACGGAGCTGTGAGCAGCTAATGTGTGCTAACCGTGGAAATATTTTAAACGGCAACCGCCACCACCTACATTTTTATTAAAAAATCAATTACCTAAAATCTAAAACTGTGCTAATTCTACAAATACAACTAGTGTTAAACCCCAAATCGGGTGAGTGTGGCAGAAACATTATTTTAACTAATTTTAAGTAGTTAAGTACTTGCATGACTTTGATATTTTTGATCATCCAAAATCATCATCATTTCTCGACGATCATCATCACTACTTGCACTATATCATTTTGTGTTAGTGTAACTACTGTATTAACATGTGATTAGACTATATTTTGCTTCGCAAAGGATATGACCGAATGACCGGTATGACCTTAACCGTGTCATGAAGGTCATGTCCATGTCTATTTTAGTTTGTGCTATCCCTAATGCATATCTATTCTTCCAAATTCTTGTACCTATGTAGCTACTGACTTGATTGGAAACTATACTAGCTATTTTCGGAATTTAATTTAATTTGTAAAAGTAACATAAATTGTAACTGCTACCATTGTAATATTTTTGTCATGATTTTATCATTTTACTATGCTGTCTAGACTGCCTCATCATGATTGCTATTTCATGCTAGAACACTGCTTTCCATATAAGTAGTACACAGTGGATCACGGATGTCGCAGTCATCAGCATGAATTCGGACAAAGTCTAAAATGTCCAATAACCGGATTCCAGGGTTTTTCGTACACGGTTAATTTTGGAGACGCTACGAGCCTGCTGCACTACTCCTGCAACTCCGCGACATACTACGCCTGAAGACCTACCTACCTGCAACTACCTGCACTGCGGCCACCTTCCTACAGCGGACTACTAAGGATAGTGGTGTTTCATTCAGACTGCGGACTAGAACCTAACACGCGCTCGATAATCTAAACTCACACCCGGCTTCACCGACCTACCTACCTATTTTTTGATATTCGGCTTCACCGACCCTACTATTTTCATATCTACAAACGTTGCCAATATTATTGTAACTTAACTTCTATTATGAAATTAAATTATTTGTTATTGTTATAAAACGAATATTTATATTTTAAAAACTACCTACCTATAGTCGGACGTGACAGTGGCGCCCAATATAGGTAGAATATCGAGACGTGTTCAGTTCTTGTTCGCTAGTGCATTTTGTAGTTGTCTTGGTGTTGGTTTTCTGTCAGTAGTTCTTGATTTGATCACAGTCTACCAATTGTGAATTTCAAAACATTTTTTTATATTATTTTAAACTAACCTCAACAAGAAAAGAAACTATTTTTTAATATTTTTCACAAATTGGTGGACTGACAATTTAAATTGATTTTACCTAGCTTTTGCTGTTGGTATTATACATTATACTTATTGTAAGTTCTGCAGCACACACCATATTTGCGGTTTTTAATTAATTAATCATGTCTTATCCTATAAAGTTTCTATCACTTCAAAAATCAGAACTAGATTATGAAGTAGCTGTTCGTGGTGGAACATGTGGTGATTCTGTTAGCGAGCTAAGAAAACAAATTATTAAATTATCAACAATCTTACCATCGGAGGATATTCTAGAATCTCATTTGGAGCCAGCAGAGGATTTAAAAGCTGTTAAAGAATCCTTGTTAAAATCACACAATAATATCATTGCACTAAAATCAAAATTCGATAAAAATTTATTTTCTCGAACGGAAACATTACTACACCATATTTACCATCGCCTAAATAGAGTAAATCATTCAGGCGCTGATATAGCCGACGTGTATAAAGTTTGTTACTCTAACTTTAACTCGCAATATAGAGATGTGACGTCCCAAAGACCACAATCAATTCAGCCAACTCAGATGACTAGTCCACCAGAACCTGTACGTGAACCTATTAACGTATCGGTCAGTTGCGAACGTAAGCTTATCTCGGAAATCGGAAAATTGAAGTATTCAGGAAAAACTTGTGTCCGGTCATTCATCCAAAAAGTGGATGAATTTATTTTAAGCAGGTCTATACCCCAAGATAAGATTGTATCATTTGCCTATGAAATATTTACCGATGATGCCCTACATTGGTATCGATGTATCAAGGACAAGGTTAAAACATGGGATGACATTGTTATTTTATTGAAACAAGACTTTAGTCATAACGACTATGACTATAGATTACTATCCGAAATAAGAGCGCGTACACAAGGTGAACTTGAGAACATAACTATATACATTTCAATCATGCTAGGTATGTTTTCTAGATTGGGTAAAACTCTGTCTGAGGAGGACCAATTAGAAATTCTTTTACATAATATTCGGCCATGTTATGCAAGTACACTCGCCTCTTCCTCAGACATAAAAGACATATCTAGTCTACAAAATCTATGTCGTAACTACGAAAATATACAGTCCAGGCTTAAACAATTTCATGAACCTCCTAAAATTAGTTCTGATACCCTAGCACCTGAATTTGCATATACAAAACCTGCTACAAGTAATTTTAATGTTCCTAAAAACTATAATAAACAACAAAATTACAACTATAAATCAAATTATGCTAAAAACTACTCCAATAACTACAATTTCAATAGAGCTAAAACTATTGATAATACAACTGATCAGGGCAATTCGAATCTACATGTAAATTCAGTGGAACGTTCGACTTACAACGCCACCAGATATACATATTGTCCTCGATGTAGATCTAATACACATGCTCTGGGCAACTGTAGACAGCCTCATTTTCCAATTTGTTTTAAATGCGGTAAGAGAGATGTCATATATCCAGAATGTCCTAATTGTAATCCAAATGTAGCAAAAAACTAAATGTGGAGGATTGTAGTGACAGTAAATCATCTAACTTTGATATATCTGAGTGGAATGCTTGGCTTCAAGCAATCTCTAAATTTTTTTCGTGCTATACTGTCTCTTCAATCCGTAACACTAGTATTGACTACTCGCGACCTTATGTTTCTGTAAATGTTAACGGTAAACCAGTTACCGGTTTACTTGACACAGGTTCTTGTGTCACTATAATGGGAAATAATTTTCATAAACAATTCATTCATACTATACAGGAATGGAATATTTGTCAACCCTTAAGGTTTGTGGCAGCTGGTGGCCAAAAACTTGAGTCCTTAGGCTTTATAACTTTATCTTTTACTTTAAAAAATCAAACACATAATATAAATGTTTACATAGTACCGACAGTCAAAAATTCATTAATTCTTGGCATGGATTTCTGGCGAAAATTCGGACTATTTCCTAACAATTTAAATTCAATTTTACTACTAAATGAAAATGACGCAAGATTAGCTGAACTGAACCCAGACAACCCTGAACATATTCGATCATATGATCATTTATCTGAAGATCAGAGAATTACTGCTAGTAATATTATATCCCAGTTCCAAAAAATTTCATACGAGGAACAAGGTCTAGGTCGTACCTCTCTTATCACACATTCTATTGACACTGGTGATGCTGCCCCAATTCGTCAACGATACTACAGAATGTCACTTGAAAAACAACGAATACTAGTACAACAATTAGATGAAATGCTAAAAGACGATGTTGTCGAACCTACCGAAAGTCCGTGGTCAACCCCAGTGCTTCTGACTCCAAAAAAGAACGGTGAGCTAAGGTTTTGCCTCGACAGTAGGAAACTGAATGCTGTAACAAAAAAAGATGCCTACAACCTACCTTATATAGCAGAAATACTGGACAACTTGCGTGACGCCAAGTACTTGACAAGTCTAGACTTGTCAAAAAGTTTTTGGCAAATTATGATAAATAAGGAGGACAGATGCAAAACAGCATTCTATATACCCACACGTGGTACGTTCCAATTTAAATGTATGCCGTTTGGTCTCACAAACGCACCAGCTACTCAACAACGGCTAGTTGATTTTTTGTTTTATGGGCCAGAATTTGAGCACAGGGTATTTGTATTCGTGGATGATATAATTGTAGTGTCATCTACATTCGAGCAACATATATCCCTACTTCTTCTAGTTTTAGATAAATTAAAGTCTGCTAACCTAACAATAAATTTGAAAAAAAGTCATTTTTTTCGAGAAAAGCTTAAATATTTGGGATACGTCGTTGATGCGAACGGTCTTCATGCTAATCCTGAAAAAATTGATGCTATCAAAACCTACCCCACGCCAACTAATAGAAAAGAAACTCGTCGATTCTTAGGCGCAGCCTCGTGGTACCGTAGATTTATACCCAATTTTAGTTCCTTGGCATCACCGTTAAATAAATTGACTTCCCAAAGTAAAAAAGCTGCTCCATTTTTATGGTCTAAGGAAGCTGATGTTGCTTTCAACAATTTGAAACGGTGTTTAGTGTCCGCGTCAGTGCTTTCATATCCGGACTATACAAAGCCTTTCCAAATTCATACTGACGCGAGCGACTATGGCATTGGTGCTGTTCTAACACAAAGCATAGACGATAAAGAGAGGGTAATAGCTTATATGAGTAAATCCTTGTCTAATCAAGAGCGCAATTATAGTGCTACAGAGCGGGAAGCCCTTGCTGTTTTGACAGCAGTTGAACATTGGCGGTGTTATATAGAAAATGGTCAAAAGTTTGTAGTCTACACAGACCATTCTGCCCTAAAATGGTTCCTGAAATTAAACAACCCTACAGGACGATTAGCTCGCTGGGGTGTACGACTATCTACTTATAACTTTGAAATCAGACACCGTCGTGGTTCAGAAAACGTTGTGCCAGACTTTCTATCACGTTCGAATCCTATTGCAGCAATTGACGCTGTTCCGAATTCATCGAGTTCTAATACACTGCCTCAGACATCAGATTATTGGTATCTTAATATATATAATGGCTGTCAAAATTCTCCAACTTCTTTTTTAGAATACCAAGTATCTAATGATAAACTATTTCGATTTAAAAAGAGTCTAAACCCTCTTACTAGGGAATTTGAGTGGAAGGAAGTTGTACCTTTTGAATATAGGTCTGATATTATCACTAAAAATCATTCTGAACCGATCGCTGGCCATCTAGGTATTTTTAAAACTTTCAAACGTTTAGCTCTCAAGTACTTCTGGCCCGGTATGTATATCGATGTTGTTAAAGCTATAAGCTCTTGCGATACATGTATAGCACATAAACACCAAAATCATGCTACGCTTGGACACATGGGTAAACCTAAAACTTGTTACAGACCCTTTCAGATGCTTAGTATTGACTTAGTTGGACCCCTACCCACAACTAGAAAACAAAATTCTTATATATTTGTCATAACGTGCTGCTTCTCCAAATATTGCCTACTTTTTCCTATTAAACGAGCAACTGCAGAAATAATTACAAAAATTCTTGAAGATCAAGTATTTCTTGTTCATGGAATTCCATCTACTATTGTACTTGACAATGGCAAACAATTTGTTAGTGCTACACTTAGAACCTTGATAGCTAAGTACAAGATACCTAACTTGCACTTCACACCCAAGTACTCACCACATATTAATACTGTTGAAAGGTACAATAAAACCATAATGACTGCAGTGTCAACTTTTATAAGTAATGATCATCGTATCTGGGACCTGGTTATACCAAAAATTCAATTTGCTATCAATAGCTCGGTCAACGAGGTCACTGGTTTCACGCCTTCATTCCTTGTTTATGGTCGTGAACTAATTAGCTGTGGAACACATTACTCAAATTGTGAATTTGATAGTGCTATAATTTATGAACCACGTGATTCTTATGCAGAAAATCTAGGCTACCTATCTACAATTTTCAACAAGGTACAAGCATCCCTTTTACAAGCACATACTAGGAACTGTAAATCTTATAATTTGCGTAGAAAGCCTGCTGATTTCAGTATAGGTGATATAGTATGGAAAAGAACATTCTTCCAGAGCGACAAAGACAAATATTTTAATAAAAAACTGGCACCTAAATTTATAAAGTGCAAAATTATTGATAAAAAGTCTAATTTAGTGTATAAATTAGCAGACATGTCTGGTAAATCGATTGGAGAATGGCATATTAAGGATATAAAATTAATAAATTACACAGAATAACTATATATTAAACTTAACTACAACAATTATAAATACTAAAATAACGGTGAAAATTTGAAAATACAGCTAAATAACAATAACTAAAATATCCCTGTATAACTATTACTATTAAAATTCTATTAATACAACAATGATGTAAATGTACAACTATGACTTTTAAATAACTATTTTACAAACTACATAGTTACAAAAATAACTAATCTAACATACCTACTACTACATATCACTAAGTTATCTTCCTCTTCTATTATAACCCTTGGCCCTAAACCAATGGTTGTAACAGGATACTACTTCTGGGATTATCGGCTCTACAGCCATAGCCTTTCTATTATTTTTCTATATAGCTATTGGCTCTAAACCAATGGTTATAACAGGATGATGGCCCTACCCCATTCATTCCTGTGCTACTTCATGACTATCGGCCCTACACCCATAGTCATACCTACTCGATCATGGCCCTAACCCATTGATCCCTTAGGTTATGTTGTACCAATAGCTCTAAACTATTGGTATTCGATGAGCGGTTGCAACTCAGTAAATAAGCCCTTGCAGGAGCGGACTCGGTTACTCCCTAAATAAGCCCTAAACCTTTACATAACCAACCCACTATAATCTATTCTACTACCTAAATGTTCTTAGTGATATGTAGGCAGTGACAACTCAATACTAGTCGTATATTTTCCATCTTCATCTGTTTTACGCGAGTGTTTTGTAACTATTATTACAACACTCTGTTGAGAGGACGCTGAAACACAACTTCAAGTGTTGTCTGCTAGACTGACTGAATGACGAATGATAAGTGATGGATGATATTTGTATAGATGTATGAAGTATAAATGTGAAACCGTAGAACAGTTGTATTTAGAAGAGAAGTCAGCGGATTTTTTTTACTTAGCAAAAATCCTATGCTAAAAAGGGGGGTATTGTAACGTTGTACATTATTTCCTAAGTTTCTAAGTATTAGAAGTTAATATTATTCTATCAAAAAAGTACATTCCAAATCATTATGTATAATTTAATGAAAAACTAACTACCTAATAAAAAAACTACTATTTACAATCAATCTATATTAACAAATCAATATGTACAAGTTACGTTCATTTAAAACTACCAATATTATTTCTTAACATCAGCAAGCCGCGCGAACGCGACGGTAAGCGAAACCAGGTTTTGGTTGGCTACGTTCGAGTCGCAAATTCACCACACTTGTCATTACGGAGCTGTGAGCAGCTAATGTGTGCTAACCGTGGAAATATTTTAAACGGCAACCGCCACCACCTACATTTTTATTAAAAAATCAATTACCTAAAATCTAAAACTGTGCTAATTCTACAAATACAACTAGTGTTAAACCCCAAATCGGGTGAGTGTGGCAGAAACATTATTTTAACTAATTTTAAGTAGTTAAGTACTTGCATGACTTTGATATTTTTGATCATCCAAAATCATCATCATTTCTCGACGATCATCATCACTACTTGCACTATATCATTTTGTGTTAGTGTAACTACTGTATTAACATGTGATTAGACTATATTTTGCTTCGCAAAGGATATGACCGAATGACCGGTATGACCTTAACCGTGTCATGAAGGTCATGTCCATGTCTATTTTAGTTTGTGCTATCCCTAATGCATATCTATTCTTCCAAATTCTTGTACCTATGTAGCTACTGACTTGATTGGAAACTATACTAGCTATTTTCGGAATTTAATTTAATTTGTAAAAGTAACATAAATTGTAACTGCTACCATTGTAATATTTTTGTCATGATTTTATCATTTTACTATGCTGTCTAGACTGCCTCATCATGATTGCTATTTCATGCTAGAACACTGCTTTCCATATAAGTAGTACACAGTGGATCACGGATGTCGCAGTCATCAGCATGAATTCGGACAAAGTCTAAAATGTCCAATAACCGGATTCCAGGGTTTTTCGTACACGGTTAATTTTGGAGACGCTACGAGCCTGCTGCACTACTCCTGCAACTCCGCGACATACTACGCCTGAAGACCTACCTACCTGCAACTACCTGCACTGCGGCCACCTTCCTACAGCGGACTACTAAGGATAGTGGTGTTTCATTCAGACTGCGGACTAGAACCTAACACGCGCTCGATAATCTAAACTCACACCCGGCTTCACCGACCTACCTACCTATTTTTTGATATTCGGCTTCACCGACCCTACTATTTTCATATCTACAAACGTTGCCAATATTATTGTAACTTAACTTCTATTATGAAATTAAATTATTTGTTATTGTTATAAAACGAATATTTATATTTTAAAAACTACCTACCTATAGTCGGACGTGACATTCTCACTCAACATTCGCGGCCGTGGTGAACTCGCGATAACGATATGTGACATAAATGGCCGTATAAGGAAAGGTCCTTTGATGGCGTTGACTTAGAAGCTTGATTTTTTTTTTACTCCAAGGGACCGTCGCCCTTAATATTCGATATTAATTTCAACTTCGTAACTTTACCCGTTTCTGATATAAAAAATCTTGACAGACGGACAACAATGTGATCCTATAAGGGTTCCGTTTTTTTCTTTTGAGGTATGGAACCCTAAAAACATAAATGATTATGATAAGCATATACATATGCTGCACGCAAATGTAAACAGATTATTTTATCAGACTACTAAAAATACTAAATCTCAAAACAGAACAAAGAAACTTCGTTACAATATCAAAACGTTACTCACCAGTTTTGATTGGGTAATCTAGCTGTCCCTCCCTTTTGATCAAAATAATGGAATCAACGTCGATATAAAATTCATTTATTTCGGGTTTAACCCATATCATAAAAAACATCATGTCGTACAAAATTAAATTCAATAACGAGTTAAAAAAAAAAGAGAAAATCATACATAATTAAAATCATGTCAGAAATAAATTCGATTAAAAAGGGCACTAGATTATATTTTACATGTAAGAAAATTAACAAAATAAATAATAAAATAAAATTACAACATAATTTAAATCATGTCACTTAGTGTCAAATACAAAATACGATATATATGTTCTTGGAATTAGTAAGCTCAAACTCAAAAAGTAAAGTAAAGAAGATGAAACTATGAAAGTGTACGAACCGGAAGTGCAAGTCTTGCGCGGCGAGCATCATCAGCGGGTAGGTGAGCTTGGGGAACGTGTCGATCTGCCGGTTGCGCAGCTCCGACCAGCCCTTGAAGTACTCCGGCTTCGTCACCTGCAATACAAGGTCACTACAACTCCAGTACTCGAGTCACTAGAACGATGCGGTGTAGACGGACGTCACAAAAGAGTTGGTAGGTAACTGTCCACTGAATCAGTACAGAAGACATAAAAGCATGGCGACGGACATAATATCATTAGGAAGTAGGTACTGTAAGATACTGAAGTTCAGTCGCAACTGGTTACAAGCCGACGCCAACGTAGTTGGGGAAAGGCTCGCAGGAGGAAGAGGAAGGACGATGACATCAAAAACATTAATTTAAAAACTGAACTTTTTGTTGCCCGTACTTTGAATGATGCCACAAACTACTGATTATGCATGGCTTGGAAAGCGAGACAACGCGGCGTGACTGATGGACATACCGAAAAACATTCAATTAAGTCGCTTTTTTGTACCTTCGCATTTTTGTGAATAAAATAATATCTTCGAAGTCGTTCTGAACCATTCGAGTCCACTTCGTATAATATACAAAGTGTAATTAAAATAACTGAAAACCTCATAAGGTGTCATTGTACTCATCATTATGAACAACTTTTACTATGGGACCAACCCTGAAATCTGCTGTTTGTTTATTTATTTAACAGCTACCTACTGTACAGTTGCCCAACACGTACAGTAGCGTATGTTATAATTTAGGTACATAATTCTTATAAGTCTAAATAAAATCACTGTTCCCTATATATATTGTGTCGATTTATGATATATTTTTTCACAATTTCAGGGTTAGTCCCACAGTAAAAGTTATTAATACTGATGAGTACAATGACCCTTTAAGAGGTTTTTAGTTCTTCGTTCGAATCTAGTGGACTTAGTAAAATCGCCCCTAGGGATACGAACGAAAAAATAATTCGTTCAGATATGTCATTCCCATACATTTTGATTGTTTTCTATTAGCGTTGGCGATTGTAGATTGTGTAGATTGTCAACTTGGCTAAGGGGGCTGCGCTTACTATTGATACGCCCTTCAAATACACGTTCCTCAAATCTTTCCTTCTGGAGACAACCGAAGGCAGCCCAGCCCACAGCGACAGAAGATCCTGCCGGGAGCAGTTCTTAGCCAAGCCCAGGTTGGTCTGCAAGTACGGCTTGCCTGGCTTCACGGTGTACACGTCTATTAGGTTGTCTTCTGAGGCCCACACCACGTCTGCGTCGGGCAGGATCACGTAGTCTGATAAGGTGGCCTCGATTACAGAACTGTCGTATGAAGAGTTGTTGAGGAGCAGCCAGGAGTGACGGTAGTTGAACCCGCGAGATGAAGATGCCTGAAATGAATGCAGATTCACACGTAATGCGTTGGACGGTTAGGCTGAGATGTGTATTAGTATTTATTTACAAATAGTTGGTCATCAGTTCATCCCTCATATGTAACTTTGTCTATATAAGGTTTATAGAGCATAGCCAGCCCATCAGCACACTTCAGTTAGCGATTGTTTTTATAGAAAAAAAATGTCAGCAGGCACGAAATTTATCGAACGCGCGCAAATAAAATTGGTATTGTTGTAACGATGGAATGTATAGGTACCCTCAGTAGCTAGAATTTCCTGTTTCCGGTATGATAATATGCGAACGTGTATGAGAATAGCATTGTAGGTTGTCGTTGAGATAATACCAAGATTATTAGTGTCTAATTATGATTTCTAAATTCTTATAAAGTAGATAAGTAAGTAGATGGAAACTACTAATGTATTATATCTTAACGTTATGCAAGACACTGCCGGTGTGGTATCAAAACAGGTCACTGCTTTAAATCATTCCCTCGCCATGTTATCTAGGGCAGTACATAGCACTGTATCGACAGGCTGTATTAAATTAATTAAGCGTAGGTAGGGTACGACTGTGTACTTGTACTTGGGCAGCGTTGTATAAAATGTGAAAGGAAAAAAAAAGAAAAACTTGTATTTAGCACAGAACAGTGACAGGACAGCACAACAATAACATTAATAAAAATTCTAAAGTTAGATATATAAGTAAAACATGAAGTTGCTGCCGTGTCCATGCCAAAAGGGGCACCAACTCAGCATGTGCTGGCGTGGAACATCCAGCGCTGATTTTCAATTGGCACCCTGCAGTGCCAGTGACACACGGACGAAGGAATTGTGTTTATAGATAAAAAAATTAAGAAAAAAAAAAAGGAAAAAAATATATATATATTAATAAACAAGGCATGAGAATATGAAAGAAAATGCGCTGGATGCGGAAAGCGCAGGACCGGTCGTCGATGCTTGGGGGAGGCCTATGTCCAGCAGTGGACGTCTTTTGGCTGAAATGATGATGATGATAATTATTATATTATTTTGGTACCTAATCGTAATTGTATTATTTGATATTTTATTTATAAATAGTAAAATTAATTAGATAAAAGATTTGTCAACGTTAATGCATTGTATTCGATTTGAGAGTAAGAATAAAAGTTTTTAGTCTAATTCTAAAAGTATTTTTACTTGTCAGGTCCCTAATTGGTGTAGGAATGTTGTTGCAACACTTTGACGCCGCATACCTTCCGGTAAGGCAAAGGCAGCAGTTTTGTGTTGCGGTATAGCCAGTTGCTGAGCACCGCGTCTAGGCATGCGCTGCCGATAACTATTAACCCATGCCAATTTAGAATGTAGGTATGACGGACACTTGTACTTAATCACACCAAAAAGTAGACAAGCGAGGTGCATTTTCCGACGTGACTTCATTTTTAAAATATTGTGTCGATTTAGGAAATGAGTAATGTGGCTTCTTTGTGGTACAACTTAAAGCAAAACCGTGCACAGGCATTCTGTACCCTCTGGATTAACCTTTCAGTGCGCGCTAACAGCCTGGGTCCTATAACAGTATCTGCGTAGTTTAGTTTTGATATAACTAAACTAACTAACATAACATAATAACATAACCAGCCCATTACTGTCCCACTGCTGGGCACGGGCCTCTTCTCAGTACGAGAAGGCTAAGGCCTTAGTCCACCACGCTGGCCTAGTTCGGGTTGGCGGACTATTATACACACACCATCGAGAACTGTATGGAGCACGCTCAGGTGTGCATGTTTCCTCACGATGTTTTCCTTCACCGTTAAAGCAAGTGATAATCACATGAATTCGAAAAGTCAGAGGTGCGGGCCGGGATCGAACGCACATCCACCAGCATGGAAGGCAAGCGTTCAATCACTAGGCTATCACTGCTTCTAAACTAACTAAAATGTGTCAGTAACTAGACTAACTAACTAACTAAAATGTGTAAGTGGTTCCTTGCGTACCATCTCGCCTTCGTAACCGCTATGAGAACACTATAAGTACCTTGTCCAGGATCAGGGCAGCGTCAGGACAGGCCAGGTCTAGCAGCATGGCTTCTCGGAACCTGCCGATTGGTGACATCTGCGAGGGACGGTGGAAGTCAGTGACCACTGCCAGTCTGCCGCCGACAGCATTCGCTCTACGATATAGTTCCGATATCTGCTCTAAAATATAGAATGTTCATAAATAAAGTTTGCCTATACGTAACTAGTTACCTATTTAAAAATAATATAGAAGGTATGTCGTTTCATGTTTGTCAAACAAAACAGAACATTTTTTTTTTGTATCTAATGGACCTGCCTGCGTTTGACCACCACCTCACCTGATGTTAACCAATGATGCGGTCGATGATGATACACGCTTGCCCAACAAAAACGTTGATTCATAAATTAAGGAAAAACGTGAACGAACCTACCTACTTTCCAGGATGACTTATTAATAATGATCCAAAAATAATGAAATCACCGTGCGTGGTTCGCACTTCGCAGACTCACTTGTCCTTGGCGCCTGCACTAATTCTTATACTAGTAAAATCCGTTATTATTAAAAAAAACTTGACAAACGGCAATAGACATTAAATCAATGTACAGTGAGCATTTACGTCACCAACGCGTAGACATGACCTTAACATTGATACAAAGATGAGGAATAGTATCCTCTTATTTGCGAAGACCTTTGTATGTACAGTGACCACCATTACTATAAACAAGTGACACTTTAGAGAAAAGGTATTCTTTCTTCCCTGAGCTTATTCAGCCGTACATACTAACCTACATATTTTATGAATTAATAATATTATTATTTATTATTTTCAGCTTAAATTGTTCCACTGCAGGACATAGGCCTCCCCTCCTTCTTCCACTCTTTCCGGTCAAGTGCAAGCGTGCACCGGTCTTTTCTATACGCATCTAGCTCGTCCCGTCACCTTCGCCTGGATCTAGCGCGATGCTGTTGGTCGTTTATCGAGACTAAATTTTAAATCAATAGTTATCCAACATTCAGCAAACGTGTCCGCCCCAGGCCCTCTTAAGCTTGGGAGCTTAAGTAAAAGTAAGCTTTATGAAGTAGTAACCAGTAAAACGGGGTGAATGGAAGAAGTGGGCAAGGATTAAGATAGTTTGTTGCCTACAAGACTTAAAGTCTAAATGGGCAACAAACTATCATATTTCATTGTTAAAATCCTTGCCCACTTTTGTCCCTATTCACCCCTGCATTCCTATTCACACAGACTACATATATCGCCTACCAGGCGTCCAGCATATGTAGGCGGTCATCATGGACAGGTCCTTGGTGACGAAGTAGTTCAGTATGAAGCTAATAACTTCCATGTTAGCGCAATCGTGAACGAACGAGCACTGTCTGCAAACCCTGCGCCTTGGACTGAGGCGGGTAGTTAAGGGGAAGCTCTTGTGTTCATATTTACCATGTCAATGTCATCGCTAGGGTGGAAAGAAATGTGGAATCATTAGACAGATATAATTGATACCCCTCATCAGAACAGTGAAGTAGACTCCTATCCTAAACCTATCAAACGAGGCTGCGTGCGGTGCGTATGGATTTATTTTCAGTTTGTGTAATGTTTTTGAGTATTTTTGTGATGAATGATTTATTTCTCGCTACAATATTAGTTACAATATTAGTTTCAACATTAGTTTTACATGGTATCAGAGTAAGTCATAAAACTTAAAAATACTGTGGGAGACTGGTGCCTAAACTAAGCTCTAGGCCTGTATTTTAGGACACCACTCCACCTTTTAAGTAAAGATCACATTTTTATTTTGCTATGTACTTGTACACTGACAGCCTTAAACAAAATATAGCCTCCTTAATTGGACTAGTGACTAGTAGAATATAAGAAAAAAATTAAATTAGGTAGAATTAGTTAGGTAAGTATTTAGTTTTGTGTGTGAAAGTGTATGTGTGTGGAGTGGTGTTAGTGAGTGTGGTGAGTATGAGTGGGTGTGTGGGGAGGGGGGTCAAAACGGGATAATATATTACATTTTTTGATGGAAAAGATAAACAAATAGGTATCACAAAACATTGTGGTAACAACTACATTACAACATAGTGGAAAGTAACTTCTCAGTTTCGTCGTAATTTAATTCCTGTAGTAAGGCAGTTACTTTCCTCTTGCACGTGCTCTTCGTGAGGTTATATATTGATACCATACTATTTATTTTATTAAATAAGAAGCCACCCAGATGGCAGAAGAATCGCTTTGAAAACTGAGTCGAGTATCTAATTTGAAAGCGATCTACGGGGTCGTACCGTCGTTTACCTCGTTTGATGAGTTTTTGTGTAAGTAATTGTTATTGTAAATGGCAGCCAGTGGTTCAAGTTGTTTCAGAAAATTATGCGAATGTTTTATCACCAGCCCCCCTGCCCATCACTTCACAAGCGCAAGTCGCAACGTTTATTATTTTTTGCCTGCATTCCTCGTTGCCTGACTAAACTGGAAAAGAGTACCTACTAATTTATTTTTTTATTCGTCCAAGGTTCATAACACTCGACACCAAGTAGTGCGGTGTCGAGTGTTATATTTTATCAGTGGATAGTGAAACAAAATGAGACCTTTCGTCTTTTCCTAGTTTAATTGATGTGTGATGATGACAAAATGATTCATTGTGAATTCAGCCATAACTAAAACTTACCTACCTGCAAAACACCAAAAATGATTCACCAACCCTTTGCTCAGGATTGCTCTCACCTTAATACAGTTAAACCACAATACAATACTCAATCTTCTACATTCTCGGCGTTCAGTCTATGCTGGCACCAATCCAGGTTCTGGTGGCCTAATCTTAGAAGATACTTACTTCAATCATAACACCTCTAAGACACCTTGACATGAGCTACATAATGAATGAATGCTCATGTTAGCCAGTCAGCAGGTTGGTAGCGGGGCTGGGCCCTAATTCACGTAATTTCATTCTGCGCCGATCAAGTTGCAGTGACGCTGCAGTTCGTATTTAACAGGGACCCTGAAGACAACTCGAAAAGCGTGAATTGGCCTACTGACTACCTAGGGTTGCGCCGACCGATCAATTAAATATCGTCACTTATCCAATTAAAATAGATAAAATCTGTTATGTATCTCTTATATTATTTAGTAAATAATCTTGGCGTGTCTCTTTTTTCAAAAAACTCTTACTGATAAAATATAATGGCACATGTAATTTGGTTGAAAAGTGTTATTTAGTTTGGAAAATTGTTAACATAAAGTCTTTTGATAAAAAATATTGACGAATTGCATTAAAAAAATAAAAAGACATGCCAAGATTGTTGACTAAATAAGACAAGTAAGAAAAAACAGAGTGTAGATAAACATGTTTGAATGAACAACTGATTTATTTTTGTATCAGTAGCTATACATAGATAGAAGTACTTATCTGAGATAAGAAAACCTCTTTAATAAGCAATAGAATAGATTAGTATTAATATTTTGGTTGGTGTCTCAATTCCTATCTCCGTGCATCAGGTCGGTCCCGGGAGCCATACGAATATCTATGGTAGCCGTTACGGGTAGTCAGAAGCCCGAAAGTCTGACAACTGTTCTAACTTCCGGGTGTCAGTATTACCCAGTTAACTGGGTGGATGACAGTCGCTCCGTATAAAATACTGATGTTCAGCCGCATCTGGTTAGACGGAAGCCGACCCCAACATAGTTGGAAAAAGGCGAGTAGGATGAATTCCTATCTAATCGATATAGGATATAATTGAAAGCTCGATACAAAAAAAACTTCTCCTTATCGTCGATGAAATCAGTGATCATTAAAAAGAACTCTAATGTTTGTGAAGCAATCTTCATGCACTATTACGAGCGTTAGATAATGTTGCAAATGAGGCTCCTCCGCAATAATGGGCTGTAAGTCAACTAATTCCACACAAGCCACACACACATTTACAAACGAGTAGGTACGTCACTTATTGAAATGTGGTAACAAAACCATTATACTATGCGGTATGACATCGATATATGCGGTTGACTGCACATGTGTCAATCAAACATGAGTAGTGTCATGGTTTTCCCCAAACCACAGATTAGATAATAGTTTGGCCATACTGCAGGCCATCTCGTGGCTCTCGTAAAAAGCGAAGATATCGATTATACGAAGATGAAAGGCCGTGTAAGCGACGCGTATAAAAAAAGCGACCCATCTGTTTGCCAAGCTTAGTTCTGTTTGCAAATTACATAGCTCTCAATCATCATTTCAAAACGTCCACTGCTGGACAAAGGCCTCCCCCAAAGGGGGTGGGGGATATGAAATAATCGCCACGCTTGGCAGGCGGGTTGGCGATCGCAGTTGGTTGTTTAAATACTCAGAGAACGCTGCTGCCCATCCTCTGGTGAATCCCTTAGTCGCCTTTTACGACACCAATGAGAAGAGAGAGGGTCGTGCAATTCTTTACGTCCAGCACCACACGGATTGGGAATTATTGTCTATCAGGACCGAGTGTTCTGCAGTAGACATTATTATCTGCATGTGGGGTTTATTATCAGGGTCTAGTATTTTTTTATGCTTCTATCGATGCCATAACGATGCCCAGACAGTGTGTGCGTCCGTGTGAGCCTTACATCAACCTATACCCACGGGTTTCAAGTTTCCTATTGTTTTGAAGAATGTATGTATGTACTGCAAGCTGACACAACGAATGTAGGAAAACTTCCTTTTTTCTTTGACGTCGGTATTTTTAGCTAGTTTCGAAAATTCTATTTAAGTGCACTTGTATTGCCAAATAAGATAGACGATTGATGCAAATCGCCCCCGATTTTGCCGATTGTGCCCCCACAAGTCTGCAAAACCTTTTTTTTTCCGTGGGGAAATCCTCATGGACGCACTCCGCCCAGGGACACCGGAGCCAGAAAGACTCTTACTGACTAAAACTACACGGTGTTTCACCTTTGGCTGGGGGTGAGGAAAACCTCTGCAGTTACGCAACCACTCCCGACAGGTCCCGGCCCAAGCAGGCAAGCCTTCACCCCGTGCGGCCTATCGTCAGCCGCACACGGAACACTGCGCGTCTCGTCACGACGTGTCCCAACCATACTGTTAAAAACAGTATTATACTTTTTTTGCTCCTTAATACTTTTTAAGTATTTACTGTTCTATAAAAAAATTGAAAAAGTAAGTATACAAAATACTGTTTTCATGACCGCTGCTGGTATTCGGAACTATAATGAAACCTAAAAAAGTAAACACACAAACTATTTCTTAACCTTAAAACCTAATAAATAAAATACTGTTTACTTTTCTAAAATAGTTAATGTTCATTTTATTTCTCCAACCTTCTACCTACTTTATTTCTCGTACAAAAAGTTGGGAACCTTACCTCACGGACCCCGCCATGACGAAGCTGACACGTCAATAAAGTTCAAAGAAGAATTATTGCCCGTGCCCAGGGTGCCTGACCCAACAACTGCTGTTCTTTCCAGAGGTATCGAGAAGGACCAGCAGCCGTCGGACACTCGAGGAGGTTTTCTGGCCCAGCACCCCAAGTCTGCAAAGCCGGTCTGGCGTATTGGCGCCGCTGCTAGCGGTTGTGTGCCCAGTTTGTTTGTAGCAAGGTGGTGGCATGTAGACGGGAAGCTGCGTATGGAACTTATTGTCTCTGTCCGAAATACACTTTTATCTGCAGTACAGTTTATAGCTCTGAATTCGTTCCACTCGACATTATCCTGTAGGCCTAGTACGAGTTTGACACTTACCGATACTTCCATCGAATTCGACGACTTTCATTCATTAATCAGTAGCGCCCCTGGCGAATACGAGGAGGAACTAGTAGTTTATGAATGAAAATCGACGAAAACTATGAAAGTATTATAAAGTGTCAAACTCGTACTAGGCCCCCTAATTTATCATCAGAATCAAGTATAGAAGAGATAGCCTCTGGCTTTAGCCGCTTTGGATTACAAAATTGACACCATTTTAGCTTTTTTATTTTATTCTAGCATATGTACTCAACGTTTACATTGTTTAAGATAGTCTAACAAAGAGGTGAAGTTCCCTGAGGTTTAATAGTCAATCTTCCGAGGCAATAATAAAACGAATACATACATACATACATAACATCACGCCTGTATTTCCCCGAAGGGGAAGGCAGAGGTATATAGTACACCCACGTTTCTCCAGTTATGTTATAGTCCCACGTAATAGGGGGGCGAGCTTATTGCCATTAACTGGGCACAAATCTAGACTCCGGGCTGCTACTGAGAAATTCCTAATGAAAAAACTAGTAACACTTTGCCCGACCCGGGAATCGAACCCAGGACCTCACGCTCAGCAGTCGCGCTTGCGACCACTAGACCAACGAGGCAGTCCAACACAGTAAAACGAATAATATTATAAAACGTGGCAATTGGCAGCGGGTAGTCGAGTGCAACAAAATTCTACATTGTATCTTTATCTGCACACACAGGGCACAGAGCCGCACACACAGGGCACAGAGCCACACACGACAGACGTAATCTGTAGTAAGTTCACTAGGTTCGCATATTTCTTATCTGTTACGCAAAGATTTTACACAACTGTTACGCAACGTCCTACAGAGAATAAAATATCCATGATGCGTATCGATTGAGCTACAAATATGTATACATACTGTCAAAAAACCGGCCAGGTGCGAGTCGGATTCGCGCAGTAAGGGTTCCGTACCTCTCAACGACCTGATACCCCATAAAAACTGATTTAATTTACGAGAGTTTATTAAGACATCAACGCACAGTGCGCGAAATATGAATTTTTGCATGTCTTTCTTACGCAGGTACCACCACATATGTCTATGTTAGTCTTATTTTTAGTATTTGTAGCTAAACTCACTATAATCTGACCAAGTTTGACGCTGGTATATATTATCGTTTTGAAGATAGAGCAGGAACAAAAATGTAAAAAAAAATGCATGTTTGTTTTTTTTTTTTTGTATTATCTTTATCTTTATGTTACCAAATTTGTACGCCTATCAAGGCAAAACATAGTGATACTGGATTATTTAAAAATTAACACCATGTCTTGTACATCATACCTATGTTTGACAAATAAATAATTTTGAATTTTGAATTTTTTTTGAGGTTTCTTGTATGGTTTGGTTTTATACTTTTTTTTGTTTTTAGTATTTGTCGTGATACACCTCATAGCAACACAATTTCTGAGAACATTTCAACCGGTTACCTATTACCGTTCAAAAGATACCCTGACAGGACAAGAAGCCCTGTGACAGACAGACGGACGGACGGACAGAGTAGCGAGAGTAATAGCGTCCCGTTTGGCACCCTTCGGGTACGGAACCCTAAAAAGTATCGGGAATGGATGATTAGTAGTAGTATTAGGTTCCAAATTCAATTTAGTTTTTTTGTTGTTGTTAAATTGGCACAACTGTTTTCCATTTTGGCGCGGAGTTTGAGTTGGATCTGTTATTTAGATTAAATACAGTGCTGTTTTTAGTTAGATCAGATCATATCTAGCACGGAATACTTGAATTATTCATTTCCTCTATGATATCTAGTGTGTAATGTGTATTGCGAATTTCATAAAAGTCATGTTGACTGTTTTCTTCGCCTTCGCACAAGGCCATCATTGTGAACGAATTTTTGACCAAAAACTCAACAAATACCATCGAGCAACCACCTTATTCACCAGATATGGCTCCAGCCGACTTCTTTCTTATTCCTAAACTCAAATTACCACTTCGTGGCACCCGTTTTCATTCGGTAGAAGACATAAAGGAGAATTCGCGACGAGAACTGAACCCCATTCCGGAAAAAGGGTTTAAAAAATGTTTTGATGATTGGATTATTCGTTGGCATAAGTGTATCGTTTCTGAAGGAGCATACTTTGTAGGCGATAAAATAAATTTGGATGAATAACTAACATTTTGTGTATTATAATAAAACAAGTTTAACCGGATTATATCGCGTAAATTATCGTATGTGATCGCGAAAACCTAAGAAATTGTTATTTTGTGTATTATTGATCTTTCTTGAAGAGTAGTACAACGTGTTATTGACATAACTTAAAACCTCTTAAGGGGTCATTGTTCTCATCAGCACAAACAACTTTTACTATGGGACCAACCCTGAAATCGCGAAAAAAATATTAGCTGTTCCTTATATTTTGTCGATTAATGTGAACACAAATTTAGGGATCGCTGATTTATTTCTAGCGATTTCAGGGTTGATCCGTTAATAAAAGTTGTTGATACTGATGAGTACAATGACCCCTTAATAAATATTTGTAGCTCAACATGGATTTTTATATAAAATAATTAGTAAGGGTGGGCATATCTATACGACTTTGAATTAATTCAAAGTTAGTCAAGTCTAAGATATCGCTGAAGTCACCCAAAGACGTACCAAGTGGAGGTTAAATTTGATACCAGGAGCAGTGTTCACGGGAGCTTAGTGGCTAAAGCACTGGCGTACTGAGCCAGGAGTCACATGTTCGATTCCTGCTCGTGACCGTTTTTTTCTATCCACAATTTAAATCGTTAAGGTGGTTTCCCACCGGCGAGGCGTGGAGTGGATTGGATGGGCGTGAATTGAAATCTCGCTGACGCTTTCACACCAAAAGATGTAGATCGCGAGCTCGCGCCGACCGGCGCGACGCGCTGGCCGGCGCCGGTCTGCGATGTACATCGCGGGTAGGTGCTAGTAGTAAGTGAGCGTGATCCCTGTCGCCACGTTCCTTTACTCATTTTGTCAAATAAATACTCTATCCATGCAGCAATAAAGTTCATTTTGTTCTGTGTCGGCGCGAGACATCGCGAGGTAGAGCGTGGCAGAGCGCGGCCGGGCGTGGCGTGGCAGAGCGTGGCCGAGCGTGGCGTGGCCGAGCGTGACCGGGCGGGCCGGTGCGAGATTTTTGTATTCGTTACGCAATGTAATAAATACTCTATTCATGCAGCAGTAAAGTTTAATGTTGTACCAACAAATATTTCAATTCTCGCCTCGCACATCCAGACCTTACACACCAAAGATGGGCGTGACGTGAATTGAAATTTTGCTATACAAATTTCAATTCTCGTTCGGCCCATCCACGCCACGCCTCGTCGGTGTGAAACCACCTTTACACGCTATTAGTGTTGTACTTAAATTACTGAACAATTATTAACATAGTACCTCTAGTAACCTCCACCCTACCCGGTGTCTTTGGATGGGACAGTCCGGTCTGTCAACAATCATTTTCAGGATGCTGTTCCGAATGATATGCAAGCGCTGCAGTAAGGAAGCCACTTTCTTACGCACGATGTCGTGAAAGCCATCCGTACGAACTTCAGCAAACATGCCCGATGCACTACAACGCCACGGCAGCCACAACAATCAATCAATCATTTATTTGCTTGAATACGGGTGTACAGGGGTGATACTTAGGTTAAAACAAAGTTAAAACAAACAGCATCCTGAACGCGTTGTTGTTGTCTGTTTGTTGTTGTTTGACCTTAAAACTCCACTCTGATCATTAGACCGTCAGAATCAAACAGGGAAAAAAAGACGTGTGGCACTCGGAGACTGCCGCGGTAAAGCTATTGCATAGCATTTTTTATGTAAATACAAAGAGGAGGTGCCCTAACGCCGAAACTCTAAGCCTAAGTCACCAGATTGCGGGGCGAAGAGGGGGATTACGCATGCGCAGTAACGCCGATACAACCAATGCCACCTAGAGGCGATTTGCAGAACTAAAGAGACAAGCGTGATATTTCAAAAAGTCATTAAAAGTTCTGCTATTCATCGATAGATGGCAAAACTAAAAAGTATCACCGCTGTGCCGGTCGGAGTGGGGGGGGTGTTAGGTTATTTTCGTTACGGAATTTATGGATTCGGTCTCCACGCTCAAGGCCCGCGATAGAAGCTATGCAATAGCTTAAGCGCAGTAACGCCGATACAACCAATGCCACCTAGAGGCGATTTGCAGAACTAAAGAGTAAGCGTGATATTTCAAAAAGTCATTAAAAGTTCTGCTATTCATCGATAGATTATTATTTAAGAATAAGAATAATTTATTTCGCAAAAAATACGGGTCCAGACAGATAGATACAGAGTCACAGTTAGTTTCCACATATTTTGCCATATTTTGAGGAAAGAGGTAGGGTCTTGAACGCCCCTAAGCCACTGCGACCTAAAAGATCTATTGTGACGCCTCTTGCAGCATTACAGCACTTCCCCAAGCTGCAAGTCAATCATAAAGTCGACTATGACCTTGGGGGAGGAGGATTTGATCTCCTGCATTGAGATGACGTGGCCTCCAAGATGCTGGCTTCTGATGTGGTGCACTGCATCACATTTGCATAGGATATGGATGGGCGTCTCATCCTTTTCGCGACAAAACCTGCAAACTGTGGTATCACTGAGGCCCATCCTGTGAAGGTGTTTATTCAGCTTGCAGTGCCCAGTAAGGGTTCTTGTCAGGATTCTTATCTGATTTTTGTTCAACGAAAGCGCTTCTTTCGTAAACCTTTTTTGAAGCCCACAAGTAGCGCTTTCGAGTGTTCTTGGCCTGGGGATTTTTCCCAAAGGCTAATACTTTGGTCAGTTCCCCAGTTTTTAAGGTAGGCTGTAGTGGTGCATTTAGGAATGCCACAGATTGGCTCCGGTCCCACATTGGGGCTTTCAGCACCAGCTCTAGCCAGTTCATCAGCGGCTTCGTTGCTCCTAATGCCACAGTCTCCAGGTACCCATCCTAGTGCCACCGAGTTTGCCGCTCCTAGTGAGTTTAATTAAAAAATTAAATTAATTAAAATACGTTTATTCTCAGACAAAGTCCATAGTGTTAGTAACAATTTGCTTATTATCTAGTGTTAGTAAACAGTACAATTTAAAATGGTGTGGAGCTGCATCCACCTCTGCAGCATTGGTGAATCCCACCGATCTGCGAACACTCTCAGAATAGTGTTGGAACTGCCGCGGGTACGTGTCATCAGGGAGGCACACCTTTTTCTGATAATGGCGGCGAAACCATCAATATTATTATCAGCGAACATCCCCGATGCACTGCACCGCCACGGCAGCCTCAGCAGTACTCTCAGTGCATTATTATATTGGACACGCAGGTCGCTGTATGTCCGCTGAGTAAAGTTGACCCACAGGCCGCACGTGTAGAAAGACTGACAATAAGCTTTAAACAATGTTACTTTGACTGGTTTCGTACATCGTGCAAACCTGCGGGCCAGCATGTTACAACGGACAGCCAGCGACCTACGTTCCCTCTCAATATCACAATTGTCTTTAAGGTCTTCGGTGACCCAATGGCCCAAATATTTAAATTTTCTCACTCTTTGCAAGGATAATCCGCATAGTGAGACATTAGGAATATCTGAATATGTCAGATTGCCTGCTTTAAAGACCATGAACTCACTTTTTGTAACATTATATTTGAGCCCATGGTTCACCGCGTACGATTCACATATAGCGATCAACCGCCTCAGCGCACCGATCGATGGGCTCAGCAACACCATGTCGTCAGCATAACTAATATTATTAATATTTACTCCGTCAATATGGCATCCGATACTGGTGCTGCTGAGCTCAACGATCAGCTGGTTCATGTAAAGGTTGAAGAGCCGGGGTGAACTTAGCCCCCCCTGCCTAACCCCGCACTCCAACCGGTACACGTCCGAGTGCGAGCCAACCCACTTCACGCTATTACGTTGGTTATTATACCAGTACTTAAAAACAGATACTATCTCAGGTGGTAATGTAGTTTCCCGTTGTAGTTTACGCCACAAAACATCGTAACATACGAGATCGAATGCCTTTGACAGGTCCAGAAAACAGCTTAATAGACTTGACTCCAAACTTGTAAAGGAGTGTGTCCAGACACACTCCTTTACAAGTTTGGAGTCAATTGCCTCTGAATTTAAGGCTTTTAAAGCAGCCTGGCTGTCAGAGAAGATGAAGATTCGCCTATTAATATAGGTCCTCTGCAGACTTAAACGGACACATCCAATAATGGCAAATAATTCCGCTTGAAACACAGTGGTGTGCTGGCCTAGGTTGGCGAATTTTTTTACCTTTGGCCGCCCACCGTGGAATCCGGCTCCTGCTAGACCCTCTTTTTTTGATCCGTCGGTGAACCAAACAACATCAGTGGACTGAGGCTGGCCTTGCGTTTCGTCCTTCCACTCAGACAAGAGACAAGCGTGATATTTCAAAAAGTCATTAAAAGTTCTGCTATTCATCGATAGATGGCAAAACTAAAAAGTATCACCGCTGTGCCGGTCGGAGTGGGGGGGTGTTAGGTTATTTTCGTTACGGAATTTCTGGATTCGGTCTCCACGCTCAAGGCCCGCGATAGAAGCTATGCAATAGCTTAAGCGCAGTAACGCCGATACAACCAATGCCACCTAGAGGCGATTTGCAGAACTAAAGAGTAAGCGTGATATTTCAAAAAGTCATTAAAAGTTCTGCTATTCATCGATAGATGGCAAAACTAAAAAGTATCACCGCTGTGCCGGTCGGAGTGGGGGGTGTTAGGTTATTTTCGTTACGGAATTTCTGTATTCGGTCTCCACGCTCAAGGCCCGCGATAGAAGCTATGCAATAGCTTAATAAAACAGTTTACATAAAATTAACATAAATTAGTCTATATTTGTCTAAATGTACACTAGAAATTTGTTATCGAGGAGATAGGTGGACAGGCATCGGGCTGCACGAACAGCCCCGTGTAGTTGACGATGAAGAAGAGGGAGGCCGAGCCCACCACGGAGCCCAGCTGGCCGATGCCGCCGCACAGCCGCATGCCGCGCGTGCCGCCCTGCCGCGCCCAGCCGTACACCCACATGCGCGCGTACGCGATCACGCCCGACGCCAGCACCCACGCCAGCACCTGTGCCAACACGACGCATTAGCTTTATACCTTCAACATCACATGAGGACGGGTGCCGCCGTGGCAGCCCTAGAAAATGATATGCTATCTATGTTAATGCTATGTTGAAGACCGAGTACCGACTATACATCATCTGTGGTTTGGCATCACTATTTTACGTTGTCTGTGGCGTCATGAAGTTGCCTCGACATACATGAGCCCAATCACGTGAAGGTAGCAATATTGTTCCTTTCTCCCTCTATCCTCGAATCTTGTAATATAATCACTACGTTTTAAATATACACTTGAAAGTTTTGGCAACGGACACATCTGTTTTATTTTACGGTTCCCGAACAATCCTGAAGATGTCGAAGGCCGGTAGGAGGCGATCGCACAAGCCCCTACAGTGGACATTGGTCTTATTATCATTATTAGACGTTAAAGCTGGCCGCAGGTAAGTAGCAACCACAACAAGAAGTGTTGATTGTGGGGAAGACTATGGCCGCGACCCAGCTGCGGGACTAATACAAAAAAAAAACAAGATTATCATCTAATCTACTTGTAAACAAAACAATTATAAAATATTGTAAAAAATATAGATATAAGTAAGTAAAGTAATATTGTATTGTAAATATTATATTGTTTGTATTGTGTAGAGATGGCGATTTCAAAACGAGAGGATGTTATCTAGCTAATTTTACATAACACAAGGAAAGACTTGTCACTGTGTGTAGTAGTTTCAGTTGTAATGTAAACGTCAGCAGTTGTAAGCAGGTCATTGTTTATCGCTAAAATTGCTCTAATTATGTCACGTGCTGAGGTCACGAGTTACAGTATGTTTCATTGTCACGGTGAAATTATGTAAATTGTTTTGCATTCAAGGAAGAAACAAAATCCTAATTGCGTACCTATTGTGAATACTGTTTAAAAGAGCTTCGATTGTGATGTTTCTTATTTCTACATGTAAAAATACATTTGTATGCCTTCTGGCATAACATAGCGGACGCTTTATTGTATTCATATTATTTTTTGTACCTATTGTATAACATAGGCATGTTACACTAATGAATAAATGACTTATGACTACAGAGTCAATATGGACAATATATATAGGAACATAATATATGGGGAATAGCCATAATAGTATGGCTATTGTCCAGGCGCTTATGCCATCATGCCATGGAAATGAAAGTTTTTTGATAGGTAGTGATTATATTATTATTATCAAGCAATCAGGGTACTGGTTCGCACTACCGATAATAAAAGTCGACCGAAATGATAGTCTGAAAGGGATCCACTTTTTACTTACTATTTATCTAAAAGACACATACAAAATGTATTAGCTGTTTACATATTTGATATGTTAGAGGACTATAACAGGTGTGACTGGTGTGAGCAAAGCCTCCTGGTTTGATCACAACTCCATCTACAAAGCTCAGTGACGTTCCCTTGTGAAATAAGGCAACGTAAGTCCGGAAGTACCGGCAGCTCGTCTCACATATTTTGCTAGCTATCATGATAATGTAAAGCTACAAGCTTATATAACAGATAATAGCTAATCAAAAGGATTATTACTTCAAGTACTCGTGATAAAGAACGCTTTGATAATGTCAATCAAGTATGCCGAGATTTGACCACAAGTTCCGAATGTCGCAGAGGCTTGGTTCTGTGTCCACGGTCGCGTATTGGATGCCGCACTGAACTAATATTTGCAAGACTCGTAGATATTACATTTATTTTCCTTTATTTCGGAAAAAACAAATATAGTAACAAACGTAAGTTTAGTTTACAAATAGGTTAAACAATATCCAGAAACAGTTTCCTCAGACTATCGTACCTATACAAAAGACATTGAGTTGAACTATTTGAAATTTGATGCCAAAATATTTTTGATGCAAATTTTAAAGGGGAAGAGAAAGGTCAAAAGTATCCAAATTATGATTTACTTCAAGGGAAATAGTTCTGTTACATAGACTACATGCTCTTTTAATAATATATCCTTGTCATAATTCGTTCGTAAATAACAATATAGAAGAAGTTCTCTTCCGCGGATTTATGCGTGGACATCCAAAACTTATCTTACTGAAAAGATAAGGGGAGTTCAAATGGCTCCTAATAATTTTATACAAGAATACTAAATCCCACTCTGCACGACTCTCCCCTAAAGACTGAAGCCTGTAGGTCTACTCGCGTTTTACGAACGACAAACGAAGTACGAACTTTCGTTCCGACTGATACTTACATAATAAAGATAGGCACATAAAAAAGGCACAATTAAGATAGACTACGGTTCATAGTCGTATACAATTTACCGGAGATGAGAAAAACAAACGTCAAAACACGATCATCGCATGCGATAAGGGAACGATGGTTGACCGGAGTAGCAAATTGTGCGATGAATCGAACGATTTATCGAATATCGTCGAACGGGAGTAGACCCCCTGGGTCTGTATTCAGCGCGCCAATTGAGATGTATAATAAATTTAATTGCAATTTCTGAATTCGTTGAAGTTACTGTGGGTTGATCGAAGGTGGGTTCCAAGCTGCTGAAGCATATTCAAGTATTGACCTCATGGGAGTCATATACAAAGTGGATATGACAATACGACATTAAATAAAACCACGAATAGAGTATCACGTTCTCTAACTATAAACAAAAAATCAATCTAATCCAGTTAATAGTTTAGCCACAGGAAAAAATCATTTTTTAATTTTCGATAAACAACTTATTTATGTTTAAAATGCTTCTATATACTAGTAATAACCGTGTTTTCATTTAATGTCGTATTGTCATCTCCACGTTGTATAGAAGTTGACTGATGTATGAAATCCCTACCAACTCCCCCAATATACCAAATGGCATAATACGAAATGATTTTAATGGTAATATGGGAAACAAACATTAGTTTACTGTCCGGTTGGACCCCGAGATTCCGCACCTCGGACTCTCTTGTATATCTTTTTTTCTGTCTAGTAACTAAATAATAATAAATAATATTGCACTTTTCACGTTAAGAAACAAATAGTTTTTAGTACAGTATTCACACAGGTTAGTCAAAATGTTTGTTTTGTTTTGATTTTATTGTGCGCGAAAAGTCCCGTCAAATATAGTTCAATATGAGTATTCACACAGTCCATTTAAATCATTTTGCAGCTCTGTGCAGTGATTTTGTTTATAATCATTTTATATTTTAATTATCTGCGTAAAGAATAAAAGTTATTTTATTATTTTTAACGCAGTTACGCATGCGAAGCGAAATTGTGGAATACGTACAATATCGATTACTAAAAAGCTTTTCATAAAATTCCTCACATTATGCTAATATATAAAGAGTTTATCGGTATACACGGCAATCTGCTTTGGTGGCTTGAATCTTATTTATGGGATCGCAGTCAGGCTGTGATTTAAAAAAAGGTTTTGGTACCTATTTCTTCACTCTTAAAACATCTGGAGTGCCCCAGGGCTCGCATCTCGGACCTCTGTTATTTAGTTAAATTGTATAAATGACGTATTACGAACACTGACTAATGGTACAAACTCTTTGATTTTAATAAGATAATGTAAAATTGTAAGACTCACAACTAAAGTTTCACCGCCAGCAGTGTTCTGTAGTGGCGGCGTGGGGCTGAGCAGTGCCGTGGCCAGGATGTAGGCGAAGGGCACCGCCGTGACGGCCAGCATGGCGCCCAGCAGGCGCGCCGGCATCGGGCGCAGCCACACGCCCGCCAGGCACACGGCCGGGTTGGCCATGGCGCCCAGCGTCACGGACAGGTGGTAGGCGCGCGTGCCGTACGGCATGCATGAGTACGACTGCACCGACGGCATCACTCCGTTGTTGAGTGCATTTAGCAGCACCATCAGCGCCATCACGCCTACCCAGCGCGGTGCCAGCAACGAAGGCCGCTCCGTCGTCGCCTCGTCATCTTTGTCCGCCGCCGCCGGAGCAACGCGCTCCGATTCGAAACCTTTGTAGTTGTTGATGATGGTAAAACTGGCCAGGCTGGTCGCCGACAGCCCACCCAGCAGCAGCAGGAACACCGTGGTGTCGAACCGCGCTGGCGGGTAGTGCGGCACTAGCGTGGAGTTGTCAGCGGACGGCAGGCACTCAGGCTCGCCACCTACGCCCTGCACCAGCGCCAGGATACTGGACACGAACCCACTGAGCCCCTCCCCCACTAAGTACGTCGCTAAGTATACGTCACGGAAGTGTCTTAAGTACGGGTAGAACAGTACAGAGCTGGTGCAGCCCACTAGCGCCGCGAAATAAGTTAAAGTTAAGTACGCGATCGAGCGCTCCTCACTGCCGATCACAGCCGTCTGCTCGTACAGGAACGCGTTGAGTACGAGCGCGAGCGTGCCGATCACCAGCAGCGCATATATGTAGAACGAGTCGGAGATTCTGGGGATGAGGCGGCGCATGAGCCCATAGATGAGCAGGCCGCTGTTGGCGAGCTGCACCGCCATCACCATGGAGGAGGGCAGCGCCCAGCCCTCGGGCAGGCGCTCCACCAGCAGCGGCAGCTGCACGTACAGCCCATTGACGCCGAGCCACGTGCCGATGCCCCAGCACGCCATCAGCACGTCCAGCGCCACACTCCGCTGTGCGCCCAACATCTTGACCACGACTTTCTCCCTCGCTCTTAGCACGGCGAATTCTCCTTGTCCTCGTTTAACCTGTGGCACGACGCGCTCAGGCAAATACAAATTGGTTTGTAACGACGACAATATGTATTTTATAAAGATAAAAAGAATTAGTTTACGTAATAAGTCGAATTATCACAAGCTTAATGCTTACTGTAAATAAACGTCTGGTGAAATGTTCGCTTTATATAGCACGGCCAGGATAACGCGCGGATAAGATTAAACAAACGTATGCTTGTTTATTTACGACCGTGTGGCAATTAATTTCAGCTTGATGAATGAAAAGATTTAACATTGAACTTGTATACAACTATAGAAATCAATCATCACTATACTTTATTACACATATGCTATAACCACGAAGAAAAGAAAGGAGTACAACATATAACACTCTCGTTTTTTCTTGCTTGTCTTATTTAGTAAACAATCTTGGCATGTCTTTTAAATGCAATTCGTCAATAATAATTATTAAAAGACATTGTGTTCACAATTTCACACACTAAATAACCATTTTTTAAACTAATTACACGTGCAGAACTAGTAATTATATTTTATCAGTAGTTATTTGAGTCAAGAGACATGCCAAGGTTGTTTACTAAATAAGACAAGAGAGAAAAAACATACTTTACAAAATAATAGATCAGATACATACCGAGGACATCTGTGTGTTAGTGCGACAGAACTGTTTACTGATAATGTTCTTAACGGAAACCGATAAAATGACGACATTATTGAGGTAATTATCGATAGCAACCGAGTGGACACGAGAACAGATTATAATGTAAGTAATATACAGAATAGTTCGCGATAAAGACGTGTTATTTATTACAAGAGAGGAGTCCGCGACTGCGCTTGCTGTTCAGCGCCCAGCGCGTGCGCCGCTTGACGTACGTAAGTGAAGATCAATCAGTATCATCATTAATAACTTCGATATGTTTTGCCGCACTCCGTATTAGTGAGATGTAACTTGTGACTGTTGTGACCACAGTTGTGATGAAAACTTATCTGAACTGTAAGTATCGTGATAATTGTTTTGGAACTCGCTGGTGTCGCTGTGACAAGTTGAGATACTTAGGTAATTGAATTCGTTGTTACGCATCTGAAGTAAAGTTGTTATGCATACGGTACATTCAGTTTCAATTACATATTTATAAATATTAATATATATATTTTATTATATGTATAATGTACATATGTATTTATCTATTTTTTATTATATGTAATTATAAGTCCGTAGTACGAAACATATTTTACTACTTTACTGGTGCATCTACCCTATTCTTTGTCTCTGCATTACCCTAAGGTTGTCGGGTAGAGAACGCCTATGGCGTTAAGACCGCCTTTGTACCCTGTTGTGCATAAAGAATTAAATAAATAAATATTTCATATTCTTCTGCGTCATGAACGGAGAAAATTTGCATACCTAGTGTTATGAATGGGTCGATTGACGTCCCTGAGCTGGTTGGCAAGATCGGACTTCGTGAACCATTGGCATTTTTATGGAGATCACATTTCCAAGTTAGGAGTTAATAGACAGAACTAATTTTTCATTCCATCTATTCGAAAAGGACGACTTGGTTCGCCTTGTGCACCCAAAGGTGGTGTTTTCTATAGGAAACTTTTAGCGGGCAGTAATGAGTTTTTAATCATCTTTATAAGGCAAAGACATTAAATATTTAGGGCTTTGCCGCGCACTTTTTGAATTTGCAACAATAGTGTTCAGCGCCAAAGAAATCGCACGCAAATATTGTTTGAATAAAGACTGGCTGGTACGACGGCCCATAGTCGCGCAGCCAGCGGAATAAAAAAAAAATCAAATTAAAAACGCGCGTACCATGGTATAATAAGAATGGCGCGTACTACAGTCCGCGTTTTAAACGTAGTGATTATAATAATATTATCTTTGCGCGTTTTCGTTTTCGTCAATTTTCACGGATTGTTAGAAATTCATGGTTTTGTTTTGAAAAATGAATTCTTCAAGTGACAGTGAAAGTATAGAATTAACTGACGCAAGAAATGTGATGGATAATCTATTACCTGTAAAATCGCGGGAGAAATATATGAAATTCTAGGGTAATTTTATTGAAAAAAACCATAGATCCATCAAACCCCCCATGGTTCTGTACGCTGACGACTGTACTGCGATGTTTGTATCTGAAGATCCTATGACATGAATACGAAATAAATTCTACCTTAACATCTATAGTTAACTGGCTCAATTTAAATGAACTCAAAATAAACCTAACTAAAACATATATAATGACTTTCAAAAACAAAAAAACGAATGGAAACACATTAAATATAAATTATGAACAAATAAACATAGATAAAATAAACCCAACAAAATTTTTAGGACTACACTCGATTCAGATATGACATGGAGAACACATAATGAACAAGTATGTACAAAACGTAGCCGGTATTGATATGCTCTATATATGCTTCGTAAAGTTGTCAATCAAAGTGCACTCTTAACTGCCTATCACGCCAATGTTGGTTCGGTACTAAGATATGGTATAATGTTTTGGGGGAATGCCACTGAGAAAGAAACTGTCTTCAAAGCCCAAAAGAAATGTATCCGGGCGATTGCATTAAAACCTACAGATACATGCAAACCACATTTTATAAATTTAAAAATATTGACATTCCCATCACTATATATTTATGAACTATCATTACACATTAGAAATAATATAAATAAATATGAAACGTTAAAAAGTTCCAGACACGCAAGTACACTTTGTGCAATAAGCCATAGAACAACTATGTTTGTCAAGAGTATATTTTGTATAGGCCCTAGAATTTATAATAAACTGCATAAGAATATAAAAGAAGCAACAAATTTTAATTCCTTTAAAAATAAATTAAAGATTTATTTGATTAATAAAGCTTATTACTCAATTAAGGATTATTTAAATGATAAATGTAATTAAATTAATTAGTTAAGTCACAATAAAATTATATAATCTATACTATAATAAAACTGTAAAGGTCGAAAAGTCTGTACATTGAGTTTTTTTTCGCGAAAATCGGCTAGGGGGCTAGAAATAAGCTATAGAACACAAATCAATCGTTTAAAAAATTTATGTCTGTCTGTCTGTCTGTCTGTTTGTTACCTCATCACGTGAAAACAGCTGAACGGATCGTAATGAAACTTAGCATTTGTATTGGTATTAGTCTAACTTAAAATATAGGGTATGTTTTATCTGAATCGGTTGAGTAGATCCAGCGATACAGCTTGACCCCTCTATTGTATTAAGTTGCATACAAAGTAGAGGTCATGATTGTTGGTTGAATGCAGGTTGCAGGTTCCTAAAAATACAACTGGATTCTATTAGTATTATAGAAAATATAGAATAACATAACATAGCCCATCACTGTCCCGCTGCTGGGCATGGCCCTCTTCTTGGAATGAGAAGAGTTAAGGAACTGGATATTTTAGTGTAATAGATTATCATAACATAATCAGCTCATTACCTACTGCACCACTGTTGGGCACGGACCTCTTCTTGGAACGAGAAGAGTTAAGAAACTAGAAACTATAGAATAACATAACGTAGTCAACCCATTACTGTCCCACTACTGGGTATGGCCCTATTCTCAAAATGAGAAGAGTTAATGAACTGGATATTATTAGTATTCTAGAATAACATAACATTACCAGCCCATTACAGTCCCACTGCTGGACACGGGCCTCTTCTCAGCATAAGAAGAGATGTGGTTAGTGTTATAGAATAACATAATCAGCCCAATTACTTCCCACTGCTGGGCACGAGCGTCTTCTCAGAATGAGGGAGTTTAGGGCTAATTCCATGAAATTCCATCACCTTAGCCGGTTGGTTGTAAAAACAAAATATAGTATGGTCGGTAAATAGTGTAATCGTCTGTGTAGGCGCTTATATGTATATATTTGAAGATATTGTGTTCAAATTATGACACGTTGTTATTTTCCGACATCCACGCGGACGGAGTCGCGGGCACAGCTAGTAATTAATAAATTTCGTAATAATGGTATTTCTAATTTTAATATTTGTAATAGATAACTGTATGTCTAATTTAATATTTAGTTTAGTTTAATTGCATGTGTATTTGCACACCTGTTAAGGTAGGATATGGTAAAAGAACTTGGTTTTAACCTAAGTACACCCGTATTCAAGCAAATAAATGATTGATTGAATGGAGAAATGCAAGAGGCGCCAAGAATTTTTCAGAATCTGTGTTTTAGGCCTACTTCCAGTACTTAGCCAAAACTAAACAACCTTCCACTCTTTGGAGTAGGTACCTACTCAATGCTAAAATCAACAGTCAGTTCTAATAACGACGTAAAACTGGACACATTCGAAATTAATAGCGTATCTGAAGAGGATGTCTGATGGATAAACCTAAAAAGTTTTCTCAGTCAAAAACGTGGAGAGGCAGCCGACAAAGTCTTTCTTGCCGTAAAAGTAAGTAACTATGTATATGGTGGATTAGTAAAGTATAACCATAGTGTTTTAAAATGCGCATTTTATTGTAACCACAGACATAGTAAAAAATATAGACGAAGTGCTGCGAACAAACATCGGTTTTAGTGAAGCCACTAAAACCATGCTCCTCCGTGTACAAATCAAAGACTTTGTATAACTGACGTTACAAAGCAGCGTTCACGCACACACATGCACCTTAAACCGTGCTCACCCCTCTCAGTTCACATGTCGTGGCATCGTTCAGTAAGCATCGCGAAAACAAATATCCTTCAGGTGCATGGTGTGTACATGACCACTGGTTGTACATGAAGGAGCACGGTTTTTGTTGGCTTCACTATGTTTGTTAGCAGCACTTAGTCTATATTTTTTACTATCTCTGTGATTGTAACCTGTACTTCGATAGATATACTTGTCTTATTCACGTTCAAAATGTTTTTTTTTGCATTTAGTCATTTCCTCGCTGAGGTGGGATGAAAAGTTACGTGTTGCACTCGAGTGCAAAGATTTTTCACCTCGTGCTCTTTTGACTCCCTCGCTAATGCTCAGGATTCTAATTTAGAATCCTTCGCTTGGTTGGTCATCAAAATTGAACTTTGCACACTTGTATAACAAATAACTATTCGTTTTATTACTTGGGTTCCGAAACCATACAAATATGGGAACCGCTGCACTAGACTGTCAGATTCACATTTCAGGGAAAAATAAAACAGTTTAAATAACGTCAATATAAATAGTCTATATTTGTCTAAATGTACACTAGAAGTTTGTTATCGAGGAGATGGGTGGGCAGTCAGCGGGCTGCACGAACAGCCCCGTGTAGTTGACGATGAAGAAGAAGGAGGCCGAGCCCAGCACGGAGCCCAGCTGGCCCACGGCGCCGCACAGCCGCATGCCGCGCGCGCCGCCCTGCCGCGCCCAGCCGTACACCCACATGCGCGCGTACGAGATCGCGCCCGACGCCAGCACCCACGCCAGCACCTGGCGTACAACACCTCATATTAGCAGCTTTCAACATCACATCGTCATAGTCGTAGCACCTTGGCAGTCGTAGAAAAATAGCTTTATCATGCGTACCGCCAAAGCGTGCAATTTCTTGCCGACGTCAGTGTTTCCCGAGAAGTATATTCTGGTGGTCTTCAAGGCTCGAGTGAATAGGTTTTTGCTGGGCAAGCGTGAACCATCGTCGACCGCACCATCGCTTAACATCAGGTGAGATGGCGGGCAAACGCAAGCCCGTTAAGAATAATAAAAAAATGAAAAAAAATGCTGTCGTGGACATAGACTTATTATTTTTACGATCCGATTCTGGGCCGACTCGCACTTGACCGGTTTTTTGTTTACTCAATTTGAGAAACTAGTTTCTTCAGAATCACGAGTCGATTGGGGTGCTTTTTTTCTTCTAAATCACGAAATTACATGCTTTTATAGACGTAAGTCCCCCAGTTGCTAGCGGAAAAAGTGAAGAATGTCATGCAGGGACTACCTGATGCACGGAAACTAATTGAGACGAACTTCCGGACTGATGTACTGAATTTCAACATAATAACTAACGGCCAAAATTAATACCTATCCAATCTATCCACGATTTGCCCTACTAGAGATAGGAATTTGACATAAGCTCTATACAAAATATGTCAAATTTCTATCTCTAGTAGGGCAAATCGTGGATAGATTGGATAGGTATTAATTTTGGCCGTTAATTGGGTTTCAAAATCTATTCCAGTCGATTCTCCTAGTGACAAACTAGTTTCTCAAATTGCGTTAACAATCTTTGACGATATACTTCAATCAAAGAACAAAAAGTAACGTCGTCTATTTTGGTTCTACATCACATTACGAACAAAATAATGTTTGACAAATAGCTCTCAAGTTGCTACAAGTTATATAAATTGACCTTTATTCGCTCATCGGTCATTATAATGTCAATAAATTCTAGTACCATGAATAATGATAGGGGTAGGATTCTTATTCAATACTGTGAATCAAAACAGTTTTTTAAATCAAAAGCACTGGCTGTAAAATCACAGAAGATTGGATTCAAAAACTAAAAGCTGATTAAAAACTGTTTGGGTTTTGATTTAACTAAGATAATGTAAAATGTCAATACTCACAACTAAAGCTTCACCGCCAGCAGTGTTCTGTAGTGGCGGCAAGGGGCAGAGCAGTGCCGTGGCCAGGATGTAGGCGAAGGGAACCGCTGTGCCAGCCAGCATGGCACCCAGCAGGCGCGCCGACACCGGGCGCAGCCACACGCCCGCCAGGCACGCGGCCGGGTTGGCCATGGCGCCCAGCGTCACGGCCAGGTGGTAGGCGCGGGTACCGTACGGCATGCATGAGAACGACTGCACCGACGGCATCACGCCGTTGCTGAGTGCGTTCAGCAGCACCATCAGCGCCATGACACCCACCCAGCGCGGTGCCAGCAACGACGGGCGCTCCGTGGTCGCCTCGTCCTCTTTGTCCGCCGCCGCCGGAGCCACGCGCTCCGACTGGAACCCCTTGTAGTTGTTGATGATGGTAAAGCTGGCCAGGCTGGTCGCCGACAGCCCACCGAGCAGCAGCAGGAACACCGTGGTATCGAACCGCGCTGGCGGGAAGTGCGCCACCAGCGTGGAGTTGTCGGCGGACGGCAGGCACTCAGGCTCGCCACCCACGCCCTGCACCAGCGCCAGGATACTGGACACGAACCCGCTGAGCCCCTCCCCCACTAAGTACGTCGCTAAGTATACGTCACGGAAGTGTCTTAAGTACGGGTAGAACAGCACGGAGCTGGTGCAGCCCACTAGCGCCGCGAAGAAAGTCAATGTTAAGTACGCGATCGAGCGCTCCTCACTGCCGATCACAGCCGTCTGCTCGTACAGGAACGCGTTGAGTACGAGCGCGAGCGTGCCGATCACCAGCAGCGCGTATATGTAGAACGAGTCGGAGATTCTGGGGATGAGGCGGCGCATGAGCCCGTAGATGAGCAGGCCGCTGTTGGCGAGCTGCACCGCCATCACCATAGAGGAGGGCAGTGCCCAGCGCTCGGGCAGGCGCTCCACCAGCAGCGGCAGCTGCACGTACAGCCCGTTGACGCCGAGCCACGTGCCAATGCCCCAGCACGCCATCAGCACGTCCAGCGCCACGCGCCGCTGTGCGCTCCACATCTTGACGGTGACTTTGTCTCCTCGCTCCAAGCACGGCGAACTCTCCTTGTCCTCGTTCAACCTATGGCACAACGCGCTCTTACGGCCGTTTTCAATATCCTATCTATACACAGTTTGACCTACCAGAGATAGAAATTTGACATAAGCTCCATACATTTCGTAGAACAAATCGTGGATAGATAGGTTAGTGAAAACGGCCGATAGTGATTCAGTACTACTCGCAAACAAGAATTAGCGGGCGATCACAAACAAGTTTGTAACAAGGACAATTCGTATTTAAAGATAAAAAGAATTCGTTTACGTAATACGTCGAATTATCGCTCACTTTAACAATCACTCACTGTAAATGAGCGTCTGGTGAAATGTTCGCTTTACACATAGTGTAACAGAAGAAACGCAAGAGTCCGCAAGACCTCAGACTACCCGGTTAGAATATACAACATGTTATTGAAATATTTGAAATAACTGAAAACCTATTACGGCCAAAACTAATATCCTATAGCTTCTGTCAAATTCCTATCTCTAGTAGGGTAAATCGTGGATAGATTATCCACGATTTACCCTACTAGAGATAGGAATTTGACAGAAGCTTCATACAAAATATGTGAAAATCCTAGATAGATTGGATATTAATTTTGGCCGTTAAGGGGTCATTATCTTGTAACCACGCTCTGCTTAGTTTGGGACTAGATGGTGCTGTGTAAAATGTCCCAAATATTAGTTATCTGGGCAGGCAGTGGGGGTATTGTCCTTCCCTGCCCCCGTCGATCTTGTAACGCCAGGAGTGCCCGCTGAGTAGTGTTTTCGCACCTCTTGGGACCGAGGGTCTTGGCTTTACCGCCCGGACCGCGAGGAAGAAAACCTCTATAAAAAATTACGGGAGGATGGGGCCTGCGAGCAGCAGACTCGGGGTAGTCTGCTGCCCGACCAGCAGCTGGCGTAGCTGACGTAGCTGGCGCAGTTGGCGTAGCTGGCACAGCTGGCGTAGCTGGCACAGCTGGCGTAGCTGACACAGTTGACGTAGCTGGCATGCTGACCTGGCAGCATGCTAGTGTAGCTGGCGCAGCTGGCGTAGCTGACACAGCTGGCGTAGCTGGCACAGCTGGTAAAGGCCCTTGAGGTGAGGTGGCGTGCAGTGTTCCGTGTGCGCCACAGAGTAGGGTGCGGCCAACGTTAGGCCGCACGGGGAGAAGGGGCTCGCCTGCTTGTGGCGGGCCAGGACCTGTCGGGGGTTGTTGTGTGAATACTAACGGGTTCCCACGCCCCCGGCTAAGATAGTTGAAGGAACATCGTGGTGGTTTTATTTAGTCGGTAAGAGTCCGACACTGGCTCCGCCTACCCCGGACGGAGTGCGTCCATGAGGATTTCCCCACGGTAAAAAAAAATAAGTTTTAGTTCGCTATAAAGACGTGCTACTTATCACAAGAGACGAGTCCGCGACTGCGCTTGCTGTTCAGCGCCTAGCGCGTGCGCCGCTGCCCACTTGACTACGTAAGTGAAGATCTATTAGTACTAGGTATTCAGTACCATCATAAATAACTTCGATATGTTTTTTTATTAGTGAGATGTGACTAGTGACGAACACTTATCTGAAGATGATTGTCTTAATAACTCTTGTATTATATTATCTTTGACTCAGGTGAAACTGTGAGATGTTGTGATAATTCGTTGTTACGCATACGAATTCTTGATAAAACAGGGTCACGATGACTAAACTACGATAATTCATTTAGACTTACTGTTTATTTTTTTCATTCTATGACGTTAGTGGTTAGTTGATAAATTAAATATGTTATTAACTCTATTGTTTACTATTATATCCCCAACTAGGTAATGTTGCTATAATCGAAGACAGCTAAAAGGAAAGCAGTCCTTTATAACACTGTACGTATCTTCGAAGTCTTTCGGACCAATTAGTGGATCCTCAAATAAAGCCTCGCCATATGAGGAGTGAAGGAACCACTGTGCTAACTTGTAGTAGGTTACTGTGACCGGTCACTTCATTCGTGATAAAGAACTTAAAGCATGACGTTCGAGTTGAATTAACTAGAAATATTATAGATGCAGCGAGTTGTTAAAAGACAATGAAACAAACACAATTAGAACATACCCGTCATCCATTTCAATGTAAGACTTATTAGTAATGGTTAGTAAGGTGGACGTGAGGAGCAGTGAGGCGCGGAGTGTCCTCGCGGAGCAGCACAGCGTCCCCCGGCGAGGCTAGCGGCGGCAGTTCACTCAGCCTACCGACAAACTTGTAGTCACCACTTACATCTTAACAACCGAACGTCTGCCTCGCAGACTCGTTCCTGTCACTTCCAATAATTGTTTGTAAACTGAACACCGATAGTTTGAGGTTTTAATTCAACGTTTTGGTTGTGGTCATAGAATTGTGATGTAACTCATGTAACAGCCTAACGAGCGGCGAACACGTAGTCCTTAATGTTTATATTTTAATTAATTCCGACACAACCACCTATAAAAACAAGACGTCTCTAAATGAAAAATGTATAATCAACCGCATTTGCTCGTATATCTGCATGAGTAAATACGACATGATTGGTGTCAGGAGCAGGGAGGCTGTCGTTTGAGAACACTCGGCCGCTGAAATATTTGTTCATAGTGTGCTTGTTTGATAAGATGTGTACACAGGTATTAGTAGGAAGAGCGAGTGCTAGCTACCTACCGGTGGCAGGGCTGCGCCACAGCGTGCCGGCGCGGGGCGGAGCGCGGCGCGCCCGCCGCCCGCTCCGCAGCCGGGCCTCAGCTGAGACATGAGCCATGTAATGGATCAAGCGGAACATACACCCAGCGCATAACCAACAGATACATCATTATATCGCACAGAATATCAAACAAATATAATATAATTGCTAACTATCAGATTATTACTTTATACCTAAGTAGTAGGCATCGATGTTTGATGTATCTGACGACAGATCAGCTGGTATAGAACAGGCGGTCGCCTCCAGACAGCTCCGGCGTCTGGTTCACACATCGCTGGTGTTTGTGCACCTAACGCATGCTGTCTCGAAGCGACGCCATTACTACAGAATACATCTCATAACGTTGACTATCGCTTGTGTTTTGGGAGCATCTGTGTAAATTATTGACTTATCAAGTAGGTACTTGTAGTGAGCACACAAACAGACAGCATGTCAGCCCGGCTTTAAGTCATATTTAATGTAATTAACAATGTCGCAAGTTTTGAGATGGCAATGGAAAGATAAGTCATGAGATATATTTTGTAACAATAAGCCTTGAAGGATGAATAGCACATTTTAATTATATAAGCAATAAAAATAATGATAACTAAATTATTTATGTCATTAACATGTTAGCAGTCCAGTGTACCCTATGCAGTACACAGCCATTGTTTAACTATTGTGTCTAATGCATGGACTGAAGTGTTAATAATATAACATCAAAACCAGACAGTCAGAAATATGTGTTAATATTAATTGACATAAAATAAATATTATAATATTACTCATGTATTGTAATATCCTTTATTATGGACAGTGAAGAAAATCCAGACACAAAATAAGGCCTTGCTATTAATACATAAGCATGTATATTTGCCTGTTAAATAAAAATGGTTTTTGGAATAACCCAACATTCCTAATAATAAGAACAGAATATTGAGGATACTGACTGCATGCGGAGAGGCGGAGACCAAACAATTAGGTAAGATATTTACACAAGGTTAGACAGACAGGGGTACACTCCAATGCATATCAATGGTTTCAAAACCGGTATAAGCCTCTGCTTATACCGGTATAAGCCTGTCTTGTATGAAACTTAGGTTTATATTCAGAGACAAATCTAAGTGTAAACTCATGCTTCCTACTGTCAAAATGCATTTGACAGTTGGAAGCATAAGTTCACACTTAGATTTGTCTCTGAATATAAGCCAAAGTGCTAATACTAAGCCAGTTCTGCTTATAATGGTTTTATTACCATTACCATACCATTGACATGTTTTACTAACCTTGTACACTCTGTAAATATGATTAGACACTAGGTATATCTAATAAAAAATTCTCAGTAGCAGCCTGGAGTCTGGATTTGTGCCTGGTTAATGGCAATAGCCTCGCCCCCTATTACATGGGACTAAAACATAACTGGCGAAATGTGGGTGTACTATACACCTCTGCCCTACCCCTTCGGGGAAATACAGGCGTGATGTTATGTTACGTTATGTGTTATATCTAATATTATGCAGCATAATAAAAAGTGATTTCTTGATTGTTTCTTGAGTAATAACTTTAATAACAAATGGAGAATTTTGCAACATCCTGTAATATTATTATTTTAAGTTAACCATCCATGTACATTTTTGTGTGAGAATCCTTAGTTTTGCAAATAATATAAGCATTATTATGATTGTAGTTATTCAGAACAAAAATAAATATGAAGTGCTTTTTTAGATCATAAAGAATCACTTAATGTTATGTAACAAATAAAAACGAATTCTAAATTGAAACCAATTGGTAAGCAATCAAACAATAAAACACAGTACCTATTCTGAAGCTAACTGTAGCACTAGCTTTCCCATCAAGATAATAAGTACAATTGATAGAACCAACCCACAATGATTAGTAAAGGTTAATTAGTAAAGAGTAGTGATAATAATAACTACATACTGTGCAAAGGAAGCTGGCATTATCCCCTCATGTTATACAGAAGATAGCACAGAAGAACTGTCACCTGCAAACCATAACACTTCAGTTCCATGATGATACAACACTAGGCAACACAACATTGTTTATATCAACTATTTACAGAACCCTGCATGAGTTTTTACGATATCATACAATGTAGTTACTGAAAAAAAAAAGGGAATTTTACCAGTGCCACATGTGCATATGTGCAACTACACAAGTCCCATTATATCAAATTTGGCAATAACCACATGATAATGCATGCTATGCTCAGTTCTGGCTTATTAAGAACCAATTTCAGAATTGTTAAGCTTTATTGAAACCAATCACTACAGAGTGGCTATTCTGTAAGAACTCACTGTCAAGCTCACTTCTGAGCCACAGTGTAATCTCTAATTTCATATTGTTTTTACTACTTTTCACTGAAGATGAAAAGTGAGTTTGAATGAGAGTTCTTACAGAATAGCACTGCAGTCTGCAGAACGCTAAATATAATTTGCAATGATACTGACTACATATATTACCTATTTGGTGAGTAGTTGAATTAATTATTCAGAAGAATAATAAGTTCTGCTAAGTTATAATCAATTTATCATATAAGGCAAGCTAGAAATGTTAACCAATGTTTGATGAATTAACTAAAATATTTCAGTACATATTTTAAATTCTTTAATTAATATGTAAATATATTCACTGTAGAACTGAAAATAGTATAATAAAGCCCACACTAACAAGGTATGAAAATAACAAAAAAGCCCTCACATAATTGTTGTGTAAGAAAAAACATCAAGGATAGTGAACATTAATTATTTATTCCTAGTAACATTGCATACATGACTGCGCTCTTGTGCTCGTCAGTCGTTTTAAGAAATGTAATTACAAACCTCACGCTGCTCGCCATGCTCGCTGGTATTAAGGCACTTATTCGACACTTATTGGTCAGTGTCGCCTTAGGGGTTGTCCGTACACTATCACAATGTTTTTACACTGTTTCCGTTTCGAGAGTTCCAATGTTGCGTATTAACTTTACTTCCTTCACAAACTACTAAGAGAACACTACGACTTCCTTACATCATTCTCTTTCACGCTCTACGCCAAAATAAAACTGACAGACATTGTAGAAAATAGACCCGAATGACTTAAGCAAACATACGTTCAAACTTGATTTAACTCAGAAGTAAGTACAAGAATAAATTATTTTCATAAAAAGTTTTAGCTTAAAACTACGTACAACATTCAGTAAATTCTTCCTGAATCTGAATGACACCAAATGAGACTGATTTATTTTGACAGCTGATGATGACAGTTAGCTCAGGTCAGCTGTCCAAAGTCTAAAGTTAGGGTTGGGTACAGAAGAGTTTAACTTTAGTCGATTACAAAATCGATTCATTTTATCTAAATATTTGAAGGATCAAACGGAATGATTTCAGGTACCTATCACAGAGTACTGTAAGTACCTATCTAGTTTAGTCTCTCTCTCTCATCATAGGATGCAGTTAGGGTTGCCAGATGGCCGGGAAATCCGGGAAAGTCCCGGAATTTTGCGTCTGGTCCTGTGTCCAGTAATTCTACGTTACGGTCTCGGATACTAGTTTTTTTTTACAAAATTACGACACTGCGGCCTTAGTCCGTACTACAGAATATTCCCCAAGTTCAGTTTTATTTTGAAAGGCAATTCTCGTAATTAAAAACCTTCAAAATATAGTTCCAAACTAATCTCAATGTTTTAAATCTCCTGACAGTAGATGTTCCTGTTTGCCGTTTAATGGTGACATTAGGGTGTTTGACAATTTTTGAAAATGTACGTAAAACGATGGCGAAACATCCAATTAAAGCATTCATTAACAACTAATTACTACAATATGCTTGTAAAATTAAATAATCAAGATTTTAAATTCTCATTTTTAATTTCGCAGTAAAACGCTAAGTCACGTGACATTATCGTCAACCTACGTCACTGTTCTTGTTCCGGTCAGTATTCCGGTCAGTGTTGCCGGAATTCCCATAAAAGTACGACACGCTTACCAAAAAGGTACGAATTTGACAAAAAGTTAAAAATCGGAACGCGGTTTTTTTTTGTCACATGAGACATGATACGTCTGTGATCTATACAATGGAAAGTGTTTCCACTATTGACGTGCGATACTATCGATAGTATTACAAATTATCAATAGTATTATATTACCTCATACTGCGCTATCAATTATCGACATCGACTATCGATATTCTATCAAAAATCGCCTATTCTAGGGGTTTAGTATTCATAATTATCTATTTTCCATTTTGCGTTCCGTGTGGTGACGGACGTAAAGAATTGCACCAACCACCCTATATCTTCTCATGGGTGACGTAAAAGGTGACTAAGGGATTCACCAGAGGATGGGCAGCAGCGTTCTCTGAGTATTTAACCAACCAACTGGGATCGCCAACCCGCCTGCCAAGCGTGGCGATTATGGCATATCCCCCTCCTTTGGGGGAGGCCAGGTCCAGCAGTGGACGTCTTTCGGCTGAAATGATGATGATGATGATGATGATTTTCCATTTTTATTTTATAATACCTATAATAATAACTTATTAAGTCTCTCCTAAGTTAGTCCGTGTGGTGCCGGACTTAAAGAATAGCACCACCCTTATCTCTTCTCATGGGTGTCGTAAAAGGCGACTAAGGGATTCACCAGACGATGGGCAGCAGCGTTCTCTGAGTATTTAACCAACCAACTGCGATCGCCAACCCGCCTGCCAAGCGTGGCGATTATGGCATATCCCCCCTTAATTGGGGGAGGCCTATGTCCAGTAGTGGACGTCTTTCGGCTGAAATGATTAAGTCTCTCTAATTATTTGCAATGGCTTTGCAATACCTTGTGATACCTTGCACTACTTGCATCACGGCTCCGTTTCTGTATTTCTGTGGCTCCACATGTGGCACGTAGTGGTTATATTATATTCTCTTTGATGTGGCTCCGTTCCACCTCCGTCCTTGCTCATGAATGACATTTCTCTTATGATTGTGTTGCGAACCCCGAGATGGCGCTGCCGTCGCGAGTTGCAAAATACTGCTACGGGGCGTCCCCGCGGGAAGCGGGAGGAGGTAGACGCAGACGCGGATAACGGATTTATATATACAAGAGCACTATTATCTGATCTGTGTACAAGAGAAAAAAATATGGCGGAAAAGTAGGGTACGCAGTCTCGTGTCGCTCTGTCATTTTAATTCAAACCTGTGTTAAACAAATCTTTTCTATACAAAACGATGCCTCAGTGAATGGACACTAATGTTTCCCAAAAACTGTGTACCTACCTATCACCTAGCAGCCGGCTGCGGAGTACATACCTACGCGAGCGCCCAGCATTTACAGGGTAAGTGGCACTTTCATATGGTTTTGTGGTGACAGATTGACATGTGACAGGTTTTTAGTGGAAGTGAAGTAGAGCTCCTTTGTGAGAGAGCTCGTCCGGGGAAGTACTACCACCGTACCCACTTTTCCGCCAAACAGTGATGCTTGCATTGCTGTGTTTCGGTCTGAAGGGTACGGCGTACGGGTGTCGGTGAAATTACTATCACATGAGACTTTCCATCTTCATGTCTCAGTTTGGCGAACTTATTAATGCGGTACCATTAAGGCAACACCCTAGGTGGTATTGAATTTGTTATGAGCAAAACTAACCGCTTAACATCAGGTGGGCCTTTTGCGCCGCGGCCACAAATTGTCAGCGGCGTGTGCCTAGCAAGTGCCTAGAATAGAGACGCGCGCGCGGAAGGTGTGTGCTCGCTCGTTATAATACCAGTCGTAGCGTGGCTGCTGTTTGCAGCCTGGCTGCCTCCTTCTTTTCGACCTTCGCCGCCTTCTCTCCACTTTCTTCCTTTTCTTTTGCCGCGGATGGTCTCTCTACCATCCTCGCGGGTTTTGGAGGGCGTTGGACGGTACTGGGCAGCCACGGCAATGTCCACAGCCTGAGTAGCTGCTCCACCTTTACCCTTCTGCCCCTGTTGGGGCCTTAGGGTCTGGGTTGAACTGGCGAGGCCTGGGTGGTCTAGGCTAACGAGGCCGGCTTGATCAGCGCCTTAGGCAAGTGCGGCGTTGCGGCTTTCGTCGTGTATGATGACGCACGCGCTTGTTCCACATTTCTGTGGCTCAGGGACCTTCCCTCATACGTACGTCCTCAAACGTCATTCTCGCTATGTCCTGGATGACACGGTGGATCAGGTCACCCTCTTCTACATCGACAACGTGGTATGACCAGCAGACTACTCGCGCAGGTGTCGGTCCCTCTCCAGCTCTGCTTTAAGCTCATCACACTCCTTACGGAGGAGCAGGGGGGCCATTTGAGCTCCTAGGTGAGAGCTGAGGTGGGGTGTGGTGGGGGTTGGGGTGATGTACTTGGAGCTTGGCCATTTTCTCCGAAGAGGTACGCTTCAGTAGCACTTCCGCAGCCTCAACAATAGAGGTATCTGACACCTTATGGGCCTTTTGGTTCACACTGCTTAGGCCTTTGGGAGACTTTTAATGACCTCCACGGCGTCCTGCATCTGCTGGTTAAATGCCTGGGCAGATATATCTTACGCCTCTATCTCCTTGGAGTCCGCAAAGGGCACTGACGGGAGAGTCATTAGTCTTGTTGTGACCTTCAGAGTTAGCTCGTCCACCCCTCCGCCGCAAAAGGCACCGACGGAAGAGTCGCTATTCCGGTTGTGACCTTCCAAGTTAGTTCGTCCACCTCCTGCTCGTCTTTTAGCGAGCTTTACCACTTTTTCAGCCGCCTTCAATATGCTCTCTCGTGACCTTTGTCAGGCACTCATATTTTCCCGCTGACTTGAGCCGGCCTTTGCCACGTCCAGAGGACCAGAGGTCATGATACTAACATAATAATAAAATAATAATATGGTAATATACCAACTACATATGCACTCGCACATCACACCCCCTCACTCACATACACAATTACCACACTACTTTATATATAAAGTTTACTAGTTTTAAGCGATCGAATTTTGGAAACATTAGGTACCTACTTAATAATCTTTTATGATTTATTTTTCACTAAAAATGTATTTTTGTTATTTTGGTAACTTTATCTAAACATGTCTGCACTGTGTAATATTTTTGCATAAAGCATCACTTTGTCAATAGGGCCCACTTGCGTAAGCGAGGACAATTTCGTGCCCCAGGGTCAAGCCTTGAACAATGTTAAATTTGTGTGAAAATCTAAAACAAATTTGACTCTGGGTTAGAGATAGCTCGCGTTGGTGTAGGTTTGCCCTAAGATTGCTGGTACTTATAGCTCAGGGTTTCCTTTTTTAAGTACCAGCAATACAATATTTGTTAATTTATGTATATAAATTTGTAATTATCATGCCTGTAACCTGTATGTGCAACAATAAATAAATAAATGATCTTTGGGACCGGAATAATTACCCGAAGCGAAGTCTGACCCTGAGTGCACTGACTCAGAGCGTGAGCGCTTGCACCAGAGCCGCTAAGAGCTCCTGATGCTACCAACTCTCGAAACGCTTATGGCCTCGAATGCATCTTCAGAGCACGAATATGTGCCCAGTCTGGCAGTCTGGCCAGAACAACTTTTGGCTTCATCTTAACCGATGCTGCGTAGACTAGCTCTGATCCATCTCGTGAATATATATTTTTATTTTATAATCATACCATCCATATACTTATTAATGTTTTCTTCCTCGTGGTCCGGGCAGTGAATAAGAACCAATAAGAACCATGAAACGCAAATTCTGCTTCTAGGGTTACTAGATCCACGGAGAAGGACACAGTCTCCCTACAGCCTTTTTTATGAGGGGAAATCTCATGGCCACACTCCGCCAGGGTGACCGGGTGATGAAGCTTTTGTCGAACTCTTACCGACTGAAACCACCACAGTGTTCTTTTGCTTCGGAGCGTGCGATACGATTTGCTGTCTCCATCCATCCCCGACTTTTCCCGCCTCGCCACTAGTAGGCGAGTCCTATCTCCCCGTGCGACCTAACGTCAACTGAAACATCCTTCCGACCGGCGGGTGCGGAACATGACGTGCTACCATCATGGGCCTTGGCTGGTCGGACATCACCCGCAGGCCCCTCCTAGGGTGGCTGGAGGTCGGCGTACGCCGCCTTGCGACGCCCGGTACATCTCCTGCGGGGTGGGAGAGAGGAGAGGTGGTTGCCTCTCGCTCTCTCTTCGTCACCTGCTTTGCGAGCATCACCTTTTTACAAAATGAGACGACGTCTTTCCAAGCGCTCGCGCTTTCAACCATGGGCAGAACCACAACCAGAAGCGAGAGAACACTGCCGTAGTAGATTTAAATTGTAAGAATAAAAATGCCACGCCACCGCTGACTGAAAATGTTCAGCCCGCACATTTTTAACGCGGCGGCGCCCACGTCTCATTTCTATACACCAGGTATGCAGTGTTATTACGCCTCAGCGCTTCTACGGCTCTACCCTCACCCTAAACCATGGACGAACTTCGCCAGACATTTCTATATAGGTACGTTAGAAAATAGAATGTAGTAATGGTTTGCATTGCTGTTTCGGTGCGAAGGGTACGGGTGCCGGTGAAATTATAATCACTTGTGAGACTTTCCATCTTCATGTCTCAGTTTAGCGAACCGACTCGCAATAACATTTAGGCAGCAGGCCTAGGTGGTATTGCAGTAATTATGGGCAAAGGTAACCTCTTAACATCAGGTGGGCCTTTGGCCCGTTTCGCCATAAAAAAGTATACTCCATCCCTTGACGTAACACAACGAGTCAGTCATGTTTGTACACACGTCGTGCTGGCAACACTGCTGAGCGTCGTACCATATCAAGTGCACATTTCAACATATCAACTACTCACCCACCACTCGTCGACGCACAGCATTCTGTACACGATAGGCTGTCCATAAACTGAGATTATCCGAGACTCTCGAGACGGCCAAAATTAATATCCAATCTATCCACGATTTGCCCTACTAAAGATAAGAATTTGACATAAGCTCCATACAAAATATGTCAAATTTCTATCTCTAGTAGGGTAAAACGTAGATAGATTGGATATTAATTTTGGCCGTTAGTCTATTATGATGATTTTGTCTCGAATCTCAGTTCCATCTTCTAGGCTAGTAAAATCTGAAAGTACTTCCTTCTTCAATCCCTTGTTACCCGGGACCGACATTTTGTTCATGTTTAGCAGTTTCGGACTCACAATGTTTTTGTATTTAGTATGGGCCACTGCACAAGGCCAACCATTTCCTTTGTTCGAAGAGCACAAAATTACCTAGTAGTTATATTTGGGACAGTGTCCAAATCACATGGGGTACCCGAAAATTAAATAAAAACCACGCTCGGTTCGACAGTTATTTTAATTTAAAATTTCAAAAGCAAATACAATAATCTCCGCATGACTCGTCTCATAAAGCTTTACACATAAAGTAGTTATCTTTAAAAGTACATAATAATAAATATAACAAACAGTGAAGTACTCTGCGCGCGCGTGTAGCGCTCCTAGCGGCTCGTAGCGCTCCTAGCGGCCCGTAGCGGTGCGGCCGCGCCGCCTACTTGTCCTTCTCGCTCTCCGACTTCCTGCCCAGCGGCACGGCTGCTCGCACCCTGCAACACGACACAACGCAATGTAGGAACACGTACAGATGTCACCAAGGAACTTATATATCAAGAGGGAAAGCGGATGGCTGACTAAATTTCGGTCCGATGATTGGGGAGCCCTTTGTCTCTTTCTATAGGGTGTCCATACATGCAAGAAAGGGACAGCGGGCTCTCGGTAGTGCTATCTCAGAAGACCGGGCTCTCCCGGTATTTTCTCCCTGACTTTGATAAAAGATTTTGGACCTTATATGAACGGGATATTATTCATTTTTGAAGTTCTTAAATTTCTCTGTCCGCATTCTATCTTGGGTAAAAATACTTTGGTGTTCACTCATTGTAACCACACTGCTTCAGCACAGCTGCACGGTATCGCTTCGAAAAAGGCAAACGTAACGTTTAGTAGTACCTAGTAGAGCTCCTTGTGAAAGAGCTCGTCCGGGGAAGTACTACCACCGTACCTACTTCTCCGCCAAACAGTGATGCTTCCATTGCTGGTGTTTCAGTGCGAAGGGTGGTGGTGCCGGTCAAATTACAATCACATGAGACTTTCCATCTTCATGTCTCAGTTTGGCGAACCGACTTGCGGTACCATTTAGGCAACAGCCTAGGTGGTATTGCAGTTGTTATGGGCAAAGGTAACCGCTTAACATCAGGTGGGCCTTCATCCTATAATTTAAAAAACACGCTGGCCGCCAGCGCGTCTCCAAGGAGGGGACAGCTCGCTGCGCACGCGTCTATCGCGCAAAAAGTGGCGCCGGTAGGCCTCATTGGTCCGCTTTCAGCGGGACGGGGGTTAAGCTGATTGATCGTGATATTATAAAGAGTATATAGTACAACGCACGACTTAACACCCTAATTTAAATGACAAGTTATTTGCTGTGTAAGGCGGCTCATACACCTACAATATAATTGAGCAATCAGTGCAATATTTGCTATTGCGCAATGATATCGACCGTTTAGGTGTGAGATTGAAAGACAAATGAAGATCGGGACGATACAATAATAATAGTGCAATAGTAATATTGCACAATTATATTGAAGGTGTATGGGCCGCCTTAGGGCGCGTTCCCACCTGTGTCGTGACGTTTTTAAATCGTTAGACGACTGTCGTCTCTAACCGTTCCCATTATCATGACAATCTGTCGTCACTGTTCCCACTGTTGTCGTCAAATTCTTTTCTTGCTTTTATTGATCTTTGGACGACTAGGCGACTGTCGTCTAGCTATTCCCATTCTTTTGATAGTCTGTCGTCACACAGTAAAATAGTCGTGGACGACAGCTAAAAGTGGCGTGCTGTATGTGAACAACTCAATTTCAATAATTATACAAGACACTACTCTTACGGCCGTTTCCAACGACCTATCTATCCACGATGTGCCCTACTAGAAATAGAAATTTGACAACACATAACACAGAAGACTATCTACCGTTACGACGCAGGTGCGAACGCGCCTTTAGTATGATCTTTACAAGGCTGTGTATCAGGCAGTCAGGCCTATGAAATGCATGCTTGCTTGCAAATTCAACAAATACTGTAAACGAATTTTGCTTTGCACGTGTATTTCGGTTAGACATAATTAGGCAAGATAATGAGATTTCAAGGATTCTATGAGTGCCTGTTTCAACAGATGGACATTTGTGTGGCCAAGATACATTCAACAGCGCGAAACGGATTCCGGCGGAACTAATGCGTAATATCGTGCTTATTGTGTGACGCGAGCAGCTGCACAAACAGCACGCACACACACGTGGGTTCAATGACAATAGCAACGTAGAAAGAGCAAACGACGTACGTATAAATCAAAAGAAGCATGAACAGTGGCAACTGTGATGACTCCGTTTCTACTTGGTCATAAATACCCAAATTGTCGCTTCTGCCTTTAAAAGCAATAAATACCGTGTTCTAGAAATTGATTGTTCGTCAAATGTTTGAAACTTAACGTAATGTGTAAACAAATATTACTTAATATTCAGAATGTAATCACGAAGTACTGCGGTAACGGAAAACTATCACACAGCAAGCTTATAGAGCAGCAGATGAGACACGATTAGTATAAGAGATAAAGGACAGAACAACTTCTACAGGACTTGAGGCTCAAGAAAACTCTCGAGTTGTAACTGAATAAAACTTGGTTAATTTCAAGATTTCAAGTATAGAATTATGACGTGCATTATTTATTCATACCATGGTATAATAACACCAGGTAGTCTCTTCCCGTGACAGCTAGGTCACGTGATTGCCTCCGTACTACTTCATCGGCCGTGGAGCCAATAGCGGGCTGTTAGCGTGACACTTGTCAGTTTGATGTGCTGCCACTTTGTGAAAATAAATTAACCGAGCAAAATGCATTTTTTCATTTACTTCCTTTTATAAAGAATCTCTTTTTAACTAGTAATTTAATATAGTTTCCTTTATTAACTAATTAGATGGATAACACGAGATAACAAATAGTTAGGCTAGTTAGGAATTTATTTTATATTAATTATGAACAAAAATCTCCTTAAGTATATTGAAGTAGTTTCAATCAATGGCAGCACTGCTTGGAGGCATCGCGCTGTCATTGCGGGAAGAGAATACCTGGTGAAACATCTTATTCTACCATGATTCATACTACTTTTCTATCTAGCGGGGTTTTAAAAATAAGAGTTTCAATAATGAATGAATCTAAACAGTATTAGCGTCATCTAACGAATCTATGTAAAAAAAAATTATTGCAATCCTCTATTACTACTTGGTTCGGAGCGGTTTTCTTAAAGGCACCAGCAAAATTAAATACGTTAGACGGCGTGCGTGAGCCGTGGCAGCATAATAAAATTATGAATACGTGGGACACTCAGAAAGTTTTGCGAAACTAAATAAAATTGTTCTATACGTACATATATTTTTATCAAATCTTTTCAAAGTACTTTCCACCAGCCTCTATACAAAGATTCATGCGCCTAAACCAGTTTTCAAAACACTTTTTCCAGTCCGCCGCAGACACCTCGTTTACAGCCTGCTCGAACGCAGCCAGCGCATCTTCCGGCGACGAAAATTGTATCCCTTTGAGCTGATTTTTTATTTTTGGGAATAAAAAGAAGTCACACGGTGCTAGATCAGGGCTGTAAGGAGGGTGACCCAGGAGTTTGACTGGCGTGCTGTCCAGGAAGTCCCTCGTTTTGAGTGCGGTGTGCGCAGGTGCATTGTCGTGGTGGAGCAGTAGCCCGCGGAGCCCTGTGTTTGGTCGCTTGTTGCTTATAACAGAGAAAACTTCTGGCAAACATTTGGTAGTATACCATTCGGCATTAATGCTTCTTTGATCCCGTAAGGGAATTGATACCAAGTGGCCAGTCAAATTAAAAAAGCTAGCGATCAAAATCTTACCCCCGCTTCTAGATCGCTTCACTTTGGTAGGCGTTGGCTCATTTTGAAACACCCAAACAGTCGACTGGCGCTTGGTTTCTGGGTCGTATTGATAAATCCAGGACTCATCACCTGTAACGATGTCGTAAACACGCCGAGACGAGCCTGCTTCAAATTTGTTAAGCATATCACGGCACCATTCCACCCGGGCCTGCTTCTGAGCATCGGTGAGGTTGTGCGGCACCCAGCGTGATAGTATCCTCCTCACGCGAAGATGGCTGTGTAGAATCTCGTGAACGCTTCCCGATCCAATCTTCAATATGTGTTGAATCTCCTGATATGTAATTCGCCTATTGTCTTGGATGAAATTTTTCACTGCTAGCACGTTTTCTTCGGTAACAGCCGTCAAAGGGCGACCGCTTCTTTCGTCATCCCCCAAAGTTGGTCGACCGCGCTTGAATTCGTTATACCAACGATACACGGTTGCCTTGGAAGGGCCTTCATCCATGAATGCCATTTGAAGTCTATCGTACGATTCATCCGGTTTCAGGCGACACTTGAAATCGTATAAAATCATAGCTCTAAAATGTTCCCGGCGCAGATCCATATTTCAGTGAGACACAATACTTTGAATTAACTCGCAAAAAATGTGGAGGGAAATTTTGAAATTGGAACTTACTTATTTTTACTTATAAATAATCATATTTTCGAAAAACATTATAACTGGCCAGTCTCCCATATATAAAAACTTTTTTTCGCAATACTTTCTGAGGGGCCTGGTAAGTTCTAAAGCCCGACTGCGAATTCCTGCTGTTCTTAAAATAGAAAACTATTGTATTTATTTATTATTAAGTCAATTATCAACCTTTAAATAATAGTTACATTTTATTTTACATATGGGCCCATTTCATTCAGTCTCTTTTAATGTGCTTTTGTTAACCATCGCTAGGCTGATTCAGTATTTATAGAGTGTAGGGGCCTCCACTGATGTGAATGGTGTTGGCCTACTGAACAAGTGCACTTGCAGTTAAGTTTCGATCATAACAATGCTTTTCGTATTCTCTTATCTACGGCGATCGCTGTCAGAAACTAACTGCAGCGTCACTGCAACCTGATCGGCGCGTCTTGAAATTACGTGAATTAGGGCCCTGCCCGCTCAAAGACGTGTTATGGTTTAAAAGAAGAATATTTATTATCAAAAAGAACCTTCAGTTCACTAACATGAGAAGCTTACATTATTCTTAAAATTACACATAGGTCGTCGTTTAGATAGACGGTGGTCGTCGTATTATAGTCATAGATACAAGAACCCAGCCAGGTGCGAGTCGTACTCGCACACTAAGGGTTCTGTACCACCCATGGACCACATAGTTCACCAAAGAAGCAGTAATTCGCGTTGATGTCTTTCATACCGCACATGTCTGTATTTGCCTCATGTTTAGGGTTCCGTACACAAAGGGTGCTAACGGGAACCTATTACTCTCGCTACGTTGTCCGTCCGTCCGCCCGTCTGTCTGTCACAGGGCTGTATCTTTGTAACGGTAATAGATAACCAGTTGAAATTTTCACTGAATATGTATTACTATGGCGTTTATCACGACAAATACAAAAAAAAAAAAAAAAGTCTAAAACTTAAGTGGGTCCCCATACAAGAAACCTCGAAAAACATGCATTTTTTTCAACGTTTTTGTTCCTGCTCTATCTTCGAAACGGTAATACATACCAGCGTCAAACTTGGTTTGATTATAGTGCATACTATGTAGTTTAGCAACGAATACTAAAAAATAGGGCAAACATAGACATATGTGGTGGTACCTACATAAGAAAGATATGCAAAAATTCATGTTTCGCGTACGTTCGTTGATGTCTTTTGATAAACTCTCGTAAATTAAATCAGTTTCTATGGGGTATCAGGTCGATGGGTGGTATGGAACCCTTACTGCGTGAGTCCGACTCACACTTGCCGGTTTTTTTAATAATAATTAACTCATTAAAATGCATAAAAGATAAGCACCGAACATTGCTCTAAAGAAAAGGCAAATCGGATTGAAGGACAAATTTAAATTTGTAGTGGAAAGTAAAATCTGATTGTAGCCTTGTAGGTATGGTTTTTATTGCATTATCTGTGTTTTGTGTTTTATGCTATACTGTAAACCACCTGTGCAAGCCAAAAAAATATTTTTTCTTTCTTTCTGCATTTCAAAATTATGTTCTCCCAGACTCCCATACATCGTTACATATGACAGTCGATTCTCCAACTGTAAATGTAAGTTGGTGACCGTAAAAAATAACTTTTTCTTGTGATGTAATCACAAATTCATGATTTTCAAATATTTTCTTTTACTTTTGCTGTGAGACCTTGCTTCTAACCAAATCAATTTTTCATGAATACAAACAACTAAAAGGTTTTTAAGAAATAAAATAAAGATTGAAACTGAGACTTTATAGTAACTACTAAGTAATATGTGCTGAGACTTCTTTATTACAAGCTTTTATTTTACTTTTAAAAAGCAAAAAAACGTGCATATTTTATGTGGATGATATTGCCATCTTAGCTTCTAGGAGGCCTCACTCAACATTATCACTGATTTAAAAAAAATGGAATCCATTTCAAAGCTTTCCTACTTCATATTGATTACTTGCATGTCAAATTGTATCCGTTAGGCAAAGAGCTTCATGTGAAAAATCCATCAAACTTGTTGTGAGGTGATCTTAGTACTGGATCAAAAATTCTAATATTCGTTCCTATGGTGACAAATTGTTATCGCGGACGAAGTTTGGTCGCAAAATATTAAGTAAAACAAAAAAATACTATGTAGTTGAGCAACAAATACTAAAAGTAAGGCAAACATAGACATATGTGGTGGTACCTGCGTAAGAAAGAGAATTCATATTTCGGCACGGTGCATTCTTCTTCTTCTTTGTGTCGACATGAGCTACATAATAATAATAGTTCAAGTCGTGGGGAAAAGATTAGCCAGTCAGCAGGTTGATAGCGGGGCTGACTGCCCAGAGTGCGCCGGACGATCAATTAAATATCGTCACTCGTGGAGGCTCTTTGCACGGTGCATTGATGTCTTTTGATAAAATCTCGTAAATTACGTCAATTTCTATGGGGTAACAGGTCGATGGGAGGTACGGAACCCTTACTGCGTGAGTCCGACTGGCACTTGGCCGGTTTTTTTAATCCTGATAAATAGAGAGACACATTTTCATGGTACCAGGTATAACGGGGTGAATGGGGAAAAAGTGGGCAAGGATTTTAACATCGAAATAAGACAGTCAAATAGAAATGTTATGCCATAATTTGGTATTTTGTTTTATTTGGTATTTTTTTGGTTTTTTTGAGAGCTTTGAGAAGCATCTGTGGTGTAACTTTGAGAGATAAAGTAAGGAATAACGTGATAAGGGAGCGTTGTGGAGTGAAAGAAGATGCAGTGACAAAGATTGAGAAAGGTATGTTAAGATGGTTTGGACATATAGAGAGGATGGACGAGAAGAGATTGACGAAACAAGTATACGAAGCGAGTTTGGATGAAAGAGTTGCAAGGGGACGACCTCGGCGAACGTATCGCGATCAAATCGCGGATGTTCTCAAAAAATGCCAGGTTAAGAGTTCTCTAAACCGACGAGCATGCATGACGAGGTTAATTAATGGACGTAGATGAAGCGAAAGAGGTGTGTCAGGATCGTAGCAGGTGGAAATCCATAGTCTCTGCCTACCCCAATGGGAAAAAAGCGTGATAATATGTATGTATGTATGTATAATTTGGTAAACTTTTTTATATATATATTTGTTAAAAAGCACGAGGAACAACAGCAGGTTGTACAATCAAGTCTTAAGATTTAATGGTGTCGATTCTCTTGTTCACGAACTAAACTTATTTTAAACTATCGCTCTCTTTTACTAAAAGTAGATACAAGAAAGGGATAGCAACCATTTTAGAACTGTCAAATTAGTTTACGTGTTACATTTCTTTGTATTTTAGTGGGCACGTTCCGAGATCACGACTAAACTTGTATGGAAATTTTAATTCCGTCTAATTTGACAGCTCTAAAATGATTGCCATCCCTTTCTTGTATCTACTATTTGTAAAAGAGAGCGATAGTTTAAAATAAGTTTAGTTCGTGAACAAGAGAATCGGCACCAATGACAGATTTCCGGCCCCTAAACTAGGTACGCAACCTGTATCTTAAGAGATTCTAACTTAAGTCTTTGTGGGCAACAAACTATCTTATTTCAATGATAAAAACGTTGCCCACTTTTGTCCCTATTTACCCCTGGCATTCCTATTGACCCCGTTTTACGGTATTCAATTTGTAATACAAAACTTGGCGCGTGCAGAATTGGTCACTTAATGAACAGTGATGATACTGTTCGACATAGAAAACAGTCTTGTTTTCATGAAACGAAGATGCCCTATGCATAAAAATGTATTTAGATAGTGACACACCATATGTAATGGTAGAATGTAAATGGGCCAGTTAAATTTTAGATTAGATTAGATTATTTTTATTGGTAACAATAATTAATTACACGTCATTACAAAACAAAATATAAATTGAATTATCAAAATTAATTAATTCATTCATAAAAATACAGTGTATAAAGTTGTATTATTCAAAAATAACAATAAAAATTTCATCTACTAGAAAATAATATATCATTGTAGCTTAGGAATGAATTCATCGACGCTGTAAGGGGCCATTGCAATAAAGAAGGACTTAACTTTATTTTTTAAAACCGGCAAGGTCTTAGAGCTGCGAATGGACTCTGGCAGGGCATTAAACACTTTTACACCGAAAATACGAGTGCATTTGCTTGTCTTAGTAAGTCGATGTCTAGGAATCACGGAATCACAATTTAGATCGTACTTGTACACCTACATTCTGGCAAATAAATGAATTTGAATTTGACATCAGCACTGAATATCACACTGAATAGAGTTGCGTACCAATGACGCAGCACCGACCACGGCTTGCCTGTCCTGACTACAGACACAGAATATCTAATAGTACTAACGTACAGAACGGCCACTCACCGCCCCAATTTAAGATTCCTCGCCTGCACCCCGCACGCGCCCGCAGTTTGACGGCAATTGGACTGCAAGATTGCAATGGATGTCTATCGCCAGTCGCTTTACAAGCACGCATGGGCAGGTGGTGCAGATTTTAGTTTTCTTACAATCCTTGCCTTATGATTGTTAATAGCTGCAGTTGCTTTCTAAATGAGAATTGTGTAATTACTGCCTACTAATTATTGTGAACAAAAAAATGATTTCCAACAGACGGCTTTTTATTTCAATAATTCCTGTTGATCCCGAGATTCCCAAGGGGTGCAAGTGCACCCCCCTGCCGGCGCCCATGCAAGCACGCCATCTCTGAGAACTACTGTGAAGCGAAGCGTAGTAGTAGTATAGTATTTTATTTTATTATTAAATTATGTATCGAAATTGCACATCTGACAACCCCATTTTCTGTCCAGTTCATTCTTGTCCATCCTGAGGTTGCCTGGAAGAAATCGCTGATCGCGATAAGGCCGCCATTTGTACAATAGTTTAAATGCATATTCAATGTACCTAATGTTTTTTATGGTGTACAATAAAGCATATATAAATAAATAAATAATAATAAGCGAGTCGGCATTACGAGCGGCGAGCATCCCTAACCTACACGTGTGTGTGCGTTCGTATACAGACATAATCTTGTGTTTGTGGGTGTAGCTAGCATTTATATTGTATTGAGTGTCCGAGGTGTGCTACAGGCAAGGCAACCCTTCCTTAGAAAAGCTGCACTTATTATCTTGAACGAAATGTTTAGACTGGGCGTAGTATGGATGTGTCAATAGGCAGAGTAGCACGGTGTTTTTTGTGTAAATGTAATGGTAAGGTGTATGAATAGAATTCTGTGTGTACTCACTTAGCGGAGATCTCGTTGATTTTGGCGCGCGCCAGCTCCAGGTTGGCGTCCACCTGCGCCTTGTTCATCTCATACGCTTTGGGTAATGTGAACAGCGCTATCCATCCTAGAAACATCAACAGAAACACATAAGGATCACGAAACTACCTATAGTTAGCGTCACCAATATTGGGACACACTGTTCAAAATTATATGAACTACTAAGAAAAGTTAACTTTATCGCAATGGGATACAATTCTTGTCAGAATGACAGTTGCGTGTTGATGTGTGTGAAACGGGGTGAATAGGGACACGGGACAAAAGTGGGCAAGGATTTTAACGTTGAATTAACAAAGTTTGTTGCCAACAAAGACACAAATGTTTACTAAATTATGGCAAAACATTTCAAAACCTTTGTTGGCAAAAACCTATAATATGTTAATTTCACTTTTCCTCACTTTTGTCCTTATTCATCCTTGTGTCCTTATTCACCGTTTTACGGTACTGTGTTCATTCTGAAACACCTCCTATGTCATTGATATACAGTTTAATTTTCTTAAATGTTCAGATCAATTTGAACAAACTGTCATTCCGATATTTTTGGCGCTGACTGTACCAGGATTTTAAGAAGCTGCTGTAAACCAGCATTTTTTCCTTCAATTAGTGACCTACTTACTATAACAAAACTTTGTTGCGATTCCTGTATATTTCTCACCCTAGCCGAATGAATGACGTGTTCTTTAAATGCAATTCGATCTTTCCCATCAAGCAAGGGTTTAAACCCTTGTTTAAATTATAACATAAGCATATATATATAGAAATATTTAAGTATTAATGCTTCAAGAAACTGGACTACCCATATAAGTGTATAATGTATTATGACCTAGACGTACTCGTACAGTCTAACAAAGCAATTAGTAACCAGGGTAGAGAGATAAATGAAGTTTTCTCAAAAGATTATGGATGTTTTTTTTTTTTTTTTTTTTGTTTTTGTTCGTTTTGTTTGTTTTTTTTTTTTTGTTTGTTTTTTTTTTTTTGTATTATTTAAAAATTAACACCATGTCTTGTACATCATACCTATGTTTGACAAATAAATAATTTTGAATTTTGAATTTTTTGAATTTTGTTTTGGAGTGAAATGTAATTTTAATAACGGACAAAGTTAAACTGTGTTTATACAAAACTCTAACCAAACAATTCTACAATAATTTCCTGAGAAATCTTCACCTATATCTGGCGACCCTGTATACTAATTGCTTTGTTATACTGTACGTGAGACCGGTTTACGATTGGTATTTCGCATCCTTGATGAGCTGATTGGTCATACGCTCGCGTAACATATATTTATGAATCGTGACATTGGTTTGTAGTACGGGCTTTCTGAGAACCGTGTGTACATGGCAGCTACTGACCGAGTATGATGAGCGTGATGCCGTTGAAGCAGGCGCCGACGTACGTGAGGCACCACAGCAGCACGCCGAACTTCAGCGAGTCCACCAGGTCCTCCACCAGGAATAGCCTGCAAGTTACCACCAGCTCGTCAGTGCACTGGGTTACAGTCAGCTCTCTTTACCGACAACACATGGATTGCTCTCTGGGAAACTTATTAGTATACAAATTACAATGATAAACCAATGTTTTCTAATATATTTCTAACGGCAAAAAATTCTATCCTATATCAAAGATTTGCTCTACTGGAGAGTATTATATATTGTAACTATTGTAAGCTCTTTATAACTTATGTCAAAATATCTCTTTTATAATTTTAGCTGTTTATTGGTTTAGCATTGTTTCAGAAAATCAGCACAGATTATTTGTTTCACAAATAGTTGTTTTTTAATTCCTTAATAAAAGTGCAGTTTGCACGTTTGGGAGATATATCTGATACATCGAGCAATACATAAGACTGAACATAAGCGTGCCTTAGCAATTTTGTAGGCAAATTTTGCAGGCAAATTTTGCAGGCAAATTTTGCGACACCTGTTTTTTATTTCATTAATAATCTAAACTTATAATCATGACAATAAAATTGCCAAAGAAAGGAAAATACAATGATTAAAATTAGGGCATTTTTTTTATTCCCGGCTATTCCGTCATATTTAGGATAAGTATAGATAGAATGGTTGTAATCACAATTTTACTTGCGGTTCATGCGTGGCAACTTACGAACAAACTACGCCTCCCATATAGACGTCATTAATTTTTAAAAATTGACTTTGATCAAATGTACTTTACAGCTTTTGTTTCTGCTGTTAGAAACAGCGCAATAAGACATTTTTGCGGGTTTTTGTTACAGTGTTTACAAGTCATAGGGCGTACTGAGAAAGGTTTTGAAATGCCCTGCACTCTGGGGCAGAGTGTTGCCACGCGCGACCCTCCTACTTCTCCATTCTATCTAGAATAGAATAGAATAAACTTATTTGCTTAAATTGTAGGTTACATGATGATGAAAAATTGAACATTCAGATACATTTTGTAGTTTCACAAAACACATAACATAACACCCCCAGTTTCTGGAAGGCTGATCAATTTGACCTCTTGTCAAATCTAATGTCAGCTCCTGTGATTGGCCGGCAACAATGTGAACAACCAATCACATCGCTTGACCTGAGATTTGACAGGTGATTAGTTAATTTCTGCGTTGCTCAGCCTTTCGGAAACTGTGTGTCGGTCAGTCGGCAGTCGGCAGTACCTGCGCAGCTCGGCGAGCCCCGCGTTGAGGTGCGCGGTGGCGGCGGCCGCCAGCGACTGCGCGCGCTCCGCCGACACGCTCATGTCCTTCTCCAACAACCATCTGCAACGTACACAACATATATACTAAGCAAACCAACTCAGTGCTCAAACTACCTATTAGATTAATTAAAGTCCAAAATATAATACAGCCTGGCTGACAGCGAGAGGCTTTTTTTTTTCATAAAGACTCCTTAAGGATTATCAAAACCTCCCGAATGTCACTCTTTATATTGTTTCTCATATTTTATATTTCCTATAACCTTAATGGGTCCCCGCTGGGCCTGACGATTATGAAATTTACGTATCAGGATGATTTTGAATTCACTAGTAACTGTTTAAGGGTGCTCGTAGTCATCAATTTGAACAACTTTTAGTATGGGTGCATTAAAAGAGCCTCCATGAGTGACGATATGTAATTGATCGTCCGGCGCACCCAGGGCAGTCAGCCCCGCTACCAACCTGCTGACTGGCTAACCTTTTCCCCACGGCATGAATCATTATCGATATAAATTTTATGAAAGTGCACCACATACTGCCCCCATCTATTTTTCACGTCTTCCTTGTCCATCCAAAGGTTGTCTGAAAGATATCGCTATTAGCGATAAGACCGCCCATGTACCCTTATTTTACATGTTAGTCCTAAGTTTAATAATGTTATTGGTGTACAATAAAGAATATTCTATTTATCTATTATCATTATGTAGCTCCTCCGAGCTACATAATGATAATAGATCGACACGATAGAAGAAGTATGGGCCAACCCTAAAATAGCGAAAAAAACAGCAGGAGAAAATATTTAAAATAAAGTTTTGATTATAAGCTATCGCCCATCATACGATCTGACCGAGGTTTACTAAACAAACGAACACCTTACTACAACCCTCCGGTCAGATTGATTTCCCAACAAATCTGGCAACCCTGTTGGCAATCCCTGAAGTAATTCCCTGAAGCGTTTGTCATGAACGATAGTGGTATTACATTCTAACGTGATAAGATAGCGTGTCTTCTTTTAATCGGGCATGCTTCCAAGTTATGCTATCATTAACATTTATTGTAGTAACTTCATAGACTTCTATATTACTAGCGTAACTTGCAATCAATCTTTCTCGTATATCAATACATGTTATCTAAAAGTAAAACATTTTACCATAAGAATAGAATTAGAACGTACGCGCAAACTTTCTAAATTTCGATGGACTAGATTTTATACCGTGATGAAAAAAATAGCTACATCGCCAGTATACGCTAGTATCAAATGGTTACACTTCGCTTAATCGACTAAATTAATTCATGTAAAAAGAGTTTCGAATTTCTTTTATTCTATAAGCGTAATTAGATATTAGCTTACTATTACTACTATTAAGAGAGAGTTGGTCATTTTCAAATGATAAATAAATGAAACATATTTTTTTATGAATTATTATATAATTTAGTTAAGAGGCTGACAACACCTAAAAAATCAGACCTCTGCGGTCACTGTCGTTTCGTACAGAACTGAAAGAGAGGCAACGAGCCGAGGGACGTCGGATACGCCGCTCAACTTGAAAGAAAATTAACATATTTTTTTTTTATAAAAAACTAAAAGCTTGTTTGAAAAACAGAAACAACAAATGTTTAGATTATTGTCTTTCTCAAATGTTTTCTTAATTTTATTTAGTAAATAATAGAGATTGTTTGCTTTAAAGCATATTTTAAGAGGTTAGTTTACAATTCTTATCTATCGAGAAAACTTCATGAAAACGTGTTTTGGGCACAATACAGTTTCAGAAAATACGATCAAGATTAACATATATTTTTTTCACTGCCACAAACTGAATAGATACAGCTAAAAATGTTTTTAAAAGAAGCCTATTTGGGGTATTTGGCTGTTGTCAGCGTCTTAAGTACTTTTGTATCTCATTATAAGCGAACTGTTTTATAAGTTCTTATGAGAAATAAATTTCTTTAAACCTAAATTATATGCTGTTCTCCGAGTATTTAAACAACGAACTGCGATCGCCAACCCGCCTGCCAAGCGTGGCGATTATGGCCATATCCCCCTCCCCTTGGGGGGAGGCCTTTATCCAGCAGTGGACGTTTTTTGGCTGAAATGATGATATGCTGTTCGTTGGTAAGAGCATCACTTGAGAACGGCTGGACCTATATGGCAATTTTTTAATTGTTCTTAATAATGGTAATAGTCCGAATAAGGTTTATACGGAAAGAAAATTGGAAAATTTGGGAAAAAGTGCTTTATTTGATGAGATTTTTGTATGATCTCGCGACTATAACTCACGATTCCAACGATAGATTTACGCAAGTCTTTTTTGTTTTGCTATTATAGTCCGGGAAGAATTTTGTGCAAAAAAACCGGCCAAGAGCATGTCGGGCCATGCTCAGTATTATAGGGTTCCTAATTACAAACGAATCAAATCGAATATTAATCATTGCTATTTTAGTTTTTGCAAACAGCGCCACCTAGCGCTCAATTTAAGAAGAAGTGTGTCATATCAATATAGCACAAAGTTACTTTTTGTGATTTTTTAAAATATAAAGTAACTAAAGGAGCATTATTTGCTAAGATAATTTTTCTCTAAGGTCAATGACCTATGAACTAGGACGTCTTAAGTATTTTTCAGTTTTCTCACTATAACTCGAAAATTTATAACCACATTATACTCGAAATAATTTTAAAACAGAATTTTTATAAAGGTCTATCAATATGGAAGACTATAAGTTTCTACGTTGCATAGTTTAGAAATGGCAGGGGGGGGGACACATTGCAAGCCACTTTGGCGGGCTGTATTTCGCAGATGGTATACCTGATAAAAAAGTTATGTATGAAACATTACCTTCATTTTAGTAGACCTATTCAATGATACCCCACACGAGGGGGTGCAGCGAAAAAAATATTTTCATCCCCATTTCACATGTATGGGCGCCACCCCTAAAATAAGTTAATCTATATCTAAATAATTTTTTAACAAAATTTCATTTACTTTTGTTTATAACTGTAGAAGTTATTGAGCTGTAAAGGATTAGAACAGACGGACGGAAATGACGAAACTATAAGGGTTCCTTGTAGGACTACGGAACCCTAAAAAGGACGGAAAATTCGGACATCATAACTGATGATAGGAATGACGTACTTATTTAGTTGATTCTTTTTCGTTTTGTTCGTTATGCTCCCGGGATGAAAATCAAATAACTCAATTGAATGTTTTCAAGGACAAATCCGGGGAAACCAGGGCGTGTGGCAGCCCTACATTGGATACGTCTTTTATCTCCACCACGGGAGCGAAGCCGCGGGCGTCAGCTATTAATAAATAGTTGTAATGATTATTATAATATTTTGGGAAGTGGGGCGAGATTATAAAGTTATAGAATTTTCTTTCCATAAAATGTGCATATAACTTTATTTTTACGATTATAATGTATAGGTACGGTCCACCGCACGTCAGTAGTAACATTTGAATTACCAAAAACTGCTAAAGACACTGTCAAGTTCAAACTGAGGCCTAACTATTTAATGAATTCTAAAATAATTTGGTAATTTTTTGTAAATTATTTTAAAAACAACTAAAATAAAGATACAATGTATGTACCTATGTAACGACCTTCAATAAGAATGTATTATAATATTCTCAGGAGATGAGCTCACTCGTGGTAACACATTAGAATTCACAGCATAGCAAGAGGTGTTGTCACCTGAATTACAATTAAAAATAGGTACCTTTAAAACAAACTTACATCACTGAGAAATATTACGTAAGTTCACCGAACATCTGAACAAACACAAGTGCGCTGATTACAATCCTATTCACTAACACTTGTGCTGTTGTGCTTCATCTGCCTCTTTTGTACACAACAATTCTTACAAAATCGTCAGTAATACATCAATGGAGTTAGGCCAGCATTTGACTATAATATACGGGGTATCAAGATTTTGGTCGAGCTCATATATTTGACAAGCATGTCGAGGTGATGAATCAAAAAGTATTCGCGTGGCTGAATGATTGGACACACTCGACATTAAGTATAGAGGATCAATATGTATGCTGACCGAGGAACTTACACGGTTGTATTGATAACATTACTTTGTAAGTATTGATAATTGAGAATTTCACGACGTCTACGCGTGATTTCTGCACGTGTCGCAGTGTCTCTGATACTTGTAACTTCTTCAGAATATTTTATTTATGCTTGTTTTCGCAGATAGTCTTGTAGTTAGGTTGACGACTCCTATAGTCTTTAATATCACATTGTCAATGCATCTACATGCCCCTTAATTTTTTGGTATTTTAGAAGTCATATTCAGCAATATCTTGACATGCTGAGATTTTAATCACTTCTTTTTCGAAAAGAGGTCATTGTACTCATCATTATGAACAACTTTTACTATGGGACCAACCCTGAAATCACGAAAAAAATAATCTGTTGGTCCCTACATTTGTGTTCACTTAAATCGATAAAATGTAGTGACCAAATGATAATTTTTTCGCGATTTCTGGGTTGGTCCCATAGTAAAAGTTGTTCATAATGATGAGTACAGTGTAACAAAGCAATTAGTATACAGGGTCGCCAGATATAGATGAAGATTTCTCAGGAAGTTATCATAGAATGTTTTGATTAGGGTTTTGTATCAATACAGTGTATCTTTTTCCGTTATTAAAATGATATTACACTAGAAAACATCCGTTATCTTCTGAGAAAACTTCATTTATATCTCTCTACCCTGTATACCAATTGCTTTGTTAGACTGTACAATGACCCCTTTTCGGGAAATAAGCATGTAGAAATTAGCATGCTGTTTCGTCACAAAAACATTTTTGATTTCTATAAACTTTCTGATATAAACTTTTTACTAACAATTTTACTAAATCTGTAGTAAAAGCCATAACTTTAGGGCTCGGAGTCAATTACCTAAGGTCAAGCAAAATCGTATTTGGCTTTATAAAAAATTCTGTTGTAATTGTATTGTAGATACCTACGATTAATGGCGAATTATATCTATTATTGTGAGATTAAGCTGGAGGAATAACTATGCTTTGGTATGCATTTTCGTCACAAAATCCTTCGTGCGATCCTTGAAGTCCATATTCATCAGTTGACATAAACGTCTCTTGTAAAATATGAGCCTCCTAATGACCGCTATAATATAAAAACAATTTAAATATGTATTGTATTTTGTAATAGAGGGGCTCGTAGCGAAGCAACGACTGCGCGGATTGTACGATCTGCAAGGTTAAGCTGCACTTGCCGCGGTCAGTCTGTAGATGGGTGACCGTTTCGTTACACATCGAGACCCCTCCGTGCCTCGGAGAGCACGTTAAGCTGTCGGTCCCGGTTGTCATACGAATATCTATGGCAGTCGTTACGGGTAGTCAGAAGCCTGAAAGTCTGACGACTGGTCTAACCTCCGAATGTCAGTATTACCCAGTTACTGGGTTGCGGGGGTCTGATGGCAGTCGCTCCGTGTAAAATACTGATGTTCAGCCGCATCTGGCTAGACTGGAAGCCGACCCCAATATAATTGGAAAAAGGCTCGGAGGATGATTGTATTTTGTAATACTAACTTGAATGGGTGTCCATCATTAGTCTTCTGTACGGCCTGTAGCACGTTTTTGTAGATGCGGAAGGCGACGGCGGCGGAGAGCGCCAGCAGCGAGGCGTAGGCCAGCACCGACACCACGGAGCAGCACGCCAGCGCCACCAGCAGCGCCAGCCCCGCGCCCAGCGCCAGCCCGCTGTGCGCCGCCGACCGCCAGTACAGCAGCGACTCCACTGCGCACACACACACACGTCACACGAGCCCCAGTGCACTACAGTACACTAGCGTCAACACACTGTGGGAAATAGGTGCAAGGAACGACCCCACAATTAATGTTTACTTATTACACATATTTTATTGATGACATAAGATAATGTTGAGTCTCAGGGTAACCCACTCCAGGGCATAACGATAACTTAACGTTTTAAGTTCCGATTAGGTACAGTCAGCACATCCGAATCATGACCCACTCAGCCGATAATTCGTATGAAATTGTCAAAAGAGTAAAAATTATTTCTTATTAGCATTGTGCTGCACTTAAAAACATTTTGAATATTAAGGAAACTGCGTTAATACGAGTCAGAGGTCTATGCAATTTTGAGCTTTGTTATTAATACAATAGATTAAGTTACGTTTTTGATTAAGCTGGAATTATGTTTTGAATTTAGAATTAACTGTCGTTCCGCATAGTATACCTATTTTTTTTTTACCTATTTGTATTAGAACGTTTGCAGAAAATTAAGCTCATGGTGGGTCATGATTCCGTTCGTCGAGTGTACTTCCGCGGAGAAAGTTTCGACCAAGAAACTAGTTTTATTCGTCGATGATCTCAATATGTTCCAATTAAAGATTAACAGTAAATGTTTAGTCAGCCAAAGACATCGAATGAGAACCGTTTTTAACTCGAAATCATCCAAAAAGGCAACGTATAAACATCCGTATGTATGTTTTAGAGGCTCTCTGTTAAACGCAGGCAGCGTTTAATAGAATTTACCGTTACCTAGCATCGGATTTTGTTGTCGTCTTAGATCGACAGACCATGAACACGAAATAATATCACAATACATAAAATAACAATAAATCTTACCCGTATCTAACATATTTATGCTAGCCGGCAGCTGTTCCGTTTACTCAAACCAATTTAAATTTAAACTATCGCACGAAATGATAAGATTACATGTAGAACCTGATAAAAGATGAAAGAAAACTTATAGTAGGCTTAAAAATAAACGACACGCCGTATGCCTTGTTACTTGCCCCCTGCCCACGTAACACTGCGAAGGCTTCCGTTCCACGTCCACACGGGGCCCGGGCAATGCACTCGCGGTAAGGCACTCAAGACGCACTGATACGTCGCACGATACAGTCCAGGCGGCTGGCTAGGGGCGAGGATCACGAGTTGCTCGCGTGCGCGGAGTTGTCAGTGAGGGTTGTATACCTGGTCCTCGGGGTGGCAGCGGCTCGTACTGCGCGTTATGTCGCGGCGAGTGCTTGGGGCGCGCCATGGCGACGGAGTGAGCGGCGCGACGCGCGGCCCGCGCACATGGAGGCGCCACGCGGCCCTACCTTTCACACACGTCATCGTGACGGTGACCCGCGGCCGACACCGGCGCAAGAGCCGCTGCCACGCGACGGATCCGAGCTCTCGATACAATGTTATACATTTTGTCACACTTGAGATTACACGCGAAACTCTAACGCATACAGCTGGACTTGGCTGGACCAGGGATGGAAAAAAACTGTTTTTTTAGATTTGATAAAACAAACAGTTTAAAATGTTTTAAACATGTGTTCCTATGTTTTAAATCATGTTTTTTTTCGTCTATTAAAAACAGGTGTTCTAAACAGGTTTAAAAACAAAATCTGAGTAAATTTTCGGGGAAACTCCCTCAGCTCTTATGAAAACTCTACTATGGATTCGTAAATTAGGTGAATAACCTGAATGTGTGACAAACACAGCTAGGTAATTCCCCGAAAACAAAACAAAGTAAATATGAGAGATGTCCTGTGTCTGAGTCTGAATATTGGGGATATTTTGTAGAAAAATTGAATTTAAAAAAGTTTTGATTAAGTGTGTTAGTATCAAAAAAGTTGCAGTTATCAGTAAAATATTTACTTGCACTTGCATACAACAAGTGCATTTGTGAAGATCTTGCTGTGTGTATTTTGTTCTATGTACCTATCCTAAAGTATAGTATTATATTATCTGTGCCTAAACTATGAATTATAAAACTCGAAAAAATAATTCTAATTCAAAGAATGTTAAGTAGGTACTGTTTAATATGTAATGTTTTTTATTTGTTTAAAACACAGTTTAAAAAATCGTTTAAGACACATTAATTCTGAACATGTTTTATTTCGGCTGTGTTTTAAACAGTGTTTAAAACACGTGATTTAAAACAATTTGTTTTAAACATGCCAGCCAACCCTGGGCTGGACCGATGTCCAGCTTCCAGCCTCACTAAATAATGTTGCAGAAATTAAAATTTTACACGGTTTATTGAAGTAATTAATACTGCAGATAACATAAACTTGAGAGTCAATGCCCAACAACGCAGAACATCTTCACTTTCTCAAGCGAATCTAATCTCGACATCCTAAAATAGCTTCAGTAATACCCATTGCATTAAGGATTTTATATTGAAGAACCAGACATCTGAACAATGTTGATCGATGGATCTCTTCGATCGAATATTATTGTGTTGTGACTCACGCTACTATATCGGGCGGGTCGTGATATCATTTGAATTAATTTATGAAATTATGAGGCATATATATAATATTCTATGTACCCATTTACAAAACGAGTTATTTTCTAGAAAATGCCTAAGATGACGAAGTTTCTGAGAAGCATAGCAATAGCATGGCCACCCTAGTGACTTGCGAACTAATTATAAAACAATTTATACCCACACGGTAAGTTTTTCTGTGCGGTATGTGCCGACACCATGGTGCATCACGCATAATTATTATCAATATTATTGGAGCCATAGCCTGCCCAATATACGATGTGCCACCACAATGTTTCATGGAGGGAAAGTACTTTAAATGTAGGAAACTTTACTTATCTAATCTCTCCAACAAGCATTCTATCAAGCATATGGCACGCCAAACAAAAAACAAACTCAGCCTCAGTTCTTGTAGTAAAATCTCATAATTAACAAAAATTCCGACTTGAAAAACGTTCGTAATAAATACAGATCTGATGCGTGCCGGACACTCAAGTGTGTAGCAACATGAGTGTTGAAACTGAAAGTTGATGCGTATGTGGAAAGGCTTTCATTATCAGTCTGCGCTCGCGCAACCAATGCGGCGACGACTGCGCGCGCAACTCCACGCCAGAACAAACACTCAGGCGCTCGCACTTGGCACCAAGCGACGCACGGTCAATGCCATTGGACCTTAATAGCCTTATCAATAAGCTAAATACACTATGTAGTATGTATGTTATTAAATTGATTCCCATTTGTTTATAAAGGGTAGCTACCCAATCAATTTTATGTTACAACTCGAGTCTTAATTTATTAAATAAAGAATAATAAGTACATTATTACATTTTATAAATTAAATACCAACGAAAAGATTTGATCATTAAATTTAAAGTACCATGGTTTACTCAACTTTACTCTAAATAATCTATAAGTGATATTTGGTTCCAAACCAGCCTTTGAGCGTAAGCTCGAAATATGTTGCAGCTTACGCGGTTGTTACTTTAAATTCCTCTGGCGAACGATGCATAAGCAATTGCTGTGCGAGTTTTAAGGCTAGCCCTTAGGTCAGAAAAATATTTAAACTGTAGACATGTGTGATGAGGAGGAATCAGGAGCATGATACGAGGAAGGTTTTAAGTATGAATGTAGACGGCTATAAGAAAAGAGGCAGACCATAGAAATGCATGCCGACCCCAGATAAACTGGGCAGGAAGATGATGATGATTCCATTGTCTTCTTCTGGTCTATATTTTCTTCCTTATACTTAGGTAGAGTCAACTTCCTAGGAATGTAGGATTATGATTTTCATTTAGATTTTATTATACAGGATAGGATAGTGCAAAACATTTGCATATTGGTTCAGAGGGTCTACTCGCGTCGTTTCACGAAAGACAAACGAAGTTCGAACTATCGTTCCGACTGATACCTACACAGTAAAGACAGGCACAATCAAGATAGACTACGGTTCATAGTCGTATGAAACTGAGCGGAGATCAAAGAAACAAACGTCAAAACACGATCATTGCATGCGATAAGGGAATGATGGTGGACCGGAGACACTGGATAAGATTAATCGAATATCGTCAAACGCGAGTAGACCCCAGTATCTGTTTCTTATGATAATCATACTAATTTCACTTTGAAACAATAAAAATTTGCCATTATTGGTGTCCGCTACAAAATCTGTCTCCCGTAGGTACTTCTTATGCGCAAAACACATGACGGCTGCGGGTCGATCGCGTGGTATCGGGTCGGTAGTACGGTGGGTCAATTACCCTGTTTTTATATGAACGACAATAGACGAAACCGACCCGCACCCGTTCTGTGTGTTTTGCGCTAAACAGGTTTCGTTTGCGCACGCCATACAAAGGCAGATTTTTATCATGTTTTAAAGTGGAAATAGTGTGGTTAGGATAAGGAACAGCTACTGAACCACTATGCACATTTTCCGCAGTTCTTAAAAAAAAAATTATTTTATTTTCAAATACCATATTTGACCTTGGCCTAACGTTTTACGTATTATGTGAGAGTTTGAAGTGATTAAACTATTTGGATTAGAAGTTACAAGGTTCTGACAGACAGACAGACGGACAAAGTGCTAAGCGACAAGAGACTTCGCTTCGCTCGGTCAATAATATTAAGTAGGCTAATGGTATGCTATAGTCCTTCACTTCACCAATTATTGTAACTATTCCCATCACGACGTATTAATATCGTCCTGTGGCTGTCTGTCATGCTTAAAGGTCTAGCCACACATTACACTAGGACGGGCGGGCTCAACGATCCTTATACCTACATAAAGATTACAGACTAGAATACGGGAGCTCCTTGAAGATTACGGACGCGGGTGGACAGGCCAGTTCGTCAGTCAGTCTCTAATCTTATAAGTATTTATTTATTTATTATATTAATTATTGTACATAGGTACACCAAACGAATACAAAGACAGTATAGTACCCATAAGGATTAATTTAAATTGAAATCGTGCCCGCCCGTACCATGCACACGTCGTAGTGTGGTTAGACCCTTATTAATATATGCAACCACCTTGTTGCTGTGTGAATGTACACATCTGCATATACTTACATGATCGCGAATTGATTCCATGCTGACGCTGCTCCGCATTTCTAATTCGATAGAACGGAACATTGCTTTGACGGCAGTTTCGAGTAGCCCGTACTTCGTATGAATGAATGTATTTGTAGGGCGCGATGTTCGGAAAGATGAAAGTTAATCACAACATGGAATGGAGGAGACAATGGCGCCGAGTTGACCGCGGCGCGGCCTGACTTCACACGACAGCGGTAAAAATAACGCAGTCCCACTGTGACTACGGCTTCCGAGTACTGTCACATGCTACACGCTCGCCCTCATACATACAGAAATGATCTAATTTAACCGAAACACGCATTCCTCCTCACTTATCAAGAACATTCACAAATATTAAGACTGGTTGAATAAGAAGTATTAGTGCTTGTAAGTGTGATAACGTAATAAAAACAAAAGGCATAATTAAATTATGTAGCCACAAATGGAAACGGTTAACAAAGGAAAATAACCGTGATAAAGAGAACTAACGACTCTTTTGTCTTCGGCGATAGTCGGGCCAAAGTGTCCACGATAATATCTAATTACAAAACCAATGAAATTTTAGATGGACAGATATCGATGTTATAGAAAATTGTTCAACACAGTAAAACGAACTTGTAAATTGTACAAGTTGTGATCGACGAGGCAAAAACTGATAGGATAAACGAAATAGACGTTCGCGTGACGTCGATCGCGATGGTAAAGAAACCTACCTACCTATACCTAATAGAATATTGACAAAAAGAAAACCAATTTCATTCAATGTTACTGCAATATTTCGCTGTTCCTTATAAAGCAACTTTACTTACCTAACTCTAGTGTTGAAAAATACTTCAAGAAAGACCACGAACGAGGCGTACCTCGTAAGGTACCTATCAAAAATATCATTCATAATTTGCAACCGGTACGATCCGTCTATAGATTATATACTTTTGCTCAGTCGACTCATGGAACTAAGAAGTAAGAGGAAATAGCTTGAAGCCAATTTTCTACTAAAACCGCCGTCGCCAAACTCACACATTCACTTTATTTTACATAGTATACATACTATAATACTTGCATTATGATTGGCCAAAAACAACAATCACGATAAGACATAACATACAAAAGTGTTGCATTAAATTCAACCTTAATAAAATTGTACATAAATTCACATTCTAAAATTGATCATGTCAATTTACGACCATTTACTTCTCGGATTAAAATAGACTTCAATCCGATCAAGTACGGCTACTGCCCGCTAGATGGCGTTTAATAATATTATTTTAATCTAAGAACTCTATTCACGTTGTTATAAGAATAGAATTTGAATGACATATAGCGTTTGATGCATGCGGGTAATAGTGATGTAATCATACCATACTATACTTGTGAATTTATCGATAAGGCTTAAAAAGTTTACTCACTAGCTTAAAAAAACATCGGGTGCGTTGCGTTTTGCATTGCGTTGGTTTAGCGTGAAACTTATTATTTTTAAATGTCAGTGAATCCCTTTTACCGTATTGATTGAAATGAAACGAGACATTGACTGACAAATTTTTTTTTTCTTCAAACATGTGTGTTTCGACTAACTTCGACTACCTACTATAAGTAATGATGTTTTCTTCACTCGTTATGTCCATTTATTCCGGTCACCAATACTTATCTTATCATAAACTAATAATAGTGATTTACCAGTTAAAATCTGATTTAGGCGATTAACCGACGAAGTTACGCGGCATCACCTGCTGCGGCGGCAGGTAGTGCCTCTATTCTCCACCGCGTCCGAGACAAGACCAGTTTTATAAGTACGTCCTTCCTCAAGCATGCCCCGCGCCAGTAGCGGATTTACACATTTGACACTAGTAGGCCATTACAATTTTGACGCCCCTACCGACCTCTACAAGTGTTAGTTTCTAGATTATTTTTACAATCCAACAATATACAAGTTTTTTTTTTTTTAAGATTGCCCAAGAAATAGTTGTAGGGTATATTCTGAGCTAATAAAATAATAGCTCAATAATGTACTACTAATAAGGCAGGGTAAGTAATGCCTTAATACTACTTACACAATAATCAAGGGCGGGTGTATGTATGTTACATACTAATTCAACAAGATACACACATCTAATTACTAAATTGAACTCGCTCCCAAACCCATTCATCCATTGTGAATAATATTCGTGCGATTCAAATTTTGATTTTGCCGCACCGCCCACGCCGCGAGGTTCTTCTCCAATCTCCCCATCACCGGCACCGTCACCGTCGATTGAATACTCAGCTAACCATCAACAACATAAATAACTACTTAACTACCATGTTAGCCTTATAAAACCTCGCCCAAGTAAAAATTATTCAGGGGTGCTGGCCAGAAAACCTCCAAGTATGTCTGACGGCTGCTTGTCCCTCTGGACACGGCAGATTTTAGGCCGGTGCATCCTGGGTACGGGCAATAGAATCCTTCCGAGGGATTAACCTTCGGAGGATCTTATTACCTGTGGCGAATATTCTGGTACAGGAGGGGCCACATGAGGGCCCATGGGGAGTTGTTCCACGTGTCTCTCTGATGCCAGCAGAGGGCACAAATGGCGTAGCTGACACAGTTGACGTAGCTGGCACGCTGGCCTGGCAGCATGCTGGCGTAGCTGGCACAGTTGACGTAGCTGGCCCAGCTGGCATAGCTGACACAGCTGGCGTAGCTAGGTCCAGCAGTGCCGTATGCCAAGAATCGACGAATTACCTACAGAGCAGTACAGGATTTTGAACCGCTCAACCACGTTTTTCCGCGGTATACAGTGCTGCACCGCTCCTTAGGTTAATCGCCTTACCACCACAAATAAACATTATTAATGTTATAAACAGAACCAACAGCTATTTTAATTAAATAAGTTGTCAAATCCCAATCAGAAGTAGGTACGCATAGCTACACATCAAACTAAAAATTTCCAGTATAAGCTGACATTCGCATTGTATTGGCTTTCCGTACAACTAGAGGTCACAGCTTATACTGGAAAATTATAGCTTGATGTATAGCTGTTCGTAAGTAAATTGTTTCAAATTAATAGACAATAATATTGATGGTAATATCATCAACACAAAATAAACTAACTAGGTTTAATAAAAATCTAGACAATCACCATCCTCAGAATCTCAAAAAATTACTCCTATGACGATTTTTTCAAAGAAATCATGGCAGACGTATTACATTTAAAAATAAATGTTATATACGTAATCGTCACCCCCAAAAACCCTAAAATTATACTCAATTCAATTTTTTAAGGAAATCTTGTTGGCCATTTGGATTTCTAAATAAATGTTATATCCGTTATACACACACGCCTGTATTTCCCCGAAGGGGTAAGCAGAGGTGTATCATCATCATTTCAGCTGAAAGAGTTCTCTGCTGGACAAAGGCATCCCCCAAAGGGGGGGGGATATGCCATAATCGCCACGCTGGGCAGGCGGGTTGGCGATCGCAGTTGGTTGTTTAAATACTCAGAGAACGCTGCTACCCATCCTCTGGTGAATCCCTTAGTCGCCTTTTACGACACTCATGAGAAGAAAAAGGGCGGTACGTCCGGCACCACACGGACGGACGGAGAGGTGTATAGTGCACCCACATTTCGCCAGTTATGTTATAGTCCCATGTAATAGGGGGCGAGACTATTGCCATCCGTTAAAACCATCCCAAAAACCCTAAAAAGACGCCCACGACGCATAACCAAAGAGGATTCTAATAATATCTAATAATTATTTCTCTGTGTCGTTGTAAGCCAGACGGCAGTTGTTATAATTATTTAATAATGGATGTAATAATCTAGAAATAAACGATTTCATTTCATTTCATTTTCATAACTTTGTTGATAGGTACACTGATTGTTGCCGAAAATCTGAAAAAAATATCTCGGCTTGATGGACAGTATCATCATTATAGTTCGACCAATTTACATAACATTTTTAGGTACAAAATAATTACCTAAACCTATATCTATTGGTAAAAACAGAATTAAAATCTAAATACAGTAGACACACAGCCAGACAGACGCTGCAGGTACTTTATGTTATATGTATAGAAGATTAACAACTTGCATCACAAGTTTACAAGCAAGCATCGAATCATTTTTCTTAGGCCCATATTACAGAACATTCCTTAAGCAGAGATTTATTGATGATTGAATTGAAGTTTATAATTACCGTATTGGAATAAGACCGACGCTCAAGTAACGATTCTATCCTTAAGTAGTGATCAGTTGATTAAAGATCAAACATTACTTGAGGAACGTTCTGTAATACGGACCTTAGTTTACCGAAAAGCAATAATGAAAAATTGTCGATAGCATTTTATCGATATTACATGCACTAATTGAGTAGCGGAGTCAGTCTGATTATGTAAGCAAAAGTTCTAGAAGAATTGTTACCAGTGAAAGAAAATCTACCGTATAACAATACGGTAAGGATTATTTTAGGTTGTCATTTTTGTGCTCTGTTTGCAGAAAGAAATAAAATTAATTTATTTCATTTATTGTATTTAAATATGAAAATCTTACTTATTGATGGTACAAAATACCTCCATGTGACAGATTTTTACTACGGCTATGATTTTTACATTCTAATATGGAACAATATGGCATTTTAATTATTTTAAATGATTTTTAAAGGTAATTGACGGACGTGTGCACATTGATTATCTGTTATCGCGACTAAAATCACTTGAGCGGCAAGTGCGTACATTTGGACTCACTAGTGGCGACAGGGGTTACGCCTACTTACTATTTCCTCTTGTTTTTTTTATTCCGTGAGTCGACTGAATACTTCCTTTCCTATCCAACAAGACTAGATAAACGGCTCTTTCAAGAGGGCACTCTTACGAAACTACTATGATTACACTAAGCACTACCTATGCTATCTTAGGCTTATATTTAAAGACGAACCTGAGCGTGAACTCATGCTTCCAATTGTCAAATAGCACTGCATTTTCTCTCTTCTCTAGCCTCGTATCTATGTTTGACAGGTGAGGTGGTATTTGCAGCGTACGATAGCGTCGCTTATCAGCGTGACGCGGTCGCCACCGGGCACCGGGACTGGGCCAAAGGAAGCAACTCATCTACCCACTCACCGACCCTACCTACTTTGTCATTGGCAGTCTTTGCACATCGAATCACTAAACATTGATGCACTTGATGAAAGTATAGTATAATTAAATAAATACAACGAGCCGTAACCAATTTGTAAACAATTAGGTAGTGTTAGCCAATGTCTTCCATGAAGTTAGAAGTTTAGAAGTTAGAACCCCAATTAACGTTCTTTCATCACTGATCGTTTAGAGTGGTTCATCGTCCATGGATATTAATATCCCTAGTGCATTAAAAGAACCTCTACGAATGCCGATATTTAATTGATCGTTCGGCGCACCCTGGACAGTCAGCCCCACTACCAACCTGCTGACTGGCTAATCTTTTTCCCACGGTATGAGCTATTATCATTATGTAGCTCATGTCGACACGATAGAAAAATGTCCCTAGTGAAAACGGGGATAACTGGGTGGGTACCTAATTCCCTTTCGAAGTGACTGTAACTTGTATATTTAAAATAGTATTAGGTCCCTACAGTGATCATCCGATATTCCCACGTTCTATGGCATGTAGGTACATTTCGTTTGTTGTCATGGAACACCACGTGGCGTCGAAGGAATTCCGACACATGTTATTCTTTTTATTTTCAGTTGTATTTCCTTTTCTTGTATCATCTAATCTAATCTCTAAAAAATTATCTTCGCTACGAAATTGTGAAACTGAATTGTACGTCTGCTGGCCATTCGCAGTCGCACCATTATTTGACGCCATTATCGCATGTATGCAAAAGAAACATCATTTATGGCTCTCGTTTTATGCGTGATGCAAGTATCTGTTATAGCAGCAAGTAAAATTAGCAAGTAGCCATTAGATCAAGGCAAAACCAATAAGAATACACAGATGAAATATGACTTATGAGTGAGGTCACGTGTGACCACATGTACGATAAACAATACAAGAAGGTAGGTACCTACTTACATGCCTACCTAGTTTGAATCATTACAACGAGCATGGCATACAGCGAGCAATGCTTTTGTTAACCTCCATTACATAGTACCGACCCAGGACATATACTAAGTAGGTACCAGATCGATTAGGCAGTCTCGTAAAGACATTTTGGTGGAACCACATAACATTGGAAATAATTTTGGTCACGTGCTACAGTCAGCATTGTTCAAATACTGATAAAACTATAATAAGGCAGATAGGAATAGAGTTTAGCACACGGTCGAGACACGTCTCGGTCCGTAACAGATACCCAGTAGCAGCTGCATGTCCGTATGGACATAGAATTCCTGCGACCTCCAGTATCCGATTAAGTTTCTCTTGTCGCGTTGAAAACCAGGAAACAAAGAAAAACCAGCCTTCCGTTAAAACGTGTAGTGTTGAGCTAAGTACCCAAAGCTATGGAAACAGTGAAGGCACACGTGGCGGGTCAGCTCTAGGGCATATGCTTCTAATTCAATTAGGACGCACTACGTATAGTGAGTTTGAATGAATTGGCATGGAGATGGATATCTGGCTGAGTGATCAAAACGAGAACCCTGAACGTGTTTGTGAATGAGAGAAAGCCACAGTGCTGGCAAACGACACAAAATAAGTAGGTGCCTAAAATGAAACGTAAGTTTTATTGGAAAAATATATCTCCTCATCTCAGACTACAAGATTACCAAGATTGTAGAACTTTACTCTAGCAACGACAACGTTTATTTAAAACATGTAACATAAAGCCAGTCGAAACGTTGATCGTGGCCATATTGTGGTGGCACTAGGCTGATACAGCTATGGAAAATATATGACTTCAGACATTAAAATCATATTAAAACATGCCAATAGTGGAATATTTTATTTATTTTAGGCAAGGTGCCGTTTCTTGCCACCAAAGTGATTCTATAATAGGTAATTAAAAAGCTATCTTCCGAACAATCTCCAACGTGAATAAGGCAGGTACATATATTAATTCAGACAAGTCAAGCCGATGGATCGTCAAACGCTATAAATCAGATTATTACCGGCCTCAGTATCAGTTTAAATAAGTCTAATTTCATCTTGGCTTACGATTTAAAGTCTGCTGGGTGAGCAGCACGGCACCGCGCATGCGCATCGCCACACATTCATTACCAACACAATATTAATGACATCTAAGATTCAGACGATGAGCCATGAGTGAGCAGCGCGCTATAGTACAATACTTTATCACGTACAGAAAAATATAAAGACGTCGCTGTCGTAGCTGTGACGACACACAATCAGCTAGTTACGCGCTACACAGATATTTGCACCTTTTTGTTCCATACGAAAGATATAAATACATACTCGAGACGATGCAGTGGAATTTCTCAACTGCCTCAGTGGTCAATGACAGAAGTCATTCGCAGACTTGGGCATCAACATAGTTCCGATTAGAATACTTATAAGAGAATCGTTTTGCAAGCCAATTATGTTACTTTCAACCTTATTTGCCATGTAACCCATAATGTGACGTTATTCGTTGCAAATAATGTAGATATTATTAATTAATATAATAGCGAAACATTTGGGACGGAGTTGTCGAACCTTGAACCGACACGCGGGGTTATTATTGTTCTGTCACCGGCGGCCAGTGAGATACTTAGTATGAATTTGTTGTGGCTTGGCGGGAGTTCACGACATGGAGCGCGACCGTGACGCGCGGGGAGCCAACCGATCACCAGAGCATGTCTACCACCATTACCAACACCATTACAAAATGCTACCGTCACTGGCGACACTGCCCCGAGGCTACGGGCGATTTTTGATCAGTTATCGTTAATGTCACTGGAGCGGTGTTAACACTGAGTCCACACGAACACTACGAGTGCTAGCTGATGGCGACAACAGTGGGTCACAGTGCAGGGCCGCAGGGCGAGGCGCGCTGCCCGGGCGGCGCGGCGGCCCGGTTGGCGGCGCGCCACCTAAACGTATTTCTGCCCTCCGCTCGCCACGACCACTCACCTTCGGGGTGCAGCCTCTGCGGGTCGAACCAGGCATCTGGAATAGAAGGCTGCGCGTTAGCGGGTTAGTCGCGACAGACAGAGAGAAAAGCGGGCGAAGCGAAGCCGGCGCGAGGGGGAGGGGGCACTTACGCGGGTCGAGGACGCTGCAAAGGGAGGGCCCGGAGTCCGGCATGGTGGTGATTTACGTAACGCGAGCGTGAGGTTGATGAAGGCGGCGGACGGAGCGCGCGCCGCGCCGGACTCTCGCGTCGATACTGGCGGCGCAGCCCCGCGCCGAGCCCTCCCACCCCGCCCCGCGTCGCAGCCCCCCGCCCGCGCCCTGCCCGCACGCATGCGCACCTACCACCGGCTCGCACCACGTTTAACCAGCACCCCTAGCGTGCTGCAGCACCACCACCGCCCGACACCGCGACACACGCATGCGGTCTCCTCTCACCAGGGTACACTTAGCTCTTTACTTATAGGTACATCATGTGGTTAGTCTGACAGTGTTAGGGTGTTAGATTGCATCATGCGGTTAGTAAAGTTATTATTTATTCCGGAATCCGGTGCAAACATATGATGATTGAAGTTATTTACATACAAATAGTAACATGGACAGAAATACCAAGTAAGAGTGAGATAACGGTGTCTGATACCTATGCATGTTGTATACTGGGCGCGCGGGTCACAGGTCACGCCGCGGTCTACATGAAATTATGTCAGAGTCGAGCTGAACCAACCTGCAAAGCGCATTCGCCTCTTGTAAAATACTCATCTTTGAAACAAAAACATCATGGCTCCACGGAAAATCACGCAAAGTTATCATGACGCGACGCGATGCTGTGTTTACGTCGTATCTGCTACCTTATGTTACGATGAATCATGTAACCGTGATGCTGACGTTATCCTCGTTTAGCACACAATAGCTACGAGTACGACATGTTTTTACACAGTAGATGTTGCGAAGTATCCACTAGGTACACTAATAGCTAGTTATTACAACCACGAGTTCGGTCGAGAATCAAAACGTATTCGAAAAACGCGTGACTATTTCAAGTATGGTTTAGAAATAAATGGGTTACTTGTCAAATGTCTCGTCAGTAGTAGGGATTCGAGAGTTCTGGACCACTGTTCCAAAGTCCCTTATTCGTCCGTCAGAGGGACAATGCAAACTAAAAAAAAAAAAAAAAAAAAAAAAAAAAAAAGTTTGGTATCAAATTAGGGGTTTTGGACCACGCCCGATCGAATGCAAGCATCCGTTTTTTGATATCTTCAATGGATGGAAAGTTAGCTTCTTGCATTCATTGGGACCTACTTCATTTGTAATCACCTAATTACAGTATCGAGCTCTACTTTCCTTTATTAATTAATCTCGTTAAGGTGAGCTCCTTAAGGTTCTTAATCATCTGATGGTTTGCTAATGGCTTACATTTACTATAACTCACCACGTTTCTAGCTCAGGTATGCTATGTATCAGTTGGTTGACACGAATACTACAATAATCTAAATAAGACTATGTAATACTTTATTCAATCAACTTTATTCCCATTTTAATCTTACATCTTAAAATACGAATGAAAATAATTTAACAAAACTCAGCATAGAACATCCCTTGATTCTTGATTCCCATCTATACGCAAACTGAAGTAAAATCGTTCTGAATTGTATTCATATTCCAGTCCCATCTTCAACAACAACAATTCCTGTAAAAAAAACTTTGATAAAATCTTCTAGGTGCTCGACCGTATCGCGTATGAATGTTAATAAAAGGTACAGTACAACATAGAAAATAAGGCGCGTCGTCAATCTTCGTTCGCACAGACACGAAAATACGATCGACGAAAACACCCGAAACATTAAAAAAATATAATCAACCTTATGCAATGCCCGTAAGGTGTACGTAACGTAGGTTAACCAATTTCCTGCATGCTTAAATTGCGTCATCTGCGCACGTACATCGGTGGGCCATATAAAATGTGTAATACTGTACTTTACTTACCATCTAAATAGCAACATTCATAAAAATAATTGCATAATTCAGTATCAAATGTTACTGTTGTTGAATCTGCTTTTGGTAATAGAATTATCTATACTAATCTATATATATACTAATATTATAAAGAGGAAAGATTTGTATTTTTGTGCAACATACAGTTTTAAAGTAAATTTAGCTTAAAAATTTAAAAATGTTAATAATACATTTGACTTCCAAACGTTTAATTATATTATTTGTCAAGGAGATGATTTAAATATTTTATATTCATCTTTAAACGATACTGTAAAAAGTATAATTATTGCAAAATTTGCATTCGAAAAGAAAGATAGTCGTTGGAGTCTTAAAGACATTATATGTTTCGATATGAATGTTAATAAATTTAATCCGCTACGTGGTAGCTCATATATTGATCTTCCAAATGACATAAAAACTAAAACCGGCCAAGTGCGAGTCGGGCTCACACATTGAAGGGTTCCGGACCACCCATCGACCTTTTTTATTTTAAGTATTTGTCGTGATAGGGGTCATAGTCATAGCAACACATATTCTGAGAAAATTTCAACCGGCTACCTATTATCGTTCAAAAGATACAGCCCTGTGATAGACGGATGGACGGACGGACGGCGTAGCGAGAGAAATAGGGTCCCGTTTGGCACCCTTTGTGTACGGAACCCTAAAAAGCTACCATAAACGTAAAAAACGTGGACAATTTATGTTTTAAGTGGGCATTACTTTCGGGTTTATATCTTGTAAATAGAAACGTTGATAAGGTAACATCTTGTGCTATCCATGGAAATAAACATACATTTGATGGTATTTCTTTTCCAGTTAAAATCACCGACATGGCGAAAGTGGAGAAATTAAATATGATCAGTCTAAATGTTTTTGGATTAGAATTTAATAGAGAAAAAAAAGTTACATTCTATTGTAGGTCCGTTATTTTTAACTAACTAAATGTCGAAAATCTTATCACATCAATTTATTATACGTTTCCAACTATTCAAATTGTCATTACTGCCATATCAAAAATGTACAACGGTTAGTTAGCAAGCAAATTTCAAATCATTGTCATGCTATCTATATATGTGATTCATGCTTACTTTACTTCCCGACAAAAAAAAAACATCAACAGCACGACGCGCTCACATTTGTACCGACTTACCAAATGGTGAAACTAAAAAAAGAATTGGTTTGATTAGCCAACATCAAATATAATAAAATAAAATTTGATAAATACCAAAATATGTTAAAAATATATTTTGTAATGTATGCTGATTCTGAAGATTTTTTACTGCCAATTTTGTCATGTCCCAATGATCAATCTAAAGCTTTTACACATAATATAAAAAAATATGATGTGTATAGTTTTGGGTATTATGTAAAGTGTTCGTATGACGATATATTATCAAAATATGAGACATATAGTGTCCAAAATTATGTACAAGTATTCATGAAACGTTTAAGTAAAGACCTAAAAACAATATTTGAAAAAATTGCTTCAAGCAATATCCTTTTCTGTGGACAAAGAAAGATAAAAAATATTATTTCAAACAATAAAATCTGTCATAGTTGTGAAACTGAATTAGCAGATAAACCTTTTTACGTCTTTGATTGGCATTCTGGTAGGTATATTTAGAGGTGTTGCACATGAAATATGTAATTCTGAGTTCAGGAGTAATATTCCTGTTTTTTACATAACTTGAGTCATGAGATTTTTGTTATTTTTTTAAAATTATGACGCTCATTTTATTGTTCATGAATTAAGTTTTGATGACAGTGAAGTTGAATACATTAGCTTTTCTAAAAAGTTAAAAAAAAAAACAACAAGTTTGCTAAAGATTCGTAGATTCCTAAATTTTTTTTTATCATGTAGTTTACATTAGTTAATTAAAAATCTTCATAACGATCGATTTGGAGAATTAAAAAGAAACATCCCTAATAATCAAAATTGTATTCGTTTAAGAATGAAAGGTGTTTATCCATATGAATTTATGACAAGTTATAATTGTTTAAAACTAACGTCACTACGCAACCAAGATCAATTATATAGCTCACTCACAGTTTCTCATATTAGAAACGACGATTACAATCATGCAAATGTAATCTGGCTACACTTTCATTGTCGTAGTACTATGTTAGATTAGTCAGACTTATATTTGAAAACACATGTTTTGCTTTTGACTGATGTATTTTTTACAAGTTGATTTGGAGTACCCTGATGAACTCCATGACTTACATTCAGACTTTCCTTTATGTCCAGAAAATATTTGTGTGGGTAGTACTAAAGAAACGAAGTTAGTGCCAAACTTAAATAATAAATGTAAATATATAATTCATTACAGAAATCTAAAAAAATGTATTAAAATGTGAATAAAGTTCATTAAAACCAAACATTAACTAAATCAGATTTTGAAAAAGACTTACAAGTTAATGAACAATCCTGTCTTTGGTAAGACGATGGAAAATATTGAAGAAAGGGTCAATGTAGAATTAGTAACACACTGGCAAAAAATCACTGTAAAATTTTAGTTCCTCAAGATTTAGTTGCAAAAACAGTGTTCCATAGATTATCAATATTTTCAGAAAATTTAGTTGCTGTTCAATTGCTGAAAACCAAATTAATATAAGTACCTATAACAAACCAATTTATTTAGGATTTTGAATTTTAGATATTTCAAAAACTCTTAATAATGATTGTCATTATAACTACATTTGTAAAAAGTTCAACGACAAAGTTAAGTTATTATATACAGATACTGATAGTTTGATGTATCAAATTTTTACAAATGAGTTTTATGATAATATAAAACTTTCCTTACATACTTTGATATATCAGACTATGACTCAAATAATGTTTTCGGATATCCAAAAAGATGTAAAAATAAATTAGGTTATTTAAAAAAGAAAATAATGAAGAAATTTTAAAAGAATTGGTAGGTTGTTGGTTGAATTGGTAAGATCAAAAATGTATGCTTTTGATGTCGAGGATAAATTCATAGCAAAGTCAATTTTTTTTAAATTTCGGATAAGTATGCACTTTTAAAACGTTAATTATGAATCTAGTTGCACAGCAAAAGCGAAAGGTGTTGACAAAAGTATTACCAAAAAGATGAATATGGGGAATTATAAGTCATGTCTATTTAATAAAAATGTTCAATATTGTAGTATGCCTAGATTTAAATAATTATATGATAAACATGTTTTGTTATGTTTCTGAGTAAAAATTGTATGTTTTTAATATTTATGACAGTGAAGTTGAAATTATTCCTCAAAGTTAAGAAAAATACATTTCCTTTTCTAAAAAGTTAAAAATAAATAATCAACAAGTTAGATTCGTATAGTCAAGCTGGAATGTAACATTTCAACTTAATTATTAGTGATAAACGATTTCGTAATTTACATGCACTCCTAACTTTCTAATCTAATTAGTAGATGGGATATAAACCCATGCAAACATCATAACTATAGTTAAATTTGTTGTTTTGTCATTGTTTTGTCACAATACTTAATATTGTTTTTCGTTAAGCATGGCACTAATAATTGATATAGAAGGATTCATGATTAACGGAAAATTTACCATGAAACAAGTTGCCGTGATGCATACCGAGAAAACGAAGTTTTGGCTGCCTGACGTCAACTTCAAAGCGCTAACATTCAAAGATCAGAAGACTATCGCAAATGTATATATGTATATGTGCAAAATAATATCCATGGTCTAAAATATGAAAACCTAGCAATTGAGGAACGTACACGTAAAGCAGTATTTTGAAATTAAAATACTGCTTTACGTGTAAAAAATTAAATATTGAATATATTGTAAATGTGAACAGAAAAGAGACAATTATAACATAAGTAATAAAAAGTTAAACATTTCCAAATTAAAATATAATAAAAACATACAGCTTAACAACTATATACATATGAATCATTATTATAATTTACTTGTGTATCACTAATATTAAAAAGTTTTGCATATACAATAATTTAAAAATATCCAATTCTGAGTTAACAACATTATTACTTAAAGCGAACATAATTACAGTGAGGTAGCTAATGTGCCAAAACATTTATAAAACAAAAAGATTTTAAATTGGGGAAAGAAAAAATCGCTCAAAAAAAAATAATATATAAAGTCTTTATTGACTCATGACAAATACCTACAGCTGTATAGTTGTAGTTCAGGAGAATGTTCATGTTTTTCGTAATAAATTACATTATTAGTATTTAGATTACCTTTAAACCATAATATTTAAAACAACTATGATACACACACACACTTTATTTTATCCAATTAAACCCTTTGTGATGTTTTTGTAACCATTCTCTGAAGATAAAAATTTCGATCAATGAGCAGTGTAGTTCGGCTACAGATCGTTTATAGAGTTCATGTCTAAGGCATTTTGTGTGTAACTGTCTCGGAATTCTATGTTTTATTTCGTTCTCTTCAACGAGGATTCTTGTAAATTTAGGACATCCTAATGTTTCGATATTGCAGCCTGGGAATCCTAATTCTCTGAGCAAATCTCGCTCGTATATGTCGCCCTTATACAGCCATGTTTTAGGTTGCACTTCCTTATCAATTTGTTTAAGACGATATTTTAGTTCCTCAATTGCTAGGTTTTCATATTTTAGACCATGGATATTATTTTGCACATATACATATATACATTTGCGATAGTCTTCTGATCAAAAACTCTTAATAATGATTGTCATTATAACTACATCTGTAAAAAGTTCAACGACAAAGTTAAGTTATTATATACAGATACTGATAGTTCGATGTATCGAATTTTTACAAATGATTTTTATGATAATATAAAACTTTCCTTACATACTTTGATATATCAGACTATGACTTAAATAATGTTTTCGGATATCCAAAAAGATATAAAAATAAATTAGGTTATTTAAAAAAGAAAATAATGAAGAAATTTTAAAAGAATTGGTAGGTTGTTGGTTGAATTGGTAAGATCAAAAATGTATGCTTTTGATGTCGAGGATAAATTCATAGCAAAGTCAATTTTTTTTAAATTTCGGATAAGTATGCACTTTTAAAACGTTAATTATGAATCTAGTTGCACAGCAAAAGCGAAAGGTGTTGACAAAAGTATTACCAAAAAGATGAATATGGGGAATTATAAGTCATGTCTATTTAATAAAAATGTTCAATATTGTAGTATGCCTAGATTTAAATAATTATATGATAAACATGTTTTGTTATGTTTCTGAGTAAAAATTGTATGTTTTTAATATTTATGACAGTGAAGTTGAAATTATTCCTCAAAGTTAAGAAAAATACATTTCCTTTTCTAAAAAGTTAAAAATAAATAATCAACAAGTTAGATTCGTATAGTCAAGCTGGAATGTAACATTTCAACTTAATTATTAGTGATAAACGATTTCGTAATTTACATGCACTCCTAACTTTCTAATCTAATTAGTAGATGGGATATAAACCCATGCAAACATCATAACTATAGTTAAATTTGTTGTTTTGTCATTGTTTTGTCACAATACTTAATATTGTTTTTCGTTAAGCATGGCACTAATAATTGATATAGAAGGATTCATGATTAACGGAAAATTTACCATGAAACAAGTTGCCGTGATGCATACCGAGAAAACGAAGTTTTGGCTGCCTGACGTCAACTTCAAAGCGCTAACATTCAAAGATCAGAAGACTATCGCAAATGTATATATGTATATGTGCAAAATAATATCCATGGTCTAAAATATGAAAACCTAGCAATTGAGGAACTAAAATATCGTCTTAAACAAATTGATAAGGAAGTGCAACCTAAAACATGGCTGTATAAGGGCGACATATACGAGCGAGATTTGCTCAGAGAATTAGGATTCCCAGGCTGCAATATCGAAACATTAGGATGTCCTAAATTTACAAGAATCCTCGTTGAAGAGAACGAAATAAAACATAGAATTCCGAGACAGTTACACACAAAATGCCTTAGACATGAACTCTATAAACGATCTGTAGCCGAACTACACTGCTCATTGATCGAAATTTTTATCTTCAGAGAATGGTTACAAAAACATCACAAAGGGTTTAATTGGATAAAATAAAGTGTGTGTGTGTATCATAGTTGTTTTAAATATTATGGTTTAAAGGTAATCTAAATACTAATAATGTAATTTATTACGAAAAACATGAACATTCTCCTGAACTACAACTATACAGCTGTAGGTATTTGTCATGAGTCAATAAAGACTTTATATATTATTTTTTTTTGAGCGATTTTTTCTTTCCCCAATTTAAAATCTTTTTGTTTTATAAATGTTTTGGCACATTAGCTACCTCACTGTAATTATGTTCGCTTTAAGTAATAATGTTGTTAACTCAGAATTGGATATTTTTAAATTATTGTATATGCAAAACTTTTTAATATTAGTGATACACAAGTAAATTATAATAATGATTCATATGTATATAGTTGTTAAGCTGTATGTTTTTATTATATTTTAATTTGGAAATGTTTAACTTTTTATTACTTATGTTATAATTGTCTCTTTTCTGTTCACATTTACAATATATTCAATATTTAATTTTTTACACGTAAAGCAGTATTTTAATTTCAAAATACTGCTTTACGTGTACGTTCCTCAATTGCTAGGTTTTCATATTTTAGACCATGGATATTATTTTGCACATATACATATATACATTTGCGATAGTCTTCTGATCTTTGAATGTTAGCGCTTTGATGTTGACGTCAGGCAGCCAAAACTTCGTTTTCTCGGTATGCATCACGGCAACTTGTTTCATGGTAAATTTTCCGTTAATCATGAATCCTTCTATATCAATTATTAGTGCCATGCTTAACGAAAAACAATATTAAGTATTGTGACAAAACAATGACAAAACAACAAATTTAACTATAGTTATGATGTTTGCATGGGTTTATATCCCATCTACTAATTAGATTAGAAAGTTAGGAGTGCATGTAAATTACGAAATCGTTTATCACTAATAATTAAGTTGAAATGTTACATTCCAGCTTGACTATACGAATCTAACTTGTTGATTATTTATTTTTAACTTTTTAGAAAAGGAAATGTATTTTTCTTAACTTTGAGGAATAATTTCAACTTCACTGTCATAAATATTAAAAACATACAATTTTTACTCAGAAACATAACAAAACATGTTTATCATATAATTATTTAAATCTAGGCATACTACAATATTGAACATTTTTATTAAATAGACATGACTTATAATTCCCCATATTCATCTTTTTGGTAATACTTTTGTCAACACCTTTCGCTTTTGCTGTGCAACTAGATTCATAATTAACGTTTTAAAAGTGCATACTTATCCGAAATTTAAAAAAAATTGACTTTGCTATGAATTTATCCTCGACATCAAAAGCATACATTTTTGATCTTACCAATTCAACCAACAACCTACCAATTCTTTTAAAATTTCTTCATTATTTTCTTTTTTAAATAACCTAATTTATTTTTATATCTTTTTGGATATCCGAAAACATTATTTAAGTCATAGTCTGATATATCAAAGTATGTAGGGAGGTCTAGTTTTATATTATCATAAAAATCATTTGTAAAAATTCGATACATCAAACTATCAGTATCTGTATATAATAACTTAACTTTGTCGTTGAACTTTTTACAGATGTAGTTATAATGACAATCATTATTAAGAGTTTTTGATCAGAAGACTATCGCAAATGTATATATGTATATGTGCAAAATAATATCCATGGTCTAAAATATGAAAACCTAGCAATTGAGGAACTAAAATATCGTCTTAAACAAATTGATAAGGAAGTGCAACCTAAAACATGGCTGTATAAGGGCGACATATACGAGCGAGATTTGCTCAGAGAATTAGGATTCCCAGGCTGCAATATCGAAACATTAGGATGTCCTAAATTTACAAGAATCCTCGTTGAAGAGAACGAAATAAAACATAGAATTCCGAGACAGTTACACACAAAATGCCTTAGACATGAACTCTATAAACGATCTGTAGCCGAACTACACTGCTCATTGATCGAAATTTTTATCTTCAGAGAATGGTTACAAAAACATCACAAAGGGTTTAATTGGATAAAATAAAGTGTGTGTGTGTATCATAGTTGTTTTAAATATTATGGTTTAAAGGTAATCTAAATACTAATAATGTAATTTATTACGAAAAACATGAACATTCTCCTGAACTACAACTATACAGCTGTAGGTATTTGTCATGAGTCAATAAGTGCTTTATATATATTTTTTTTTGAGCGATTTTTTCTTTCCCCAATTTAAAATCTTTTTGTTTTATAAATGTTTTGGCACATTAGCTACCTCACTGTAATTATGTTCGCTTTAAGTAATAATGTTGTTAACTCAGAATTGGATATTTTTAAATTATTGTATATGCAAAACTTTTTAATATTAGTGATACACAAGTAAATTATAATAATGATTCATATGTATATAGTTGTTAAGCTGTATGTTTTTATTATATTTTAATTTGGAAATGTTTAACTTTTTATTACTTATGTTATAATTGTCTCTTTTCTGTTCACATTTACAATATATTCAATATTTAATTTTTTACACGTAAAGCAGTATTTTAATTTCAAAATACTGCTTTACGTGTACGTTCCTCAATTGCTAGGTTTTCATATTTTAGACCATGGATATTATTTTGCACATATACATATATACATTTGCGATAGTCTTCTGATCTTTGAATGTTAGCGCTTTGAAGTTGACGTCAGGCAGCCAAAACTTCGTTTTCTCGGTATGCATCACGGCAACTTGTTTCATGGTAAATTTTTCGTTAATCATGAATCCTTCTATATCAATTATTAGTGCCATGCTTAACGAAAAACAATATTAAGTATTGTGACAAAACAATGACAAAACAACAAATTTAACTATAGTTATGATGTTTGCATGGGTTTATATCCCATCTACTAATTAGATTAGAAAGTTAGGAGTGCATGTAAATTACGAAATCGTTTATCACTAATAATTAAGTTGAAATGTTACATTCCAGCTTGACTATACGAATCTAACTTGTTGATTATTTATTTTTAACTTTTTAGAAAAGGAAATGTATTTTTCTTAACTTTGAGGAATAATTTCAACTTCACTGTCATAAATATTAAAAACATACAATTTTTACTCAGAAACATAACAAAACATGTTTATCATATAATTATTTAAATCTAGGCATACTACAATATTGAACATTTTTATTAAATAGACATGACTTATAATTCCCCATATTCATCTTTTTGGTAATACTTTTGTCAACACCTTTCGCTTTTGCTGTGCAACTAGATTCATAATTAACGTTTTAAAAGTGCATACTTATCCGAAATTTAAAAAAAATTGACTTTGCTATGAATTTATCCTCGACATCAAAAGCATACATTTTTGATCTTACCAATTCAACCAACAACCTACCAATTCTTTTAAAATTTCTTCATTATTTTCTTTTTTAAATAACCTAATTTATTTTTATATCTTTTTGGATATCCGAAAACATTATTTAAGTCATAGTCTGATATATCAAAGTATGTAAGGAAAGTTTTATATTATCATAAAAATCATTTGTAAAAATTCGATACATCGAACTATCAGTATCTGTATATAATAACTTAACTTTGTCGTTGAACTTTTTACAGATGTAGTTATAATGACAATCATTATTAAGAGTTTTTGAAATATCTAAAATTCAAAATCCTAAATAAATTGGTTTGTTATAGGTACTTATATTAATTTGGTTTTCAGCAATTGAACAGCAACTAAATTTTCTGAAAATATTGATAATCTATGGAACACTGTTTTTGCAACTAAATCTTGAGGAACTAAAATTTTACAGTGATTTTTTGCCAGTGTGTTACTAATTCTACATTGACCCTTTCTTCAATATTTTCCATCGTCTTACCAAAGACAGGATTGTTCATTAACTTGTAAGTCTTTTTCAAAATCTGATTTAGTTAATGTTTGGTTTTAATGAACTTTATTCACATTTTAATACATTTTTTTAGATTTCTGTAATGAATTATATATTTACATTTATTATTTAAGTTTGGCACTAACTTCGTTTCTTTAGTACTACCCACACAAATATTTTCTGGACATAAAGGAAAGTCTGAATGTAAGTCATGGAGTTCATCAGGGTACTCCAAATCAACTTGTAAAAAATACATCAGTCAAAAGCAAAACATGTGTTTTCAAATATAAGTCTGACTAATCTAACATAGTACTACGACAATGAAAGTGTAGCCAGATTACATTTGCATGATTGTAATCGTCGTTTCTAATATGAGAAACTGTGAGTGAGCTATATAATTGATCTTGGTTGCGTAGTGACGTTAGTTTTAAACAATTATAACTTGTCATAAATTCATATGGATAAACACCTTTCATTCTTAAACGAATACAATTTTGATTATTAGGGATGTTTCTTTTTAATTCTCCAAATCGATCGTTATGAAGATTTTTAATTAACTAATGTAAACTACATGATAAAAAAAAATTTAGGAATCTACGAATCTTTAGCAAACTTGTTGTTTTTTTTTTTAACTTTTTAGAAAAGCTAATGTATTCAACTTCACTGTCATCAAAACTTAATTCATGAACAATAAAATGAGCGTCATAATTTTAAAAAAATAACAAAAATCTCATGACTCAAGTTATGTAAAAAACAGGAATATTACTCCTGAACTCAGAATTACATATTTCATGTGCAACACCTCTAAATATACCTACCAGAATGCCAATCAAAGACGTAAAAAGGTTTATCTGCTAATTCAGTTTCACAACTATGACAGATTTTATTGTTTGAAATAATATTTTTTATCTTTCTTTGTCCACAGAAAAGGATATTGCTTGAAGCAATTTTTTCAAATATTGTTTTTAGGTCTTTACTTAAACGTTTCATGAATACTTGTACATAATTTTGGACACTATATGTCTCATATTTTGATAATATATCGTCATACGAACACTTTACATAATACCCAAAACTATACACATCATATTTTTTTATATTATGTGTAAAAGCTTTAGATTGATCATTGGGACATGACAAAATTGGCAGTAAAAAATCTTCAGAATCAGCATACATTACAAAATATATTTTTAACATATTTTGGTATTTATCAAATTTTATTTTATTATATTTGATGTTGGCTAATCAAACCAATTCTTTTTTTAGTTTCACCATTTGGTAAGTCGGTACAAATGTGAGCGCGTCGTGCTGTTGATGTTTTTTTTTTGTCGGGAAGTAAAGTAAGCATGAATCACATATATAGATAGCATGACAATGATTTGAAATTTGCTTGCTAACTAACCGTTGTACATTTTTGATATGGCAGTAATGACAATTTGAATAGTTGGAAACGTATAATAAATTGATGTGATAAGATTTTCGACATTTAGTTAGTTAAAAATAACGGACCTACAATAGAATGTAACTTTTTTTTCTCTATTAAATTCTAATCCAAAAACATTTAGACTGATCATATTTAATTTCTCCACTTTCGCCATGTCGGTGATTTTAACTGGAAAAGAAATACCATCAAATGTATGTTTATTTCCATGGATAGCACAAGATGTTACCTTATCAACGTTTCTATTTACAAGATATAAACCCGAAAGTAATGCCCACTTAAAACATAAATTGTCCACGTTTTTTACGTTTATGGTAGCTTTTTAGGGTTCCGTACACAAAGGGTGCCAAACGGGACCCTATTTCTCTCGCTACGCCGTCCGTCCGTCCATCCGTCTATCACAGGGCTGTATCTTTTGAACGATAATAGGTAGCCGGTTGAAATTTTCTCAGAATATGTGTTGCTATGACTATGACCCCTATCACGACAAATACTTAAAATAAAAAAGGTCGATGGGTGGTCCGGAACCCTTCAATGTGTGAGCCCGACTCGCACTTGGCCGGTTTTAGTTTTTATGTCATTTGGAAGATCAATATATGAGCTACCACGTAGCGGATTAAATTTATTAACATTCATATCGAAACATATAATGTCTTTAAGACTCCAACGACTATCTTTCTTTTCGAATGCAAATTTTGCAATAATTATACTTTTTACAGTATCGTTTAAAGATGAATATAAAATATTTAAATCATCTCCTTGACAAATAATATAATTAAACGTTTGGAAGTCAAATGTATTATTAACATTTTTAAATTTTTAAGCTAAATTTACTTTAAAACTGTATGTTGCACAAAAATACAAATCTTTCCTCTTTATAATATTAGTATATATATAGATTAGTATAGATAATTCTATTACCAAAAGCAGATTCAACAACAGTAACATTTGATACTGAATTATGCAATTATTTTTATGAATGTTGCTATTTAGATGGTAAGTAAAGTACAGTATTACACATTTTATATGGCCCACCGATGTACGTGCGCAGATGACGCAATTTAAGCATGCAGGAAATTGGTTAACCTACGTTACGTACACCTTACGGGCATTGCATAAGGTTGATTATATTTTTTTAATGTTTCGGGTGTTTTCGTCGATCGTATTTTCGTGTCTGTGCGAACGAAGATTGACGACGCGCCTTATTTTCTATGTTGTACTGTACCTTTTATTAACATTCATACGCGATACGGTCGAGCACCTAGAAGATTTTATCAAAGTTTTTTTTACAGGAATTGTTGTTGTTGAAGATGGGACTGGAATATGAATACAATTCAGAACGATTTTACTTCAGTTTGCGTATAGATGGGAATCAAGAATCAAGGGATGTTCTATGCTGAGTTTTGTTAAATTATTTTCATTCGTATTTTAAGATGTAAGATTAAAATGGGAATAAAGTTGATTGAATAAAGTATTACATAGTCTTATTTAGATTATTGTAGTATTCGTGTCAACCAACTGATACATAGCATACCTGAGCTAGAAACGTGGTGAGTTATAGTAAATGTAAGCCATTAGCAAACCATCAGATGATTAAGAACCTTAAGGAGCTCACCTTAACGAGATTAATTAATAAAGGAAAGTAGAGCTCGATACTGTAATTAGGTGATTACAAATGAAGTAGGTCCCAATGAATGCAAGAAGCTAACTTTCCATCCATTGAAGATATCAAAAAACGGATGCTTGCATTCGATCGGGCGTGGTCCAAAACCCCTAATTTGATACCAAACTTTTTTTTTTTTTTTTTTTTTTTTTTTTTTTAGTTTGCATTGTCCCTCTGACGGACGAATAAGGGACTTTGGAACAGTGGTCCAGAACTCTCGAATCCCTACTACTCTCGTCTACGCCGATGATCAAGTTATCCTTGTATCATCGGAAGGGGATTTACAGAAGATGGTAACAGTTTTATTATGGAGCTATGGAGCGAGCTATGCTTGAAGTTTCTTTGAAGCGAGATTATCCGGAGAAGAACCGAAGTGACTGACAGCTTGTAGGATTAGTAAACTGAAGTGGCAGTGGGCTGGCAATAGTGGCAATGTCTGTCGAAGGACCAATGGCCACTGGCGCAGACGAGTTATTGAGTGGGGACCGCGAATCAACAAACGCAGCGACGTGAAGAAGGTAGCTGGGGAGGACTGAATGCGGAAGGCAGAGGACTGAGTGTTGTGGTACAACACGGAAGAGCCTGGTTAAAGCCTTTTGTTCAGGAGTGGGCTGCGATAGGCTTAGTTGATATAACTTTGTGGTTCTGATTATTCTTCGATGTTTCCAAATCTTCCAAAGCTTTTCAACAGCAGATCAAGACACCGCACAACGTCACCATATCTCAATCTCAGTTTCGCAACCCTCTGTGTTAGTTGTTATGTATTCTAGGTAGTTACAGCTATGGACCACTTCATAGCTTGCTATGTTTTGGATTACCAACTGGTTGTTTGCACTCCGGTCCACTATTAGCATCTTGGGTCTTTTCACGATTGATAGCGAAATTTTTTGCTGTGCGATTCCAAGTGCCATAGCAGTTATTCCATGTCTTTAATAGTTGCTGTTAGAAGGGTAGTGTCATCGGCATATCTTAAATTGCTTATCATTCAATCTCTGATGGATGGATACGCCGCTATCCCAATAGTTCTAGAAACTATCCGCATGATAAATAGATAGATAGATAGAATAGGTATACTTTATTGTACACCATGAAAATAGTAGTAAACAGGAACAACGTATAAATTATGGGTACATGGGCGGTCTTATCGCTAAAAGCGATATCTTCCAGACAACCTTTGGATGGACAAAGAAGACGTAAGATCTAGATAATGGGATCATGATGTCCTCAGTTTAGAATTAGATATTGAACAGTAGCGTAAAGAGGTTACATCCTTGTCTAACACTAGCTTGAGTCTTAAGTTTTCGACACTATAGGGTATTTAACTATTACTCAAAATTATCAAATTTTCAATTTTATTTTGAAGAAAGAATAAAAATAACACGATTTATTTTAAATTAATGTTTTTGGACGGGGCATTTCCTGTCCTCGTCGCGCGAAATGGACATTTTACTGAGTGGTGTCTTTGTGATGGAGTTAATGCGTTATGACGTCAGACGGTAGTAGTGCTGCTGTCTCTGTCTAGTAAACAATTTTGAAACGCTTATAACTTGGGAAATATAAAAAATATTTTCATTGTTGCTCAGCTTTTTTTGGAATAGATTTAATATTTCTGAACCTTGCTCGCATGTGAGTTAAGATACATTATTCTGTGGTTGATGCACTTTTGTTTCGAGCCCTTTGTGCAGTGGCGGATTTACACATTTGCCGCCAGTAGGCTATTCAAATTTTGTCGCCCCTACCAAAACTTTACAAGTGTCAGTTTAGTTTAGTTAAGATTGCACTCAGGGGCGGCCCTAGCAAGATTTTCAGGCGGCGCGAGTTCTCGTTGTGGCGCCCCAAATGTGGGAAGCCAAGGGCGGGGGGTATATTTTTATGCTATTTGTGAAAATTCCTGTAAGCTGGTCAGTGGAGTAACCCTTTCGGAGGCTGGGGTCTAAACTTACTCTGAAATTGACGAGGCGAGTGTAGAGGTTTTGCAAAACGCCAAGAAAACATCACCGATAGTGAATGTTATTATCTACTATAGCGCAATTTTTTTGTTTTTTTTTTTACGAAAACATGACGAATTTTTTTTTTGTAGCTGCAAGAATGCGTATAGGTATTAGGTACCCTCCACGAGATCAAAACACGAATTCAAGAAAAGGTTTTGATTAGATCTTCTCATTTCACAAACCAAAAATGTATTAGCAGATGTTATGTGAATAATAATAAAAATAAAAAAAACTATTTTGTTTTAAATTTGCGTTATTAATTTGGCAAAGTGATATAGATCTTTTTGCAGCTGTGTGTGCATGAACAACGAGGATGCAAAGATGTAACAACAGCGCGAGCGAAGCGAGCGCGAAATTTTTATTAATATTTTGGTTTTATTGTAATTTCAATTTCTTTATTTGCTTAAATGTGGTAGATACAGTGTCAGAATGTATTATATGTAGGTATAAGTAATATAAATGTAACAAAGTATTTGCTTTAAATGTATGCCAAAAACGCACAGGCAAAAAGGGCGGTATGCAATAAGAACGCAAAACGATCATCGTCGGTCAATAACGAATCTTACTGACTATTTTGGCGCCCCACCCCATGACGGCGCCCGGTGCAGTGGCACCATTCGCACCGCTCTAGGACCGCCTCTGATTGCACAAGAAATAGTTTTTGGGTATAATTCTGAGCTAATAAAAGCTCAATCATGTACTACTAATAAGGCGGGAAGGCTTACATACAGTTTAAAAACAATATATCCAATTATCTGGGCTATATCAATCCAGCTGATGATGACGATGAAATTCAATTAAGTGATGAAAGTTTTAAATTCCTTTTTAATAAATATTAATCTTTTTAATTTCTGAAAGACCAATGATATTACATTGTAAGACATAAAAAAAATGTTGGCCCCAAATTTGCCGCCCCTAAAATCTGCCACCCTAGGCTCCAGCCTACTCAGCCTGGTGGTAAATCCGCCACTGCCTTTGTGCAACAGTATAAATACAGATCTAGACCATTGAGTACGATGAATTTATAGTCCTGGATTCTATGTTTACAAGAGACGGGAAGCATGTGAAGGACATTGAAAGGAAAGTGAGTGCTGGTAATCAGTTGAATGGTTTGCTAAACACTTTCACGAACAGACTCAAAGATATTTAGATATTGTGTTACGTAATCAATGCTAAATGAAGGAATTCTTTTTTGTTTAAAAATAAAAGAACCAGTGAAACGTAGGCAACTTTTAAAACGTTTCGTGCGCCTTCATGCACCGTGAACCGTAACACAAAAAGTGACTAAGTAACATGATAATAGAATAAAATCAATCAATCAAAATGTTCATTTGTGTATACAGGTAATTTTGGTGTTAGGTACATTATAGGTAGGTAGCACACAGAGGTGGCACGCAGTGGTGGGTGGTAGTGGTGTAATTAGATAGGAACTCAGTGACAAAAAGGCAGCAAAATACTTAATTGTTTAGAAAATGTGTATAGGTACTGTAGGTAGATCACATCAAGCCTTATAGGTGCTTATAGTGGCGTTGTACATTTTTGTAATACTGTGGTGACGTATAGCAGCCGTAGCCGTCAGGCAGTCGCACTGTGTCGCGTTGTATAGGCCAGAAATGAGTCATCGTGGTTCACCTTCATTACAGGTACCTAATTACACGCGAAACATTAAAGTCAACCATCCCTAAAACTACACGTTCATGTTTATTAAGTTCTGCCAGTTCACTATGTACAGTTCCAAATTTAATATTAGGTCCTTACATATGAAATTAGCGTTTTGTCGTACTGACCACATTGATCTAAAATATCTCCTCTTTGGTTAAGAATTCCAAATTCAAATTAATAAATTCATTTAGCTGGTACATTTGAGTTTTTTCCTCATTATTTTTTTCTTTGGCGTCGCTTATTACCGCACAATGGAAAACATGAAATATCGGTATATTTACCCGTGGCACCAGTGCTGCAGAAACAGCTCGAAGGATTAATGACGTGTACGGCGCTGGTGTCGCAAAAGAAAGCACGGTACGTTTTTGGTTTCAACGTTTTCGTTCTGGAAATTTTGATCTTCAGAACCAACCCCGTGGACGGGCGGAGACCAAAGTGGAAAATGAAGAATTAAAGGCTATTGTGGAAGCGGATCCATCACAAAGCACTTCAGAGATAGCTGCAGGCTTCGGGGTAAGTGATAAAACTGTATTAATCCACTTGAAGCAAATCGGGAAAGTAAAAAAACTTGAACGATGGGTACCTCATGAATTGAGTGAATCGCACTTGCAAACACGCGTCGACTGCTGTGTTACTTTGCTCAACCGACACAATAATGAAGGGATTTTAAATCGAATCATTACATGTGATGAAAAGTGGATAATAATACTGTACGATAATCGGAAGCGCTCGTCGCAATGGGTGAACCCTGGAGACCCAGCCAAATCCTGCCCTAAACGAAAATTGACTCAGAAAATGTTACTTGTGAGTGTTTGGTGGACTAGCGCCGGTGTCGTTCACTACAGCTTTCTAAAATCTGGCCAAACGATTACGACAGATATCTATTGTCAGCAACTGCAAACCATGAAGGAAGAACTAGCTGCTAAACAACCGAGATTGGTCAATCGCTCTAGGCCACTGCTGCTTCACGACAACGCAAGACCACACACTGCACAACAAACAACCACTAGGTAAGTTAGATGAGCTACAATTGGAATGTCTGCGACATCCACCGTACTCCCCGGACCTTGCTCCAACAGATTACCATTTTTTTCCGGAATTTGGACAACTTACAAGGAAAAAAATTCAACTCTGAGGCGGTAGTCCAAACCGCCTTCAAAGAGTTTATTGATTCTCGCCCCCATGGTTTTTTTAGTAAAGGGATCAATGAACTACCTATGAGGTGGCAAAAGTGCATAGATAACAACGGTGTATACTTTGATTAATTAAATATATTTTACAAAAAAAAAATACTTTATATTCCTCCCGTACAAAACGCCAATTTCATATGAAAGGACCTAATATTAGCTCAAACTTGAAAGTATCAAAGTTAAAAAAAAATACCAAACTAGAAAGTAAATGTAAATGTCAACTAAAAAAAAAATACAGAAAAAAATATAGAAAAAAAACCGGCCAAGTGCGAGTCGGACTCGCGAAGTAAGGGTTCCGTACCTCTCAACCACCTGATACCCCATTAAAACTGATTTAATTTACGAGAGTTTATCAAAAGACATCAACGCACAGTGCGCGAAATATGATTTTTGCATGTCTTTCTTACGCAGGTACCACCACATATGTCTATGTTTGTCTTATTTTTAGTATTTTTTGCTAAACTACATAGTATGCACTAGTGATGTAACGAATATTCGCATTCGCATTCGCAAGATTTCTGCGAATATTTTGCGAATATGAATATCAGAAGAAAAAAAAACAATTTGAAGATAATTGTAGGTTAATAAAATCAAAATCCATTCATTTCTATGTTTTTAATGCAAGGGAAAGTAACTTAACCTCGTAAGCACATTATCAGTCTTCACTTTATTAGCTGCTAAACAACCGAGATTGGTCAATCGCTCTAGGCCACTGCTGCTTCACGACAACGCAAGACCACACACTGCACAACAAACAACCACTAGGTAAGTTAGATGAGCTACAATTCATTTCTATGTTTTTAATGCAAGGGAAAGTAACTTAACCTCGTAAGCACATTATCAGTCTTCACTTTATCATTTGGTATTATTTATTTATTATTTATTTTACTTTGGGGTGACTATCACTAGGTTACTATCAGGTGAATGGGGCGCTACAAACCTTCATGAACAGCTGAAAAGTATCGGAAAAGGCACGGCTGGCTGTTCCTGGGGAAGTGTTAGTGCCTACACTTATCTATGGTAGTGAAAGTTGGGTATGGCAGAAGAAATATGAAAGCAGAATAAATGCAGTAGAAATGAGAGCTTTGAGAAGTAGGTGTGGTCTAACTTTGAGAGATAAAGTAAGGAATAACGTGATAAGGGAGCATTGTGTAGTGAAAGAAGATGTAGTGACAAAGATTGAGAAAGGTATGTTAAGATAGTTTGGACATATAGAGAGGATAGACGAGAGGAGATTGACGAAACAAGTATACGAAGCGAGTGTGGATGGAAGAGTTGGAAGGGGACGACCTCGGCGAACGTATTGCGATCAAATCGCGGCTGTTCTCAAAAAATGCCAGGTTATGAGTACTGTAAACCGACGAGCATGCATGACGAGGTTATATATCAACATCTCTCTATCGCTCTAAGGTTTGCTGTAAGAAAACTCATTTTTGAGTTAAGCTCGCCGATGTACATAAGCTTTCCTATTGTAATATTAATGTGTATTTGTGTGTACAATAAAGTATAATAATAATAATGGACGTAGATGAAGCGACAGAGGTGTGTCAGGATCATAGCAGGTGGAAATCCATAGTCTCTGCCTACCCCAATGGGAAACAGGCGTGATAATATGTATGTATGTTTACTTTGGGCAATGAAGCTTAATAATTAAATTTTCAATAGAACTTATAAGACAAAAAATATATAGTGCAATGTAAACAAACAAAAAAAAATCTTCTATGATTTTTTTTACTGTTTTATACTTAAGTTTTTACTCATGTTATATAATCATCTTCTTGAACAAAACTAAAAATAATAATTGAACAAACACATTATTCTCTATTCTCACTATTCTCATAGCAGTTGTAGTTCTTCCTTTTCTTGAATATTCATTGTTACACAGCTTGCATTTAGCTCGTTCAGCATCGCAAAGTGTAAAATAAGTCCATATTTCACTAGAAGTTGATTTACTGATGTTAATAAATAACTATTCACACTGTAACCTCAAAATTCACTTGTTTTGTTTACGAAAATTGAACATTCGCATTCGCATTCGCGAATGTTCAAAAAATGACATTCGTTACATCACTGGTATGCACTATAATCTGACCAAGTTTGACGCTGGTATGTATTACGGTTTTGAAGATAGAGCAAAAACAAAAACGTTGAAAAAAATGCATGTTTTTTGAGGTTTCTTGTATGGGGACCACCTTTGGTTTTAGACCTTTTTTTGTTTTTAGTATTTTTCGTGATACACCTCATAGCAACACATATTCTGAGAAAATTTCAACCGGTTACCTATTACGGTTCAAAAGATAAAGCCCTGTGACAGACAGACGGACGGACAGCGTAGCGAGAGTAATAGGGTCCCGTTTGTCACCCTTCGGGTACGGAACCCTAAAAATGAAGATTATAATGAATCTAAATTAGAAAAAAATAATATTAATTTTTTTACTTATGTTTTTTTGTTTTACTTTCTGTGTAACCTATAAGTTACCTGCTTGTGTTTATCACTGTTGTTTTAAATGTTGCGCGTCGTTAACTGTGACAAAAAACTATTTTTCTTTCTTTCAAAGTCCTGAAACTAATACAATAAGGTAGGTAACTAAGTTTATGATTCTTATAAGAATTGCACAACAAATATTATCTATTATGATGTAAGAATTAAGTACAACTACCTACAGTAAATGTTTAATAATATTACAGCTTTAGGTGAGACTTTTTCTGGCTGCTTATGATATCGTATGTTCAGCCAGTAAAACCTCCGATCAATTAGACCGGTGAATAAGACTTTAAAGTTTTGGTTTTCGCTCATCGAAGTTTTGAATTCGAATGAAAATCAATGGAAGATAAGTAGCTAATGAATATTTTTTTCACGCCCACGCTGAATGCTGGCCGTGACTTCGGATTCCGGAGCCACGGCCAGTGTAACAAATGACGTGTCCTAGTCACGGAATATAGCTATATTCCGTGGTTCTCGTCGTAAACTACAGTAAACCTATGTACAGGCTCCAACCAAAGAACTTGCTGAACGAAATTAGTTTCGTAGGGTCTAGAAAAAAGAAATAAGATAGCAATGCTATTGTTCTGAAGAAGAATCGTAAGTGTGCCGGATATTGCTGTTACACCTGGGAGCTGGGAGCAAGGAATCGCATTTATCGAACAGGTTTCATAGTAAATTAAACATGAGCTATAGTATTATATTATCTGTGACATGAGTGACGTGTGCGACGCCAAGTCGCGCCGGTTAAAAATACCCCGTGCGACTGCGAGACGGCCCCGGTGACGTCACTAACTACCTGTGCCACTTGTACGTGCCGTACTGTTCCCCTCATTTAAGTTCAATGAAACTTAACAACGAGGCCAATTAATCAAGGAAATTACCCATTCTTGAGGGCAGTTCCCTTAAAGAATAAAATTGAAAACCAAGCGCTATTTAAAACTTCCTATGCAAGCTTATTATTCTAGGAGCGGTCGTTGTGGTGTTGCTTGGGGGATGCCCATGTCCAGCAGTGGACGTCTTTCAGCTGAGATGATGATGCAAACTTCCCTTGCTTTCAACATTTTAAACATATTTATCCCGCTGTTGACATAGGATTATGAATTGCAGAAAAACTGTTACGACGACGACGCGTTGAGTTTAATCCCCATTGAATGAGTGAGGGTTGCCCATAAGGGTTAGACGAAAGGAAATTCGAGCCGAGAAACAATATCTGCACTGTCAGTAATCTGAGCTGCACTGCATCACACGCTTTTCACTTCACGATGAAACTAAACTAGAAAAGTTTTGAAAAATGTTTTGTCAGGGTGCCACAAAAGTCAAGGCTTACTCTAAATTGCTAACACTATTTAAAAAAAAAATATAAATTTCTAAAAAATATTTAATTTCCTATGGTTTCCTACCATAATAGTAGGTACTCGCAGTTATATATAGAGATATGAAAGGGTTACTTGGTTTAATAGGCGGGTTTCCCCACTGGCTGGCTCACCCTAATCCAATAAATTACTAGCAGATATTTTAATTCACCTCACCAGTCACCACCGGGTGCTCATTGTCATTACATTCTAATTATTTGCTTAATTTGTTAATCATTATGCGTGTTTATCACACTGACAGAAGTATACATACATAATATGGAAGTAAAAGCTCTTGGGCTAGCAACAACTTGATCCAATTAAATAAAGAGAGCAAACGTAGACGGTGTGTCTGTGTGGCTGGTTGGCGAGCTACGTATCGATCGCCACCCTGCGCCCTCCCTCGCGACTCGCGACCCAACACATCGGAGGCCTAGCCTATATTGCAACCATGTCTGGGATTTCCACATATTCAGGCTCTAAGGTTTGCTGTTAGAAAACTCATTTCTGAGTTAAGCTCGCCGATGTACATAAACTTACCTACTGTAAAATAAATGTAGGTAAATAATTATGTGTGTACAATAAAGAATAAGAATAGTAATCGAAATATGCACAGCGGCAAAAGCTGAAATGTATTGGAAACGGGACCGGATTTATGTGACATCTTACAAAAATATAAGAAGAAAAATTTAATCTGGCCTTGGAATCTATCTTAGGATAGATCATTCGAAAAAACGTAGGAAGAAGTATGATCCAATAAATGGAATGAAGACTTTGGAAACTTTCTACTTATTCAGTACATGAAAATACTTGGGCCCGTATTACAGAACGTTCCTCAAGCGTTGAACACTGTTATTTTTGAGCTGAGATTTAATTTTAGAACATTCCTCAAGCATAAATTCATTGATCACAGTTCAGCTAAGTTTAGTTTTACCCTACACTGTCACCAGTGGCCTGATTCACAAACGTTCGAAAAGTTTCCGTTTCCGAAGTAAAATTTGACCGGCAAACGAAACAAAACGACCACTTCTTGCAACCACGAATGATGCAAAGCATTCGAAACATCAGGAAAAGCAATGTTATTAACAACGCATTCGGAAACGCTATTCATAGTTCTTTAATTTTACATTGAGTGCTTTCCGACAACAAATTGCTCACGGGAGAGTTTCCATGAATTTCGCGTTGCGTTTCCGAATCTGTTCGGTTCTCAAATCGTTTTGTTTCTTAATAAAACAAGTTTAACCGAATTACATCGTGTATTATTATTAAAATTGGTTTTCCTGACGTTTTGAATGCTTTGCAGCGTTCATGGTCGCAGGAAGTGGTCGTTTTGTTTTATTTGCCGGTCAAATTTCACTTCGGAAACGGAAAGTTTTCGAACGTTTGTGAATCAGGCCACTGTTTAGGTATTTGAGCAGAGATTTGATCTGTAATTACTCAAGTGTGGTCGAGACCACGTTTGAGTAGAGATTTCTTTGCTATTTCAGGTTATATTCGTGTGTTATGTTGTTAAATTGATTGTATTGGAATAAGACCGATGCTGAAGTAACGATTCTCAGGTGATTGAAGATCAAACTGTACTTGAGGACCCTTCTGTAATACGGACCTTAGATAGGTACTGCTTATAGGCACTGTTGCGACAAACAGGGCCAAATTAAAACAGAATGTTGTGTACAGTAATAATAATAATAAATTCTTTATTGGCACTAAAAATGGTTTAACAAAAATGAGTTGTAGTAGTATGGTAGGTACATATTAAATGGGCATTATCACTAATTTTGAACCGTTGGTGCCTGTACTAATGTAAAACTCTGTATCACAGGCATCAGCGAACTTCCACTTATGTGGTACAGTGCAAGTAAAGCACTTTAAGAAATAATTAATTGAATTAATTTGATAATAGTAATATTAGGATACAAAATTAAAATAATATATTAGTGTAGTCAGTGTACGTCTACATCAAAGAAGCTTTCACCTTAATGAAAAAAAGTATTTCAATTTTACCTATAATTAAATAACGAGTTGCTGAGTGAAAGCACAACGTGACATCTAGAATCTAACATAGGTAAATACAATTTCAAATTATGCTTGAAGTTCTCGACAAAATAAAGCAATTATTTCGATCCAGTACCTAATCGGCACTTTTTTCTGCATCATTTGTGTGGATAAACAAAAGGGGTGGCAGTGAAATGGCGTCACTCTGAGATGAGAGCACAAGGGTCACAAAAGGCCTAATGCCACATTTTTGGGAAGAGCTTGAAATTGGGTCAACGAGTGCACAAATGTAGAACGCGTGTCGGTGGAACTGTTGCCACGGTTGCTCTTTTAGTTCATGTTTTCTTGATGTTTGTAATGTTAACATTTGGTTACGTCATGGTTGCATCATGAAGATATTATGAAGCTTCATTTTAAAACCAATTAGTTATATTGCAATTAAATTATTGCATTGGGTCTGAAAAAAATCTACATTTAAGGTAACGGAAATAATTGGAGTTACTTATAATTTTCACAGTCGCATTTTAGAAATCCTGTGGACGAAAGCCAACGGACTAGCCCGAAAACGTCGCGACGTTGTCGCGGCGTCGACTCGGAAATCAAATAGATAGATTATTGATAGATTGACATTTAAGAGGCCTTTCACGTTTCACAGCCGTCTCGCTCTAACTTTAGCACTCTTTTAAAGATTTCAAGAGATTTTAGACGAAATTGAAAAATGTATTCTATTAGTATCCTTGAGGTTCAGGGTAACATTAAGAATATTTAAACAGTGGTTTTATTTCCACACAATACTTAGAAATAAAACATAGCAATTTTTTTTTCTCCTCGTTTCCCTCTCCTTCTAAGCAACAAATCAAGACGAAAATATAAATATGTTTCAAATATTGGTAATGTTACCCTGAAGGACAAAAACAAAAGACATTTTTAAATTTCGCCTTAAATCTCTTGATTTTTTTTTAAAAGTGCTAAAGTTAGAGCGAGACGGCTGTGAAACGTGAAAGGCCTCTTAATTGTAGCAAAACAAGTCGTCTCGAAAACTTATGATTAAAATAATAATTAGGTAATCCGTAAACGGAGAATTTCAATCGCAAACAAGATGTTTGAATGAACACAGAACGAAACTACGTCATGAAAATACATTTTGCGTTATTATTCTAAGATTTTACATTATGTAGAAACGCTGAAAATTGTGACAATCGACTCTCGACCTACATTAAGAATGCTGAGCTACCTATGTTCGAGTGCTTCTGATAAACCAATTAAACATTTTTCTAGAAGCGATTTGGCAACATTGGAACCTATGTGACAAATTGACAACGTGTGTGGTGGTGAACTGGTGAGAAACGCCTAATATTGTCTGGAATAAAATCGATTGAAAATTGGTTGAGGAGAATGGTCAAAATATTACAAACATAATGGATTTAGATAACAACAGGATTCAATTTGTTTTCAATAGGTTTAGGTAGGTTTTTGTTTTAAAGGCTTTTTTATGATTTATAAGGATTAAACAAATTAATTAATTTATCAAATTGTTTGTGTCTTCTTCAGTAATATTAATTTGACTGTCTTTGTCATAAATTATAATCTAGTTATAGTTACCCAGTATAATGAATTAAATCCAGTTTATAATGGGGTTGTTTCTGAACGTATTCTAAAGCTAGGAGCAATAGCTTTTAACAATAAAGCTGCGAATAAAATAGACATGATACCTAATAGTCTTTCTTTATCAATACAATCTATCAATACTGCGCTTTTACAAAACGCGACGAGGTCGATTCGGACGAACAGGATCGCATGGAACAAAAATAAGACGACACCTCCTACATAACATATAGTAAAATGACATAATTATCAAGAACGTCTTGAAGGGTTTCAATGAATAAACACTAAACTTATTTAAAAATGAACTAATTTTCAATGTAATTATCACGAATTGTAGTTCCTGAACCCCATTGCGCCAAAATTAGCAACGGAAGCTTAGCTGACGTAATTTTATTATGCAGGAGTATCGCGCAGATGTACCTTCCTCACGGATTTAATACAGAAATGTGACTTAATATTTATTTATTTAATACTTACCGGCTAACCTGACAATGTCCACCACCGCAAGGAAATTATTAAGGTTATGAAACCAAAACCGAACTAAGCCGACCCAGAGTTAGGAAGCATGTTTCGAATAACTGAAGCAGCCGACACCCCTTCAAATATCACTATCGATACTTACATGTGATAAGGTCGCCGCTTCCGGATCCCATGTTTCACACACAATAATATCCACACAAAAGGCAAGTCCTTGCAACTGTGACTCACTGCACGAGCACACGACGACGACGCTACATGAATGTCAAGCCAGCACTCGAAACAGTCGCTGGTGAGCGGCAAGCGACAGGGCGTGCGACGTGAGCGCTCGGCGGGTGCTCCGCTTGTGAACGCAGCGCGGTGCTGCTTCAGCGATGCTAAAATTAGCGATGGTGGCGTCGTCGTGCATACCTAACCACGCGTCACTCGCCGTCGCTCCCTGCGACCGCGCACTCACGCACCAAACCATGCAGAATTTTTACTTTATCAAAGATAAAGTAGGAATCTTCGATGCAACATTTCGAGAAAGGCGCAAACGTCTCGTCGCTTCTATTGGGCAGTTGACTTAGATTGATGGTACACTGATTTGATTGCATTCATGATGATTAACAACAATCATAATTTTCCTGAGGGTTTCTTAACGTCTTTAGGGGCGTTTAAACAAAATGCTTTTACGTCGCACGGTTTACATAAAAGATAAGATAAAGACTCGTTGATAAGATATTTTTCTACTTGAACAGTTATAAAATTAACTTCTAAAATGCGTTAGTGGATAGCAACTATGTCGTTCTAATAATTGATTAGCAACAAGCGATACCAGGAACTGATACAAATAGGAAGGAAATAAGTGATGAGTCACGCGTGAGTTCACCGAAGTGCAGCGAGTCATTTAGGTAGATACTTTCTGGTTGAATTTTGTTTCCAAATCACAAAATAAACTCAGTACATGGACATCATTTTCTTACAGACAGCAAGTCAAATATAAAGAGACAAGTGAAGGCACTAGCGTCTAGCACTGTGTAAAGCTCACGATGACTCTGACATTGTCCGTTTTTGTCTTCTGTTGTGCACGAGGAAGGCCGCGGCTGGTATCAAGGTAACAAGGAGGGTCGGACGGGGCGACGTCGGCTGAATAATGTAATATGGAGAGTGCGGGTCGGACGTCCGCGTGCAGCGCGAGCGTGGGCCCGCGGATGCCGTTACCCTGTCGCTGCAGCGCGGTCAACGCTCTTGCCGCTCCGCCACCTCTGCAGCCGACCTCTTTCACCCCTCCCAGTTACCACACCCCGCCCAGCTTAAAACCCTAATTTGATTATAAAATTGCCAAAATGTTACGCCCTATACGTTATTTTTCTGTTGTCAAAATCTCTGTCCGTTATGCCTATGAGATTGTACCTATCTTGGTTTCTGATGAAAGAAAAATTTACGCTGTGTTTGATACGACAATCTTCAGGAGTTAGAAAATGCATGAATATTTTGTTGAAGTGTTACAATACACTTGTATAGACAGTTTTGGTGTGCGCGGCCATTGTTCTCCTGCAGACGTAGGTACCTAATTCTTCACGGTCCATGGCGTGCAGTGCTCGGAGCTCGCCTCCAAATGAAACCATTCTAAAACTTACCGTGTCGCATAAAAAAGCGCCGCCGCGCTAGCGACACCTCAGACACGGACAATGAAATCACTACAATTTATAGCTATGATTCTCGAACACTGAAAACACAGTGAATCCCCTTCTAATAAGAAAATAAATACGAATTTAGACACCACGATCAGAATCGCAAGTCAAAGAAAAGTAAGTACGTCTAAAGGTAAGTAGGTACCTATTTTATGTATATTAGCATTAGTATAGACGGTAGCAAAGAAAGAACATCTTACCGAGCCCCATCTGGCAGAAGATGACCTCGGCCTCGATCACATGCGCTACTTGACGCTTCGGCTCGGGCGCTGCCGGCTTCGGCGGTGCTACCGGCTCCGACTTCAAAGGCTCCATCTTTAGAGGTTCTGGTTTTGGAGGTTCAGGTGTTGGCTCAGGAGACGCTGGTGGCTTGGGCTCTTCTGGTAAGGGTTTTTCAGGCGCTACCGGAGCGCTAGGAGCAGGGGCAGAAGCCGGGGCCGGGGCCGGCGCTGCAGCGGGCGCGAGCACGGGCGTAGGGTCGTGCGGCGGCTCAGGGGTGTACCCGGTGGTGCGCCCCGCTTCGGCTCGGGGCTCCGGTCGGTGCATGGGCGACTCGCCGGCGGTGTCGGCGTCAGACTCGCTGTCTGTGAATTTGTCGGCGATGTGGTCCGCTGAGGCGGAGGGCGCGCGCGGCGCCTCCGCTAGCAGCTCGCGTTCCATGTCAAGGAAGCTACGCGAGGCGGCTGCGGCGGGCTGGCGGTGTGGCGACTCGCCTGCTTCGCGCTTGCCGTCGCGGTCGAGGTGCTCGAAGTCATCCGTAGAGTCCTGATCGCGCTTCATGGTTGGTTCTGCGGGCGGAGCGTCTGCAGCCGGTGCGGGGTCTCCACTCGCGAGACCTCCAAGGAGAGCGTCGGCGTTGTCCATGTTTCCTTATGTGAAAGATAAAAAGACCGGTGTCGAGTGATCGATAGGGTGAGGGGATAGCGCGAGTGCGAGAAGCTGCGATCGCGGAGGGCGGGTCCTGTCGTGCGTCCTCGCCGTATCGTACTGCGGTCTGCGAGCCGTTCGCCAGCCGCGGCTGCACGACGTCACTCAGCACGAGAAACGAACGGTATTACTCATCGCCGACCCCTCCGTTGCAGCGGGGGCGGCGTCGCTCGCCGGCAATAAAGATGGTAATGAATAATCGAAATTATTATAGGTAAATGCAAGCAATTATAACAATTCTCAAGTATTTTTCAAATCTATAGACCTGGTCAAGTACTAAGTTCAAGTAGGTAAATTATTTTCATAAAATAAGAAAATGTCTAACGTAAGCGAAATTTTGCGAAAAGTATTGACTTTTCAATCCTGACCTTTTTTGAAGGCGCGCTAAGTAAGTAAGCTCTGCTTTACCGACACACCTAATACAGATTCAGTGTTACCAACACTAATTTCAGAAAATTGGTAGATAAAGTGCCAAAAGTTGGTAGAAATTGGTAAAATTTTATATGAAAAATAGGTAGATCAACCACCCAAGTTTATTAGATTTTTCAGGATTAAAAATACGTAAAAACTGGTGGAAAAAAGAAAAGAAAACACCTTATTTTTTATTTCATGCATCGCTTGTATTAAGGTCCATGATAAAAAAAACAAGAAACAACCCAAAACATATTAACTGTAGTATTATTATTCCCTTTATTAGCTTAACAAACTTATTATTTACATTTTTAAATATTAAATAAATAAAAAACATTTAAGAATATAAAAAACAGTTGCCCACCGGCATCGGGAACAGGGTCCAAGCTACCGGTGGTCAGGGCCCCAGAGAAAGGAACCTCCTCACTATGCGTGCCGTTTCAAGGAGTACTGCCTTCTGCATCTGGCCCTTGATCCAGCCGCCCAACGAGAGCCTCCTTAGGTGTTGGTCGAGGCTCTTGGCTATTAAGCCATTGGCCGTGATGACTATCGGTACAATGACTGCTGAGTCCACATCCCACATGTCGACAATCTCGTGAGCTAAGTCAATATACTTGATTTGTTTATCTTTCTCAGCTTTCACGAGGTTGTCTTTATTATTATTGTTATTTTATTAACAAAGTTATTAAAATCACAACACAAAACTCACCCTACAGTAGTACGTGCAGGTAAAAAATGAGATTGAGAATGGTAGCATTGTATTTGCCTCTTGCTCACACGTACAGTATTTTTTGAGCGAGAGGCACATAGAGTAACAGAAATGCCGCCATTTTCAATCAAATTCTTTATCTGCGCGAATAGTACAGTCGACTGAATGACAGTGGTAACACTTGGATTAGAAAATCACTCTTACCGCTTACGAAATAAAGTTGCTGTCGATGGCAAACTGTTTCCACTGACGAGGGGTCGAGCGTACCAAGAAAAACAATCAATTCAATAAAAAAATGCGTGTCAGCTGTCAAGTTGTCAACGTCATTGTCACACTGCGCTCAGTCAAACTCAGACACCAAACGCTCCGATATACGCATGGTTCCAATCAAACTCATTGCTATCACACGATATATACTTATTTTCATTTAAATGAAGGTAAAAAAATTGAGAGATGACCACTGAGATGGGAAACCTATGGATTCACCCTATTCTTCTACAACGTGTATCAGAAATGCGTGGTCATATTTTAAGAGCTCATTCAGGGGATAGCATAGAACAACTTTTACTAGGGGACCAACCCTGGAATCGCGAAAAAATATCCGCGGTTCCCTACTAAATCATCGATGTCGCTCGACAAAATGTAAGGATCAGCTGATTTTGTTTTCGTGATTTCAGGGTTGGTCCCATAGTAAAAGTTGTTCGATAGCATCCCCTTAATCAAAGAGAATATAACCACTATGCCCTCAATAAGCTCTTCAAATATGACCACGCATTTCTGATACACGTTGTATATTACCACGTTTCAGAGACTTGACATTTACAGCCGGTAGAACAAGATAGTACATTTAACAAAATAATGTAAACAGAAACAGATCTAAGCCATTATCATAAGATTAGTATTTGAAGTAAGAGGGACTACGAGCTGACAGAGATGGCATTCAAGGAGTCAATGTATCCTTTTCTAATGTTGTCTATGCATTTCATTTATGTATTTTATTTAAAAAGTTCCTAGCCATGGAAACATAAATAAAATTGATGGCGTCAAATTCAAATGTTTTTAGTTTGAAAGCATTTATATGCACTGTCAAAACATTAAATCCTAACTAATAAAAAACTGGTAACGTCCACGGAAGCGAAGCCACGGGCAAAGTGTTGTAAGAATCTAAAAACGTCGTTTCGTTTGTCCCAGTCTTGCTGTCGGTATTGTTTCGTCGTTTTTTTATCGTTTGATTTCTAAAATGGTAAAAAGGTGTTGCGTAAAAGGTTGTGGGAATTAATCCTATTCCAGCTGTAACATGTCTTTTCACAGGTAAGCCTTAATACACTGAAATATTACAAATAGATTATGTATTTTGTTGATAAGGTGACAATATTTGCGGTATTATTGTTTGCCTTTGGGTTTTGTTTCAACTTTTCAACACACTATTTTAATGTTATTATCTAACTATACCCCACTCCCGTTTTTTTGTATGCTCTGTTACGCGGGAATTCATCAGTAGCGAAATCATTAAGTCATTATTTCTCCATTTCAGCTTCCTTAAAAATCAGGAAACGTATCAGAGGTGGCTACAATTAATGATTCCGATAAACATTGGCAAACATTCAGTGGTGTGCAGTCACCATTTTAAGCCAGAGGATTTTAATATATTACCATGTGCGCGAAAAGTATTAGTACCAACTACAGTCCCATCGATATTTCCTGTTGTAAGTGCCTATAAATTGTGTGGTATACCTACCTATAAAGCGCCGTATATTCCTAGTTTTGTGTGATTAAAATAAATGCGTGTGTTGAACTGTTGTGCGTAGCGTTATTAATGTGTACCTATAATCAGTATGGTCGGCAGTCAGATTGCTAACAAAGGGAGTAGTTCTTGGACACGCCACCCTAAGACTTGACACGGAACGTGACTGCTGCAGTAGGTAACTCCTTACCTTACCTTCATCTTTTATTAATATTCGTCTCATCGGATCAGCCCCTTATTCTATTTCTATTTTCTGTGATACTTCAATACCGTGTAACTAGCACTTGCAAATATGGAAGCCTATGTACAAAAACAAAACATAGTGTTTGTAACAGTTATATTAATTATGGTTAAAATAACGGTGGTGAAGTGAATCATAATAATCATATGATTTGATTGATTGATAAACATAAAACCAGCCAAGTGTGAGTCGGACTCACGCAGTCAGGGTTCCGTACCACCCATCGACCTGTAGCCTGATTCACAAAAGTTCGAAAAGTTTCCGTTTCCGAAGGGAAATTTGACCGGCAAATAAAACAAAACAACCACTTCCTACGACCATGAACGCTGCAAAGCATTCGAAACGTCAGGAAAACCAATTTTAATAATAATACACGATGTATTTCGGTTAAACTTGTTTTATTAAGAAACAAAACGATTTGAGAACCGAACAGATTCGGAAACGCAACGCGAAATTCATGGAAAGTCTCCCGTGAGCCATTTGTTGTCGAAAAAAAGCACTCGATGTAAAATTAAAGAACTATGAACTATATTTTCAATTACCTGTGACAAACAATAAAAATCTATTCTATTCTATTCTATGAATAGCCTTTCCGAATGCGTTCGATTCTCATTTTTTTTTTCCAAATAAAACTAACTTTACAGCATTACATCGCGTATTATTATTAACATTGCTTTTCCTGATGTTTTGAATGCTTTGCATCATTCGTAGTCGCAGGAAGTGGTCGTTTTGTTTCGTTTGGCGGTCAAATTTCACTTCGGATACGGAAACTTTTCGACGTTTGTGAATCAGGCCACTGATACCCTTTAGAAACTGCTTTAATTTATGTGAGTTCATCAAAATACATCAACGTAACGTGCGCGAAATATGAATATTTGCATCTATTTCTTACTTACTTACTCAGGTACCACCATATATGTCTATGTTTACCTTATTTTTATTGTTTGTTGCTAAACAACATAGTATGCACTATATTGAAACCAAATTTGACGCTGGTATGTATTACCGTTTTGAAGATAGTATAGTATTTGTCGTGATAGGAGTCATAGTAACACATGTTCTGAGAAAATTTCAAACGGCTATCTATTACCGTTCAAAAGATTATACAGCCCTGTGACAGACAGATGGACGAAAGGTGGACGGACGATCAGCGTAGCGATTGTAATAAGGTTCCGTTGGGCACCCATGGGTACGGAACGCTAAAAATTAGGAGTTACAAATTCATAAAAAATGTCAGATATCGCCTTGCTCAGTACTGTCGAAGTCAATCAATCAATCTTTTGAAACTCATTTTACAAATTCTGACACAAGTCACAACCACAAGTCATAGCAAAATAAAAATGATACATCCCACTCGATGCCCCAAATTCGGGTCACTCTAATAAAGCGAGACGACATGACACCGTGTTGTCTATCTGAGCATGATCATTTTTTCGGCAGACTGCACAACCTTGTTCTACCGGGGGTAGATGTCAAATCTGGAGGTTTTTAATCTGAGGATAAAATGTAAAGTTATTCAATTCAATTCAATTTTTTTAAGTTATGGCTCCATAAAGTTATTCAAACTCACTGTGTATTCCATAAAGGTATTATACTGTATGGAAATGTCTTTGGTGTATTCATTCAAAATCTCGGTGAAATTGTCAAAATAGTCGATAAAGCAGAGCAGTACAGTGTTACCAATACTACAGCAATTGCCAAGTTCTACGATTTTCAAGCAACAAAATATCTAAATCCACTAGGTAACTTTTACCTCCCTCGGTTACTTCCAGGTAACACGACTCAAAAGTTAACTTTTCAAATTCGAATTGGATATTTTATTGCAACGTTGGTATTATAACAAATCGGAACTAAAGACTACACATATGAGTAACGTTACCTCTATCTTTTTTGCATTAAGTATAGAAACTTGTGTATTTAAACAAGAAAATTGAGATTGTTTCGGTGTTTCTTCAAGTGTTCAACCTACAGCTAAAAGAGGTTGAAGCCACAGTAACTTGTAAAATGGTGAAAACAACCTACTAACAGAATAAATATGTTGATATTTAGATTACCTCACAGCAGTCACAGCACATTTGTCCAAGAAAGCTCAATGGAAAATATATGAAAAGAGAAAGATGAAAACACCTTTTTAGGGTTCCATACCCGAAGGGTGCCAAACGGGACCCTATTACTCTCGCTACGCTGTCCGTCCGGCCGTCCGTCCGTCCGTCCGTCTGTCTGTCACAGGGCTGTATCTTTTGAATGGTAATAGGTAACCACTTGATTTTTTCTCAAAATATGTGTTGCTATGAGGTGTATCACGACAAATAATAAAAACAAAAAAAGTCTAAAACCAAAGGGGGTCCCCATACAAAAAACCTCATTTTTTTCAGCGTTTTTGTTCCTGCTCTATCTTCAAAACGGTAATATATACCAGCGTCAAACTTGGTCAGATTATAGTGCATATTATGTAGTTTTGCAATAAATACTAAAAATAAGACAAACATAGACATATGTGGTGGTACCTGCGTAAGAAAGACATGCAAAAATTCATATTTCTCGCACTGTACGTTGATGTCTTTTGATAAACTCTCGTAAATTAAATAAGTTTTTATGGGGTATCAGGTCGTTGAGAGGTACGGAACCCTTACTGCGCGAGTCCAACTCGCACTTGGCCAGTTTTTAAATAAGGCCTTTGATACGCTTAGGCATGACAGGTTATTAGAGAGTCTTCGTGACAGTGGAATTAGAGGCAAACTACTGGACTGGTGTGAAGATTATCTTAGTGACAGAAAATTTATTGTTAAAGTCAGTAACGCTTAATAACTACTGACTTAATGAATCTATCTAAAAATGTACGATATTTACAACACAGATATAAAATACAAGTACAAAATAAAATTATGTAAAAAGGCGCGCTTAGGCGTCAAAGTATTCTTCCACACAGCTTTCATCTGGAAAAGTGCCCAGAAGACAGTGCTCATTATACTTATTTAATATCCTACCTTGTTAACTATATTTTTGTTTACCTGTTTGTATAGTCGATGATACTGATGTACGATAAAACTCTAATAAGTTTATGTTTACAACTTTAGCATATTTTTGTTATGTATACCACTGAACAAATAAATAAAATAAATAAATGCGCTTCTTCTTCTATCGTGTCGACATGAGCTACATAATGATAATAGCTCATGCCGTGGGAAAAAGATTAGCCAGTCAGCAGGTTGGTAGCGGGGCTGACTGCCCAGGGTGCGCCGAACGATCAATTAAATATCGTCACTCATGGAGGCTCTTTTAATGCACCCCAATAAATGCGCTTAAAATGGTGTGATGTTATAGTAAACTCCAAAAAAAATTCGAGATACTTCATGTCTTTGTCTCATATTGCAACTAGAAGGTACATAACTAATTGCTTTGTAACATTAAAAAGGTAACTTTCCTTAATAAAAAGTTACTTTTTGATCACTCTCAGTTAACTTTGGTCAAGAGCGCGCTAGCAACACTGGTGGTCAGTACAAGTTTGGTCAATATCAGCTTTGCCAGAAGGTAACTTTTGTAACCTTTTAGGTAACTTTCAGCTAACTTACTTGGTTACTTCCAGCTAACTCTACTCAAAAGGTAACTTTTAGGTAACTTTTAGAAATAGAATTACCTAACAATTTTGTTGCAATGTTGGAATTATAGCAAAAGCATAATCAAATATCATACCTAAACGACTATATGAGTAACGTAACCTCTTTCTTTCTCTCACTAATTAATACTAGGGACATAAAATTATTATAAGTAGTAGCAGAGCTCCTTTGTTAAAGAGCTCGTCCGGGGATGTACTACCACCGTACCTACTTCTCCGCCAAATAGTGATGCTTGCATTGCTGTGTTTCGGTATGAAGGGTACGGGTGCCGGTGAAATTACAATCACATGAGACTTTTGATTGATTGATTGATTTATTTATTTATTTGCATAATATGGGTACATCAAGTTATTAATTAATAATATAAAGTCGTTATCCACATTTAACCATTTACGGTATGCAAATATTAATTATAATACAAATTATTATCAAAATCTAAATTCAATTCATTAAATATTTTTACAGTAATGATTAAAAACAATTAACACACATGTCAATTAGGAGAAAGAAACAATATTAATTATACCAATTTCAGATTAAAATTGTTAAAACAATTAGGGCTACAATATTTACTTGTTACGTATAGGGTCAAATATTTATCATTTTTAATGGACCAATAAAAAAATCTCTTATCAAGAGTCAATAAACTTGTCGTCTAAAAATTCACTTAGAGAATAGTAACATTTTACCAGCAATAGCTCCTTCAGGTTCTTTTTGAATAGACGTATATTCTCAATGTTGCGTATCCTTGTCGGCAACTTATTATAAATAACCGTGGCTTTACAAAATACACTATTATTCTTTAGGGTTGTTTTACTAGGAATTATCCATAGTTTGCCAACATGACGAGATCTCGTTGTTTTTTCAAACAGTTGAATGTTCTGCTTTGTGAATATAGCACATTCCAAAATATACATGCAGGGAAATGGCATTAATTTGTGGTTTTTAAAAAAGGGCACACAAAAATCGGTTTGCTTAAGATTAAATATTGCTCTAATGCAACGTTTTTGAGCTTTGAATGCAAGAGACCAATCCGTAGAGTTTCCCCAAAATATGATTCCATGTCGTAGTGTAGATGAAATGAAACCATAATAGGCTGTTGTTACTGTGGATAAATTAGCGACGTTTCTTAGTTTATACAGTCCATACGCAAACTGGCTCAATTTGTGGCAAATAAATTCTATATGTAGTTTCCAGTTCAATTTATTATCTATGTTAAGGCCTAGGAATTTAGTCACTTCAACTTCCTCTATTTTGTGACCCATATAATTTATATTTAAATTTGTTGTTTGCCTTCTTTGTTTGAAATTAATTGTTTTCGTTTTATCCAAATTAATTGTAACATTATTTAATTTAAGCCATTGTATAATTGAATTCAAAGAATTATTTATGTCATATTCAAGTGATGTCATGTTTTCTCCAGTATAAAGCACAGTGCTATCGTCAGCGTACAGAGTAATTTTATAAGGCGTAGCCATCTCACCACTTTCCATCTTCATGTCTCAGTTTGGCGAACCGACTTGCAGTACCATTTAGGCAACAGCCCAACAGCCTAGGTGGTATTGCAGTTGTTATGGGCATAGGTAACCGCTTAAGATCAGGTGGGCTTTTAGCTCGTTTCGCCATCCTATACTATACAAAAATAAAAATCATCATCATCATTTCAGCCGAAAGACGTCCACTACTGGACATAGGCCTCCCCCAATTAAGGGGGGATATGCCATAATCGCAACGCTAGGCAGGCGGGTTGGCGATCGCAGTTGGTTGGTTAAATACTCAGAGAATGCTGCTGCCCATCCTCTGGTGAATCCCTTAGTCGCCTTTTACGACACCCATGAGAAGAGATAAGGGTAGTGCTATTCTTTAAGTACCACCACACAGACAAAAAAAAAAGCGTTTAAATAACTAAACAGAGATTGTTTCAGCGTTTCTTCCTTAAAATTTAAAACTTAAAGCCTTAAAATATTGTGACTTGGAAAAACGTTGAAAGCAACCTACTTACACAAAATATATTTAGATTTTTGGATTATCTCATAATAACTTTGTTCAAACACAGTTCAAGGAAGCTCAATAATGGTAAACATATATATAAAAATAAAGTTGAAAACTACTTTTCAAATGCGCTTAAAATGGTAGGTGTGATGTTTTTGCATTCACTCTCTCACCTACACACCATAATACTAATCTTACTAACACTATATAGAAATAAAATGTAACAAAATCTGAATGGTGGAGACCTGGTTTACTGAAATAAGGGCCTCGAGCCTAGTTTACGCACCAGTTTCCCACAATATGTATGTATAATACAAATTAAATAAAAAATGTTATTTTAAGTCAAAGTTCTGTTCTTTTTGTTTTTTTTTTTTCTAAAATGTTTTTTTAAGGCCTTTGCCTTCTCATAAAGAGAAGAGGCCCGTGCCCAGCAGTGGGACAGTAATGTGCTGGTTATGTTATGTTAATCTGATTTTAATTATTATTGTTATGAATTTTTTGCGTGTCACTTATGGCAAAATATGTGAAAACTAACTGTGACTCTTTATCCATCTGTCTGGACCCGTATTTTTTGCAAAATAAATTATTCTTTATTCATAATTTACTTAACAATTTATTTATTTAAGATAACAATGGGTCCAGTGTTTTAGTAACATATAACTTAACCTATGTTAGTATACGTTACTCAACACATATTGACAACTTAAAATACTGCAAAAAATATAAAAGGTAACTTTTCTTAATAAATGCACATAAAAGGCACAGATAATATAATACTGTATAAGGTTACTTTTTCATCACTCTCAGGTAAGTTTTGACAAAAGCGCGCTGGCAATACTGGTCAGTAGTGCACTGGCAACACTGGGAAATGGGAATGACAAGTTGAAGCAAGCAAGTTGACAACTTTGACAGACAAGGATGGCGGCGGCAGTAGGGAATGGTTGTGTGAATTCGAGTGAAATAAACTTGCACATCAAACATCAAGAACGTAACGGAAATGAGGGAAAGTTGCTGATGAATGGAATAGTGAATCATAAAAATGGCTACATGAAGTCTAAACATCTAAGTAATGGTAATACTGTAAGTAGATATTCATTTATTTTATAACCTTCATATAATGTACGCACGATCTTTAATTTAGCTGGTGCAGAGTCCGACACGCCCCGCAGCCCGGTGTCCGGTGTGCCTCGCACCCGGTGCACCCCCGCTAGCCATGCCGCTGTCCTATGACCCAGTATCCCACTACGTACATAGATGAAACTAGTAATATTAGGTATATAATGTTAAGTATCCAACTTTCGTCAAAGCTAAATAAACACATCGTTACAATATTAACCAAAAAAATATTACTACTCACCCAGTCAGTTACAATATTAACAAAAAAATCACTCAGTCACTTAACTTAAGCCAGTCTATTATGCCTTTTTAGGGTTCCGTAGTTCTTACAAGGAACCCTTATAGTTTCGTCATGTCTGTCCTAATCCTTTACAGCTTAATAACTTCTACAGTTATTCAATTCAATTCAATTCAATTTATTTATTCAGAAACAATTTTTACATTGTGTTTGAACATAATCACTTTAGTTACAATTCAATAAATCAAAATTATTAGGTAAATACATTAATTTAAAAAAATACACAATAATATAACCACCAAATATACATCATCACAATTCATAATTAATAACAATATTTTATCATGTCATAGTAATAAAATCAACGTCTAGTAGCTACGTTAATACAAATAGTTATAAAAATAATTAAATGAAATTTTGTAAAAAAATAGTCTACATACAGAATGAAAAAATCGTGATTACGTATTTTAGGGTTGGCGCCCATACATGTGAAATGGGGATGAAAATATTTTTTTCGCTGCACCCCCTTGTGTGGGGTATCATTGAATAGGTCTACTAAAATGAAGGTAATGTTTCATACATCACTTTTTTATCAGGTGTACCATCTGCGAATATAACCTGCCAAAGTGGCTTGCAATGTGTGTGTCCCCCCTGCCATTTCTAAACTATGCAACGTAGAAACTTATAGTCTTCAACATTGATAGACCTTTATTAAAACTCTCTTTTAAAATAATTTCGAGTATAATGTGATTATAAATTTTTGAGTTATAGTGAGAAAACTGAAAAATACTTAAGACGTCCTTGTTCATAGGTCATTGACCTTAGAGAAAAATGATCGTAGCAAATAATGCTCCTTTAGTTACTTTCTATTCAAAAATATCACAAAAAGAAACACACTTCTTAAATTTATGTGGCGCTGTTTGCAAAAACTAAAATAGCAATGATTAATATTCAATTTGATTTATTTGTAATTACACCCACTTAAGGAACCCTATAATACTGAGCATGGCCCGACATGCTCTTGGCCGGTTTTTTTATTATGAAATGGGAAAGTGCAGTAACAAAACCACCATGCAGCAGACAAAACCGGCTTAGTATTTGTGAGTTTCATAATGGATTAGACACTCTTATACTGGTTTTGTTACCATCAAAGTGCGGTTGACTGAACTTTCATAATGTAGATAGATGTCCAGACAGTGCATAAAATAAGTGATAGTTTTATGACACAACATGAAAATTAAAATTCACTACCCACTTGTAGTACTAAATCAAAAATTATGATATTCCCTCTAGTGCAATGCTGACAAATTGTTAAATACGAAGACGAAGTGTTGACTCAAAATATTAAAACAAGATACTACTACAATTTTTTATCAATATCTTACCTACTTATTTTGGCATTATATTAGCAGTGGACGTCTTTCAGCTGAAATGATGATGACGATTTGAAGCTACTGCAGCTGAACCATATACCATATGAATAAACTCATGTGGCTGAATTTTATTCGGAGCGCTTAATTTTTGTAAAGAACCTATCCACTATTATGTATTAGTCATTTCTTACATAAGCTGTAGGTGCAGCTTCTAACTACATATAAAGTAAGCATGTAAATTCAATCAACTGATTGTTCATTTGATTCTGAATAAAAAGGTTTGGACATTGACATTTTTTTCTTCTAATTTTGACTTTTATAATGTATGTGTAAATTTGCATGCCGTAAGGTTGAATATGGTGATACTAAATGTAATTTTTATTTTTAACATCAAATGTAATTTTACCCATATTTCGCAAATAAATTGATTTGATTTGATTTGATTTGATAGAAGTCGTTAGAGGCTTCCATGTTAAGAAACGTTGTGATTTGTTTGTAGCCAATGTTGGGGTTGAAGATTGCGGTAGTACTAATCAAGGTCATGTTGCGATAAATACACTTTACTATTGGTACCAGAATACATATTTACACTATAATAAACTACTACATGATATCGACCTAAAGTGCTGTGGGGACACGCACGCTAATGCAATCGTGCGCTTTGTACAAACCAATGCATCAACAGTGTCGCTACAGCCAAGACCAAAGAAGACTCCCTTACAATATTATGTTCTGATTTTCAGAAGTTTGGCGACGAGGGCGGGGGCGAGCCGACGATGGACTGGTCCGCATACGACACGTTCCCCGGCTCTTTCGAGAAGAGCACGCTGCTCACAGCGGCGCTCACGCACCTCGGACTCTACATACTCATGTTCCTCGGCTTCGTCAACCAGCTGTTCTTCAAGCCGAAAGTCGCCACCGAAAAGAATAGAGAGGTACGTGCCATTATGTTACCACAGTCGATTCGGTAATAAGCTCTGACATTACGAAACATAGAATTTTAAATCTTTTATGGAAATGTTCAACCAACCTTGATATTTCTAAACACGATAAATTTTTTGCACCTGTCCTACCGTTTATCACAAGCTGATATCACCGGCAAGTCGGCAACAAACCATTTATTATGCAAAATTGATATCGATGCAGACTACTGACTAGGTAACTAGCCAGCTTGTTTACTAAAATAGACGTAGTGCGTAATTTTTTTTTCATTTTTAACCGACGTAAAAAAGGAGGAGGTTCTCAATTCGACGCGATTTTTTTTTTTCATTTGTGACCACGCATACATTATTACAAAGTAGTCCGATTTTGATGATTCTTTTTTTTATGGATAAAGCAAATAAATATATTCTATTCTATTTTATTCTATGGATAGGGTATATCTCGAAATTGGTCCCATTTAAATTTGAAAATCAAAATCCACCCCTAAAAGTAGGAAAATAGGGGATACTCATTTGTTCACCCACTGAATTCTTACCTATTAACTGATTCTGTTGAAACTTGGCACACATAAATGTAGTTCTAGACACTACAACATAATGGAGACCTGGAGTTAGATTTTAGCCACAAAAAACAATTTTATTAACAAAAAATTGAAGCGACGAAAACAAACTGAAAAGCGAAAAATAAATGTAAATAACTAATTATGAGTCGGCGCCAGACAAACAATCAGCGAAGATCATTAAATTACTTACTACTAATAAAAACAAAATAACATCAAATACAAAATGAAATTTTCTATGATAAACAATAACTTTCCAAAAATGCGTTCCCCGCTCGCCCACTTGCAACTCGCACGCACTTTGCTTGTTTGTTTGGCGCCGATTCATAATTAGTTATTTACATTTATTTTTCGCTTTTCAATTTCTGTTTTCGGCGGTTCAATTTTTGTTAAAAAGTTTTATATTTATAACGCATACATATCAAAGCGGTGCGGTGCAGTGTGACTCAACAATTGAACATGCGCGAACTAAATGCATTGTGAAAGGCCGCACTGTCACCTGTACCGGTGCATGAAGACTGACTACAGCCTCAAACCCGATGTGCTGACCATGGGCATTAGCTCCCCTTTACAGGAGAATCGTGTCTAGCAGTGTGTCACGAATCACGGCAGACTATTTATCGAAACGTGTCACATATCGCTAGCCGGTGCGGCGCGACGCGGTGAGTTGAATGCACGCACCATTGAGTCCGCGATAGTATTGTTGTTTATAAATTACCTTCCAAAACCTGCCAACCGCAAATATTATCCGTAGAATTTAACTACATAGATAGATAAAATATACTTTATTGTACACCATGAAAATAGTAGTAAACAGGAGCAACGTATAAATACATACATACATACTTACATACTCATTGTGTGATATCAATAAATATAGGACTTTCGAAAGAAAAGTCACAAATTCTCTCAGGGGGTCTACTCGCGTTTCACGAACGACAAACAAAGTACGAACTTTAGTTCCGACTCATACCTATACTTATGTTAACAATGTTGATCGAAGTACCTATACAATAAAGATATACACATAAAAAGGCAGAATAAAATAGACTACCGTTTATAGTCGTATGAAACGGACCAGAGATCAAAAAAATGAACGTCACAAAACGATTATCGCATGCGATAAATGAACGATGGTGGACCGGAGTAGCAAATTGTGTGATAAATATTTTTGGGACATTTTTACACAGCACCATCTAGTCCCAAACTAAGCAGAGCTTGTGCTATGGGTACTAGACAATGGATATAATGCTTATTTTTTTTTTTTGTAAATACATACTTATAATACATAAAGAACATCCAGACCAACACAACAACACACAACACAATGGTACGATTAATCTAATATCATCAAACGCGAGTAGACCCCCTGTCACAGAATAGAAAATAGTACTCTGGGGATCCTTGCCGCTTTACCAGTTGTGACGTACTTAGCCTGGCTGCTTTTCAGATTTATTGTTTCGTAAAAAAATACTTAGTTGTACCACTGATGACAAGAAGATGCCTAGGTATTTCTTAAACCATCGAAGTGTTATAATTTAGAAGTTTTAAACTTTCGCGAATTTCACTCATATTGAACTATGTTTACGGGACTTGTCTCGACTTGTGTAATTTAGTTCTGTATTACGCATTTACGGTAATTTTACGACTGTTGCTTTTCGAAGAAGTAATTAGAAGTGTGTATCACTTGTATTTATCAATAATCCGGCTAACGTATACCGCTTATCAATAGTAGCTGAAGCACGGAGCCATCTGGACTGCAAATGCTTTCTCTCTCTTTCTGTATAAAACAGACTTGCACGCAATCCTCGTGTTGTGTAGCCGCACTGCAGATTTCTTCATGACAGGCTGAGTACGAGCGAACATTTAAAAAGGGGTCAAGCGAAACGGACGCACCCGTTCCCATTTCCTAAATATATTTTTCTTGTCATCAATATTGACGTTAAGGTGAAGGTTGCTTGTAAAATACTTAAAGGTGCCCATTCGGTATAAGTAAGCCAAGTTTTGTTCTGAATTTGTAAAAGGAATTTCCACCACATCCAAGGAACCTTGAATAATATAAATTCCAGTTTAAGAGCATGTGACAGCATGTCACATTCCACGCAACTTTTTCTTTGTCACTATAAGGAAGACATAACCCAGTTCTCGACGTAACTGCGAACAATTATACGTTTGGGAGTACTATGACGAATTTAACAACAACCTCATATCAGGGAAAACACAAAACAAATAGACATCATTTGTTGTGTCTTCTATTCATAGAGACCTCAAATTACACAACTCCTCATTCATAACCGTAACTTACAGCAAAACATGCAGGTCATAACTATTTTATTTAACACCTGACATTACAAGCTATATTTTGTGCTGTATACTCATGTTTTACAAATAAATTATCTTTATTTTTTATGCTTCAATATAAAAGTTTGACTTTTAATTAGTAAATTAGCCTAATATAATGTAAAAACTTATTAATATTAAATTATTATGGATTAGTAATAGTACGCTCTGGTAGTTGGCTACTGGATGCAAACCTGACGGTTGATCCGCAACCACGCCGCGCCTCATGCTCCCAGTAATCAGTCCTGCAGTAATTATTGAATTGAATTAACAGATAATTACTTAGTGTACTCAAGTGTAAGCAGTGTTATTGCCACCATGGGCAGCGTGTTGGCTGTTATTGTTCCTACGGTATGTTGTTATTGCCACCATGGGCAGCGTGTTGGCTGTTATTGTTCCTACGGTATGTTGTTATTGCCACCATGGGCAGCGTGTTGGCTGTTATTGTTCCTACGGTATGTTGTTATATTCTTGGTCCAGCAGTCCAGTTGTTAAGCTGTTGTTATCATAGAAAGAAATCTAGATAATAAGATAATAGAAATGTTATCTACTGTCTTTTAATACCGGCACGCGTGTCGCTGGTTCGCCGCATAAATGCGCAATTACGCCCACCATGTCTCTAGCATTCAAGGCAAAATAAATTAAGCCTAAAAAAATGTCGCTGTTAGATTAAGGTGCAAAATATAATTTTAGTGACTCTGCGTCCAAAACAGCTCTGATGATCAAGCAAACAGTTCGCGCACTGGTGTCCTACGAGACACCTGCACGCGGCGACAAGTTCACGCGCCTTTAACACTTCTATTACCTTATTATTTAGATTTTTATGGTTATTATATTGAGGTATTGTTCTGCGGTTCAATCCGTCTACAAAACCAAATTTTATTTATGTCTTTTATGAGTACTTGATTGTGTTCGCATTTATTTTAGCGCTTCCTCGAGCATTGCTTAGAGAAGGCAGATGTTTGATGCGTTGGTTCTTTTAGATGTGACATCCTTTCCTCCTGCAGAAAAATCACGCTAAAAGAGGAATTTAGTTTCAATGCATCATACCTTTGAGCTGGATATAAATAATAGAAATGATCGACACGATTTGCCTTAAAGTACATCGTCTCTTACCTCTTCCGTTGATCGAGCTAGAGTCTAACATTTCAAAGTACGGCCTTTGTAGTTTACGGCCTTACACGTATTTGTTTCGTGCTCTAGGGATCGAACCCGCGGCCTGTAGCGCATCAGCGCATTGCTCAGTCACTGCACCGAACGTGCCGTCTCTTGGTGCAGCAGCTGTACTGAACCCAGCGGTACATTAAATCTAGCTGCAGTTAATCTTAATCATTAATAAAATAAAAAATAAATTATTATTAATATTATAATAAATAAAGCAGTTAATCTTGTTGTGCGTTTACAACCTGACAATAAGGACTTGGCATAACAATAAACGTTTTAATTGTAAGTTATAAACATGTGTTATTGAAATAATTGACAAGCGTTTAGTTATACGAACCCGCGTAAAGATGTATATTTTATAATTATTATGAATGAAGCCAAAAAGTACAGTTAATTCTTTCTGTTCTAAACTTTACCTCATATCCTCTCAGGCACTCGCAACACACACAACAGTAATTGAAAATTATTTTTAAATCTATGCGTAGGCACTAAAAAAATCGGTTCCGTGTCTACCGAACCTGGAGTTCTATGTATGAAGATATTCGATGAGGGTGGCATAATCAGGTATGATTAAACCCTCAATAAATATTAATAGAATAAAAAAAATAAAAAAAAGATATTCGACTAATCGTAACATTCATCGAAAAATTTGTAATTTGCTACTCCGGTCAACCATCTACGATCATCGCATGCGCTCCCTTAGCGCATGCGATGCGCATGATCGTATTTTGACGTTTGTTTCTCTGATCTCTGGTCAATTTCATATGAACCGTAGTCTATCTTTATTGTGCCTTTTTAGGGTTCCGTATACAAAGGGTGCCAAACGGGACCCTATTACTCTCGATACACTGTCCGTCCGTCTGTCTGTCACCGGGCTGTATCTTTGTAACGGTAATACATAACCAGTTGAAATGTTCACAGAATATGTGTTACTATAGTGACTATCACGAAAAATACTAAAAATTAAAAAAAAATATCTATAACCAATTGGGGTCCCCATACAAGAAACATCGAAAAACATGCAATTTTTTAACGTTTTTGTTCCTGCTCTATCTTTAAAACGGTAATTCACACCAGCGTCAAACTTGGTCTGATTATAGTGCATACTATTTTGTTTAGCAAAAATACTAAAAATCGAAAAATTTTAATTTTAATTTTTACCGCGCGAGTCCGGTTTTTTATGCACCTATCTTTATTGCGTAGGTATCAGTCGGAACGTAAGTTCGTATAGTTCGTTTGTCGTTCGTGGAACGCGAGTAGACCCCCTGCCCCTGTTCTAATTACAGAATGAGGACCAGGGCACGTATTAATTATAGAGTGATGAAGATCGGAGGTTATCCGCAGGTAGTTTGATCTCCATCAATCTACATTCAGTATATGACACAGTCCTCGTTCTGTATTTAGTACTTGACTGGTGATAACTCGACATAAACAAATGATAAGTCATACAATGACTGTTCTCTTGATGATTCATTGCATTCCAGATTGTTTCATTTTACATTCTGAACAAACTACGTAATTTTCAGGTTCTTCTTCTTCGTGTCAAAGGTACAATATTCATATCCTGCTGGCCCAGAAATTGGCCACCTTAATTGCGTTGTCTGTAGCATTGTTCAGATCGCTCAATTTGCAAGTGTAAGTCAAAGTCAAAGTATTTATTGCTTTCATTCATGTGTACATATGATCTAAACAATACAATTATTATAGAAACAACATGAAACCCCGTCAGGGCACAGCACTTTAAATTACACAATTTAATAGAAATTATGATAATTATTTTATTTAATCCTTGGCTAAAACAATTGTATTTTAATTTACGAATTATATTCTAGTAATGTAAGGCCAAAGAGAGCAAGATAACAGATGTGGCATTGATTGAGGATCAACGCCACAGGTACAAGCTGTATCCGTTTTGTCTATGTAGCCCCTTTTGCTTATGTCCAGCTTACATATGCCTACCTGGGTCCGCAGACGGTTTAGGGACTTGCATGTAGGCCAGGGGAGATTATGACCTGCAGGGAGCTTCTCACTGGGTTGGATATAATTAGCGGGTGGAGGTTTTTTTTTTTATATCAAATGGGCTTGCGTTTTACCGCCACCTCACCTGATGTTAAGCGATGGTGCGGTCGACGAGGTAATTTTTCCAACCAGAGTTTTTGACGGGCCTCCATTTGACTACCTTGTAGGGCCTCTGTCGATTTAAAGAAACTGTGGCGGCTCTTTAGGCGTTGGGTTGGTTTTAATGAGAAATCCTTTTTTTTTCATCTTATCAAAATATATGATGGAACACGTCTAGATCCATACGTCTGATTCATAATTTATTACTCAAACTCAAAACTTTTATTGCATTCATGTGTACATAGGTGTTACATTTATAAGTCCTGTAGGTACTTATATGGTTTCAACATGAAACCCGGTAAGGGCACAGCAATACTACATACTAATAAATAATAGGTTCCATAGCAATGATAGATATGAAATTATAAAAAAATAGAAATTCGATTTGTATTAATAATAACAAATTTTCTAAATCTCAATTTTATTGATAATAAGTTATATAAATTAAATTTGTATGGAATTGTAAAATGTTTTTGTTAAAATTGAAATTTGATTTGAAATAATTAAAATACCTAATTGACCATTAAAATTTACAATTTTTGTTAAGTTCTTAAACATAATCATTTAAATTTTATTTATTACAATAAGAAAAATAATGTAAGTCCAATCAAGAGTATGCTCCAATATTCATAAGATAATATAGGTATGGTTTGGTAAATAATAAGGTTTATAACTTGTAACTAATGTATTTGTAAGTATCTAGTAGGTAATATTTACAAGTACAGTACAGTAATATTTACTTTAGCTTAATTGAATTGCAATATTATTTAAATTAATGTAGTGTTTAATTATTTAATTTAGTAGTAGTGTTTAGTTAGTAATATTTTATGTATTTAATTTTATGAACCTAATAATGTAATTTTAATCGTCTTATGTTATTTATTTCTTTCATTTTAGTGTATTGAGATTATTTGAGATATCTATCACATGCATTAATTAATTAATATCTGGCCCTAAGTATTCTGCGACTGAGTAAAAGCAATTTTGTATTAGATATTCTTTCAAGTATCTGTTGAATATATTAAATTTTTGTTCTTCTTCAATTTTTGCCTGTAATTTGTTGAAGATTCTAACTGCCATGTAGTACGGGCTTTGGTTGAGCATTTTGATTCGAGAGGGTGGAAGGTATAATCTATTTCTATGGCGCGTATTAAAATTATGAGTGTCGTTTAGTTTTGGAAAGATATTGGTATTTTTAAATACAAAAATGCAAATGTCATGTATATATATGGAAGGTAAGGTTAGGAGTTTTAATTTTATAAAATACTAGCTTTTACCCGCGGCTCCGCTCGCGTTAAATTCTGCTAACCCACGTCAGTCCAGTCCAGTCCATTCCAGTCCAGTCCACTGTCCCACTGCCCCGCTGTCCTGCTGCCCCGTTGCCCCACTGCCCCACTGCCCCGCTACCCCATTGCCCCGCTGCCCCGCTGCCCCGCTGCCCCACTATCTCACTGCCACACTGCCCCGCTGCCCCACTGCCCCACAGCCCCGCTGCCACGCTGCCTGACTGCCCATCTGCCCCGCTGCCCCACTGCCCCGCTACCCTACTGCCCCACTGCCCCGCTGCCCCACTGCCCCGTTGCCCAGCTGCCCCGCTGCCCAGCTGCCACGCTGCCAAACTGCCCCGCTACCCCACTAACCCGCTGCCCCACTACCCCACTGACCCAATGCCCTGCAGCCCCACTACCCCACTGCCCCGCTGCCCCACTGCCACGCTACCCAGATGCCTCGCTGCCCCGCTGCCCCACTGCTCCGCTGCCCCACTATCCCACTGCACCACAGCCTGCTCCACTGCCCACCACTGCCCCGCTGCCCCGCTACCCCACTGCCCCGCTTCCCCACTGCCCCGCTGCCCCTCTGCCCCGCTGCCCCAATGCCTGCCCCGCTGCCCCCCACTGCCCCGCTACCCACTGCCCCACGATCCCACTGCTCCGCTGACCCACTACCCCACTGCCCCACTATCCCACTGCCCCATAGCCTGCCCCGCTGCCCCACTGACCCGCATCCCCACTGCCCCGCTGCCCCACAACCTGCCCCGCGTCCCCACTGCCCCGCTGCCCCGCTGCCCCACTGTCCCACTGCCCCGCTGCCACACTGCCCCGCTGCCCCACTGCACCGATGCCCCGCTGCCCCACTGCCCCGGTAACCCACAGCCCCGCTGCGCAATTGCCCCACTGCCCCACTGCCCCGGTAACCCACTGCCCCACTGCCCCGCTGACCCACTGCCCCACTCTCCCACTGCCCCACTGCCTGCCCCGCTGCCCCACTCCCCTACTACCACGCTGCCCCGCTATCCCACTGCCCCGCTGCCCAGTTGCCCCACTGCCACTCTGCCCCGCTAACCCACTGCCCCACTGCCCCGCTGCCCCACAATCCCACTGCCCCGGTACCCCATTGCCCCACTGGCACGCTGCCCCGCTGCCCCACAACCCCACTGCTCCACAGTCCCACTGCCCCGCTACCCCCTACACCACTGCCCCACTATCCCACTGCTCCACTGGCCCACTGCCCCACTACCCCACTGCCCCACTGCCCCACCGTCCTACTGTCCCACTGCCACTGTCCTATTGTACCACTGTCCCACTGCCACTGTCCTATTGTACCACTGTCCCACTATCCCACTGTCCCACTGCCCCGCTACCCCACTGCCCCATTATCCCACTGCCCCACTGGCCCACTGGCCCGCTGCCCCACTATCCCACTGTCCCACTGTCCCAGTGTCCCACCGTCCCACTGCCACGGTCCTACTGTCCCTCTATCCCACTGTCCCACTATCGCACTATTCCACTATCGTCCCGTCCCACTGTCCCACTATATCACTATCGTCCCGTCCCATGTCCCATGTCCTGTCCCATGTCCCGTCTCATGCCTCGTCCCATTTCCCGTCCCATGTTCCGTCCCCTGTCCCGTCCACTGTCCCGTCCCCAGTCCCGTCCCCTGTCCCGTCACCAGTCCCATCCCCAGTCCCATCCCCTGTCCACTCCACTCCACTCCACTCCATCGTACATTACTATCCGCTCGTGCAAATGCATAAAAGCTTCGATCGGTCGGGTGAGTACGCAACCCACGATTTTTTTTTTCTTTTTTTCTTTCTTTCTTTCTTTCTCAAAACCCATACCAGTTTTTAAGTCAGATCATCAGCTTTCAAACAAAAAAAAAATCATCAAAATTGGTCCAGTAGTTTTAGCGTGATGCTGGAACAAACAAACAAACAAACAAACAAACAGACGTTTACAATTTTATAATAGTTAAGATGGTTTGCAGCTTTGTGTATTGTCAATATGGGCCAGGATTCTCACACATTTTTTTTGTACTATGAACATTTCGTTTACATTAACACTATTCCCCCACAGCATCAGTCCGTATCTCAGCCACGAATATGCGTAGGCATAGTATGCTGATAGTGCTGTTTCTATATTCGTGCTGTATTTAAGTTGGAACAGAGCGTAGGTCAATTTAGATAATTTACATTTGATACTTTCTATGTGGTTTTTCCAATTTAGGTGTGTGTCCATACATATTTGAATGGTAATTACTTACACCTTGTTCAATTACGGGTCGTTCCTCGTGGTCCCACTACTTTGCCCCACTGGTGGGACCACGAGGAAATGTTGTTCCTCGTGGTCCCACTCAGCAGTGGGGCCACAAGGAATACTCTTTGCCGTTCCTCGTAGTCCCACTACGTTGCCCCACTGGTGGGACCACGAGGAAATGTAATTCCTCGTGGTCCCACTCAGCAGTGGGCCCATGAGGAATACTCTTTGCCGTTCCTTGTGGACCCACTGATGAAATTACTTACCAAAACAGGCTAAATAAAAATACACCTGAGTTAATGGTTAGTTAATTGCATTTTGTTAGAATAATAAGTAGGATTAACCCCTGTCCCGTTACCGGGGCAGATGGGAAAAAGAGTTTCATCTGCCCCGGCAGCCACGGTGTTGGACCACCATACCCACCAGTGTCACCAGTGTACCCATTGCTGGGCTACAAATTAAGCAGTGAATGGACATTCCTGTAATAATACCTAATGCACCTGAGTGAAACTACGAACGACTATGTAGCCTATAGTTTATGTACTCCTAGTACTTTTCTTTGACGCATGGTAGTTTAGTAACGTATAGGTGTTATCCTAAAGGTAAAAGCAGTAGGTACTCCATAAACGGTTGAACTTGTGTTTTGTACAAATTGAGCAGCTATTCCGGCGTGAAGTACCTTCTCACCTTACCACTAGATCCAGTTTGAATTAAAGATTTTACTAGTAGATCTAGGTAGTGAGAAAAATTATTCTCAATAGCACCATCATAGATATGAGCAATGTATTTAAGGCTAAATTTGGTAATGTCCTTTATAAGTTCAAGAAAAATGGTATTTGTCATTATCACAAGTTTAATGTTAGCATGACAAAGTGGGACGAATGGCAATAATCAAATAATTTATTCGATCTCGTCAGTGGAGATAATGGAAATAAATTAATATTATTTTAATCAATTCCCGTTGGCCCACTGGTGGGGGTAGTGGATACAACAGGAATACACGATATTTTGAGCAGTTTATCCAGGGTACTTTAGGTGGGTAGTACCATGGGACATATTTTCCCAATTACCCGTAGTACTACTGCTTGGTAGTACCATGTTCACATGTTTACATGTTCGACCGTTTATGGTTTACCTACTGCTCTTACCTTTAGGATAACAACTATACGTTACTAAACTACCATGCGTCAAAGAAAAGTACTAGGAGTACATAAACTATAGGGTATCCAGTCGTTCGTAGTTTCGCTCAGGTGCATTAGGTATTATTACCGGAATGTCCATTCACTGCTTAATTTGTAGCCCAGCAATGGGTACACTGGTGACACTGGTGGGTATGGTGGTGGTAGGTGGTGGTTGTCACTGATGATGATGATTGAACTCGTTAAAACACTTATTAATCCTACTAATTATTCTAAAAAAATGCAATTAACTAACCATTAACTCAGGGGTATTTTTATTTAGCCTATTTTGGTAAGTAATTTCATCAGTGGGTCCACAAGGAACGGCAAAGAGTATTCCTCATGGGCCCACTGCTGAGTGGGACCACGAGGAATTACATTTCCTCGTGGTCCCACCAGTGGGGCAACGTAGTGGGTCCACGAGGAACGGCAAAGAGTATTCCTTGTGGGCCCACTGCTGAGTGGGACCACGAGGAACAACATTTCCTCGTGGTCCCACCAGTGGGACAAAGTAGTGGGGCCACGAGGAACGACCCTCAATTACTGTAGGTAATAATGATTATTTTTCATGTGCTCTTTTATTGCTTCGCCAAGTTGAACATAACGCTAATTACCTATTAACAAATCTGTCTACATTTTGTTGTGATTTTATCTTTTACGAGAGTTTTTCTGGTCTAACTAATGGAACTTTATTTATTGAAACAGTCGCCTTTATTCCGAGAATTTATTTATTTATGTACACACAACACATACAACAATAAATGAAAGGAGACAGAGTACATTTCAAAGAAATTTCTAGGTGCCAGCAGATGAAAGAAAAATCATTGTAGCAATATATGATAATATTAATATATTGTTTAAGAAATAACTAATACATAATTGATTTAAATATAATAATAATAACATAACATAATAACATGACATAATTGATTGTTTTGTATAAAAATTGCATGGCGAAAGCTATAATATGGCGATAATTTATATTATTATAAAATTTATAACACCATTTTGTACCCATGTTAGCAAATAAATAAAATTGAATTGAATAATTTTCAATCGATATTTGAAAATAAATTCTAATAACTTTTCCTAGGTTCTTTAAGTTCTCTGAAAAATATGACTCTTCGTTTCCTTTTCGTATTTCAGGCGTTTGATAAAATCTCTCAAACTACTGGGAATTTTGACTGTGTATACGTGGGACACTCAGAAAGTTTTGCGAAACTAAAAAAAATTGTTCTATACGTACATATATTTTTATCAAATCTTTTCAAAGTACTTTCCACCAGCCTCTATACAAAGATTCATGCGCCTAAACCAGTTTTCAAAACACTTTTTCCAGTCCGCCGCAGACACCTCGTTTACAGCCTGCTCGAACGCAGCCAGCGCATCTTCCGGCGACGAAAATTGTATCCCTTTGAGCTGATTTTTTATTTTTGGGAATAAAAAGAAGTCACACGGTGCTAGATCAGGGCTGTAGGGAGGGTGACCCAGGAGTTTGACTGGCGTGCTGTCCAGGAAGTCCCTCGTTTTGAGTGCGGTGTGCGCAGGTGCATTGTCGTGGTGGAGCAGTAGCCCGCGGAGCCCTGTGTTTGGTCGCTTGTTGCTTATAACAGAGAAAACTTCTGGCAAACATTTGGTAGTATACCATTCGGCATTAATGATTCTTTGATCCCGTAAGGGAATTGATACCAAGTGGCCAGTCAAATTAAAAAAGCTAGCGATCAAAATCTTACCCCCGCTTCTAGATCGCTTCACTTTGGTAGGCGTTGGCTCATTTTGAAACACCCAAACAGTCGACTGGCGCTTGGTTTCTGGGTCGTATTGATAAATCCAGGACTCATCACCTGTAACGATGTCGTAAACACGCCGAGACGAGCCTGCTTCAAATTTGTTAAGCATGTCACGGCACCATTCCACCCGGGCCTGCTTCTGAGCATCGGTGAGGTTGTGCGGCACCCAGCGTGATACTATCCTCCTCACGCGAAGATGGCTGTGTAGAATCTCGTGAACGCTTCCCGATCCAATCTTCAATATGTGTTGAATCTCCTGATATGTAATTCGCCTATTGTCTTGGATTAAATTTTTCACTGCTAGCACGTTTTCTTCGGTAACAGCCGTCAAAGGGCGACCGCTTCTTTCGTCATCCCCCAAAGTTGGTCGACCGCGCTTGAATTCGTTATACCAACGATACACGGTTGCCTTGGAAGGGCCTTCATCCATGAATGCCATTTGAAGTCTATCGTACGATTCATCCGGTTTCAGGCGACACTTGAAATCGTATAAAATCATAGCTCTAAAATGTTCCCGGCGCAGATCCATATTTCAGTGAGACACAATACTTTGAATTAACTCGCAAAAAATGTGGAGGGAAATTTTGAAATTGGAACTTACTTATTTTTACTTATAAATAATCATATTTTCGAAAAACATTATAACTGGCCAGTCTCCCATATATAAAAACTTTTTTTCGCAATACTTTCTGAGGGGCCTGGTACAGGACACGCATTTAAACAACTCCAATTGCCAGATCTGTACGAGATTTTTATTGCGAGAATAGGTGCCTCAATTGTATTTAATTCGGTCGCAGAGAACCGGTATGCTTTTTTGCCATAGCTGTAATTGTGGAACACCTCAATTAAATCAGCCTCGGCCTTCCTTATCTAGAAAACAATAGGCGCAGCGCACGTTAGACCACGGCATTATAATACAAGAAGGCATCGCTGATTTCCACCAGCGTATCACCACCCGTTATAAATATAAATTCCATGGTCACAATTTTGATGGTTGGCGGTCAACTGCTACCATTTTTACCTCGTCCAGCAAAACTGTGGAATCAACTTCCATCAGCGGTTTTTCCGAATAAATTCGAGATGCCTTCAAGTAAAGAGCAATTGTCCTTTTAAAAGGTCGCAACGCGTCGGCAACTCCCTTGGTGTTGCGGATGTCAATGGGTGGCGGTGATTGCTTACCATTAGGTGACGCTTGCTCGTTGCCTCCTGTATTATAAAAAAAAGGCATAGACCTTGACCTGACCCTGACCGAGCACAAGAAAAGGATGCAAATTTGTTTTGGTATAGGAAACTTAACTTGGATATAAACAGTATGAACGGGATTCTGTTTTGTTGTGCATCCAATATTTGTTAACTTATTATAATGTATGGCGCAACTTGCTACAGTTCAAGGAAGACCGACGTGATGGGTCGTCTGAAGTAGACTTTCATAGCTATCTATGTAAGCTGTGATAGCGGGCTTGACTCACACCTCTTTAAGCCATTAATAATAATAATTAATATCGGCAGTACAACGCTGCAATTGCGCGTCTCTCTACTTGCTGGTTGTCTTTCGGTTCGGATATCACGGATACTACGACTCATCTATCATCATCTATTCTTACTTATCTACAATACAAAGCACCAATTATTGAGTAAACGTGTAGCCCTAATTCACTCTTCATTTCCAAAATTCAAACAGATTTTTGGATCGGGCGTTGAGTCTTTGTGTGAAAAAAAGAGAAGATAAAAGCACGTAAGGGCTGTAAATAATCCATAACGCTCCTATAAATAATGGTAATTAATCTGTTTACTTCACAAAGAAGGAAAATACTTTTGGAACAAGGAACGAATTGCCCACATATTATTAAACGGTAACGGTTAAATGGTTGATTATGGTTACTATGTCCAGCAGTGGACGTCTTTTGGCTGAAATGATGATTATGATGAAATAGTTGGTTACTAAGCAGACTGTATTCCCTAAGAATTATTTTTGAGGCATAAAAAATGTAGTAAAAATTTAGGATTGGCACATTTTAACAAAGTATACGTGTGTTTGTGTTCCGCTTTCTCCCGGCAAGTCTGCACATAACAATCATGCGTGCGTATTACTCGAGACTACTCGCTGCATATTGATAGATATCATGCCTCTTTAAAAACCGCTGCAATGAACGATTCCTTCCTCAAATAATTTTCATTATAACGTGGCTATATATGGGGGTCCCATATCCAGAATCCAGCCTGAAAGGAACTTGGACTAGACCATTTTTTTCACAATAGAAAAATCGGTGTAGGTATTTGAATATGTTAACCATTCAAGAAAACACAAACATGATCTAATCATTGCTTGCATAATTTGTCAAATAGCTTGGGCAACGTAATCGATCAAGGTCGATGGCGACACACTCACAGAAACTAGCAATCTATGTACACACGGCTACACATCAAGCTGTACAAATCCAGTAAAGGCTGACCTCGCGTTGTAAGTAAAACCTATACAATGCGAGGTCAGCTTATACTGGAAATGTACAGCTTGATGTGTAGCCGTGTGTACTAGTACTACCTTATTGCCAACAGCATCCACTGCTGTACAGAGAGTTTGTAACTACTCTATCACAGTTTAACTTCTAGTTCTTCTTCAGTTTTCCTCTTCTATCGAGGGAGGTTTTCGCGGTATCACCGCATCTGGTGATGGGGCAATATGTATTGTTATGAAGCCATTGACACATACTTCAGCACACAGAGAGACCTCATAAGGTTATGAGCGGTCATGCATCGGTTCGCATCGACACCTGTTTGTAAAGCAGCAGCAAGTCTAGCGGAACGTCTCCGTTGACATTGTGCCGAATGACTTCATTTCAAGGAGAGTACTCTAATGAAATACTATAAAAACAATACATGCTAGACTAAACACCGATTTGTCTTAGCATCTGTTTACGATGCGCGTACCATTGTGCATTGAGCGTACGACCATCATAGTAAGTAGGTACTTACATTAAATTTGTTGGTGTATGGTTGAGAGCATACACAACGTTGTTCGCCTCATTGAAAGTATCAATCGCCTTATTGCAAGCATAATACACTAGCTCAGACTATAGTGTATGTACTAGCAGAAAACACGATGCATCTGTCAACTTGTGACACTTTGTTATGACTGATATTGGATCAGTGGTAACAAAAAACATTTAACCCAACCGTTTTGATCTCTGGAATCCGTCCTCACTCCTCAAATCAGTTACATAGAAACAAACTTTGTCATCTAATTGGGCATCAGTGGGCCTCACGATCAGACCACGTAAAAACCTTTTTTTACTTGGTCTGAGGTTTCACGGCTATAAAATTAAATAGGAAATATTATAACCTCATCTTATGGTAGCACTAACAGTAAGAAGTACATAGAATAGATTGAAAGTACAGGCACAGCACGACTAGATCAACGAAGGACATATTCAAGAATATGGTAGAATGTGCGTGCACATTATGAAGAAATTTTTTGAATAAATATTCCACACTAAATCACGCGTACAGTGAAAATATTCGCGCTTTTATTGGCTTCGACATTGACGGTGACATTGCCCGAGCCAATAAGAGCGCCAATATTTTTCTATGGTCGATAGCGACAGTAGATTTAACATTTTGTGCAACTCATAACAGAGGTACAGGAGTAAATGAAATAGCTCGCGCACGCTCTGACTGACTAGGGGGTCTGCTGGCTTGTACAAAAGGCAGAGAGGGTGGAAATAGCGACCGATGGATACTGCCCTGCTAGGTACAGTCAACAAATCGGAATCATGACCCACGATAAGCTTAATATCCTACAGACATTCTAATACAATTAGGTTGAATTTCGCTTAAACAGATATTTCCCTGGCAACTGACTTGTTATCAATTTTGTTAGCTATTGACAGTTACAGCTAGTTTACCATAATATTATTTTTCTAATTTTATTCTTGATGTTTATCTCCAATTATTGTTATTTATTTATTTATCATTTATTGCGTGAAATATCGTACAGAGGATATTATAAATTAAATGTATTTTCCACACTCGGACGAATAAAAAAGGCGGACGGAATCTAGCTAAACAAAGACTGAAGCACTTAATTTTTTCCTGAACCCACTATAATTTCGAAAGCATTTTAACACACCAGATTTATACTGTTATTTTATTTATGACGCTACAACAATGACTACCGTTACACTAGATTTTTTGCGTATTCGCGTCTTTTTGGCATACTATACTTTTAAGCGATCCGGCTTGCTATGGATGCTTCACTTATTGAATAGCGAGATTCCGTCTGCCTTTTTTATTCGTCCGAGGTTCCACATATTAAGAGTATTGTTTGACACCTTTTCATACTTGACATTATATTTGTAATTTTTATTTTTATTTTATTAATGGTCTGTAATCAAAAAAGTTCGTGTAGGTTTCTTAAAAAATATAGTTGTTTGTAGGAAAAACACGTGATACGACAGCTAATTCGAAATTCAAAACATAATTCCTGCTTAATAAAAAACATAATTTCCAATCCAATTATAAATCTATTGCATTGATAACAAAGCTCAAAACGGCACAGACCTCTGACCCGTTTTAATGCAGTTTCTGTAATATTCAAAAGGTCCTAAGTGCAGCATAGAAGAAAACCTTACTGTTTTGACGATTTCAAACGAATTATCAGCTGAGTGGGTCATGATTCCGATTTGTTGACTGTACATCACCTTACTGCATGCAACTTCGATTTGCTAGCGCCGATGTGTTCACAGTAATTGAGGAGCGTCTTTTCAAAAAGTTATAATCATAATGACCATAAGGTTAAATTTGTTAGTTTTTGTACAGCTAAGCATGCGAATTTGCACCTAATGGTCATTAGGACATAATACTTTTTGAAAAGACGCTCCTCAATTGATTTTATCAATAGGGTGTTTGACAGGTATTGCCAAAAATTATGAAAATTGTACACAACGTAGATTTTAGGTTGAAGATTAACTTTTACTAAGTTATGTTAATTTAAATGTATTCTAAATATTTTATTTTTCTGTTTGAAATTTTGATTTTTTAATCTGTTGATCACGTGATACAAAACGTCTTGAGACTTGGCCTCCATTTTGGGTGACGTCATAGTCCTGTAGGGCGAGCTAAATGTTGCCATGATCGTAAAAATAACATCTACCAGTTTTTGAACGCGTAGGTATATTATTAATAATTATATTCATGTTAATTGTTAATTTAGGTTCATTTTTATTTTATTGAGCCAGGTTATGTACTTTATAACTTACTAACAATTAAACTAATCAGCATTTGTAGGTAATTTGAACGTAATTTAAAAGCTTTTGTTTTGTATGTACGTGATTCAAACACAAACTACAAAACGTTTTAGTCTTGTCTCATGTGACAAAAAAAAAACCGCGTTCTGATTTTTTACTTTTTGCCAAATTCGTACCTTTTTGGTAAGCTTGTAGTACTTTTATGGGAATTCCGGCAACACTGACCGGAACACTAACCGGAACTAGAACAGTGACGTAGGTTGACGATAATGTCACGTGACTTAGCGTTTTAGTGCGAAATTAAAAATCAGTATTTAAAATCTTGATTATTTAATTTTACAAGCATATTTTAGTAATTATTTGTTAATGAATGCTTTAATTGGATGTTTCGCCATCGTTTTACGTACATTTTCAAAAATTGTCTAACACCCTATTGATTGGTAAAATATTTCAAAAATTAAGGTACCAATATTTTACATGTATTGGTAACGAGAATCAAGTACTGAACATCCTCCTTCATTAAGTCCCTCGTTCAACCAGTCGTGCTAAAAAGAACACATTAATTTGTAAAAAGCTCGGTGTTCTTTCCTACGTTCATGTAGTTAGAACCATATAAATTTATTTGTCTATGGTTAGAACAATACGCTCGGTGTAGTAAACCATCGCAGTAATGATCACAAATTGTTTTAATGTCACTGTCGAGGCTGCACACATAGGAAGCATCTAAGTGCAGCCGCGCTGTAGTTTGTACCGCCAATAATGAAACGACCTCGAAATTTGTTTATTGTCTATTGAATATTTTTTAAACCCAGTACCACTTACCTACTGAAAGTAGGTACCTACCTATTTAATTTTATCATGTCTCTGATTTTTATGTAATGAACGGTAATAAAATACTTACAAGGTATATACTTATAGTAATAAACAATACCCTAAGACCCAAATATCTCAGTTATGTTATAACTTACGGCATAGCAGAAAAGGCTATCCCCGGCCATCGGCTAAGCCATGCCCCATCCATCACCCACCAGTGACGCAATAGATTCGTCGCTTGGTAACTGAGACCCCAGCTAGCGGGAAATCATAACATGTTTTTTTAATTTTACACAAAAACCGGATTGAGTCATTTAATATTATGTGGTTTGCTTGCATATTCATTGCGCAACAAGTCAGGAGGTAATGATGTGAAGGAAACGCAGGAGTGCGGTCACGAGGAAGGAAACCATATGATGTTTATGCTTTTCTTTTTATGGACATTTAGTAAAAACCGATCAATGTTATTTGTAGGCCAGCTGTACCTCGAATAAAATGTGGTTACAAGTCCACTATGCGCTATTGTAGTATGGCTACTATGATTACTTTTGGATATTTTGTGCTGGTTCCTCGATCAAAGTACCTATGTGTTCGGAAATGATAAGGTTCTTTCCTGGGGCTAAAGTTGGACTTCTACTTTCGTAGTAACTATTATCTAATCTGTGCTTCTACCCCCTTATTACAAAAGCTTAGACCAGGTTTAGACCCTTTTTAAACCGGGTTAAACGTCAAACTCCATACATAAAAAGGTGTTTAAGCCTGGTTTAAGCCTATTATTAAACCCGATTTTGTAATAAGATTTCCACCTTATTACAAAATCGGGTTTATATATTTCTCTAGTTTTTCACGGTGAACGCGGTATCTACTAATGTTGTTGCTTGGAAGGTCGCAATTTAACCAGCAGTAAGAATTTCCTAAATTCATCGTTAATTAGCCACATGGCCGCTCTGCACTGGCCGCTATTTGGAGTACAGTGTTGTTGTTATTGGTGCTGCTTTGAGGTCAATTATCGAACTGTTACCAAAGAAGAAATAATAGCTGTTATGTGCGCACGCGGCGCTGCGCCCGGCGCCCGACTGACGCCTCTTGCGAACTTGTTACCTTATAGTTTATGTTGTTTGTCATAGTGCCCGACGAGAACAAACTTTACTGTTAATATTTTTAAGAAGTCGTGAGAAACCTTCATTTAATCAATTAACGTAATTATTTGATAATGACTGTTTAAGCAAAAGTCACAAAGTTAATTAGTGCTTACATAAAACCACACATACAATGTTGATTTACAATATATTTGATGAAAAAAATTGGATGACTAGATTTTGTCAGGTTACACTAATTAATACAATCATGGATGGTTAGCATCTTAATGTTTCGAATAAGCAAACATGTTTGGGGTTTTGCCTAACAGTAAAACAATTAATATGTGAAACTGTGAAAGTTAAAAAACAGCTGACTCAAACAGTTTATCCATAGGTCGCTGGTTCAGATGTGGCTCGAAGGACCACCAAGAATGTACAGTCTCTTATTATACTGCACTTCTTATGTGATGGAAGAAATAAAAAACGAGAAGCTCAAAAAAGAAATTCTTTATTGTCCGAATAGTAATGAAAGTTGAATGAACTGTATGTTGTGAGTGGAAATGATTTTGATAATATGCGGCACTTCCTAGTCTCGTAAATCTGAAAACGCGTGGCTTTCTTGCTAACTCGACGCGAACTGAGCGATTAATTAAACGAAACGCATGAGACGCGTAAAAGTTTCAGATCATTGAGAAAATGTAAGGTTGTGTCGTACAGACATTGTTGACATTTTAGTTAAAACTTGTTCGGTGACTCCATCGACCATACAGCCCAATAGAAGCCTAATTTTCTTGTATAATGCGTACAATAAATTCTACTACTAGCTAAGGCGGGGTACTGATATCCGATTGGCCCTACCAAGGCGGCTATTGGCTAATCACTAACGCTCATATAAGTGGTCGAAACTGATTTGAAGATTTCAAGTGTTGAATAGTGGCGACCTACATTAGTGAAATTTCATAGATGTTTGACAGACATCTGTCGCCTGTTATGAGGCGTCTATGGGCTGTATGGTCGATGGGTGACTCTGAATGGTGGGCTGTTGTGTGGTACTCTAAAAGCCAGATGTAGTTTTACACAAAAGTAAAACAAAACAGGCATTATTTGTATGAACTACGATCAATTATGTTGTCACAAACTTAAAAGCGTTATCTACATTGACGAGGGATCCCCCTCTTAACTGAACGGAACAGTATGATAAGTTGATAACATTGTGTAAATGTTGAAAGCGGCGGTGTTTTAACAGATATCATGTATTACTGTGGGTTTGCACCAAAAAACATTTAACATGTAATGTCTCGAAACTTGTCATATGAAACTAATGTCACAACTTGTTTTGTTGATTGTTACGTTCGCACTGCAGAAAACTGGGTAAATTCTTTGACAGATTTCAAGATTTGTTGTTGGCTGTGTTTGCACTGACTAAAAACTTATACATTGACATGTTTGTCTATAGATTTGTAACGGCTGACGTTCGCACTGATGCTTAATCATGTGTCAAAACTTATATAAATCTCGTTTTTTAGGGTTCCGTAGTCCTACAAGGAACCCTTATAGTTTCGTCATGTCCGTCCGTCTGTCCGTCTGTCCTAATCCTTTAGAGCTTAATAACTTCTACATTTATAAACATAAGTAAATGAAATTTTGTTAAAAAATGGTCTAGATATAGATCTCAATTTTAAAAGAATAAAAAAATCTTGATTACGTATTTTAGGGGTGGCGCATGTGAAACGGGGATGAACATTTTTTTTTCGCTGCACCCCCTCGTGTGGGGTATCATTGAATAGGTCTACTAAAATGAAGGTAATGTTTCTTACATAACTTTTTTATTAGGTATACTATCTGCGAAATACAGCCCGCCAAAGTGGCTTGCAATGTGTCCCCCCCCCTGCCATTTCTAAACTATGCAACATAGAAACTTATAATCTTCCACATTGATAGACCTTTATAAAAACTCTCTTTTAAAACTATTTCGAGTATAATGTGATCATAAATTTTTGAGTTATAGTGAGAAAACTGTTATATACTTAAGACGTCCTAGTTCAAAGGTCGTTGACCTTAGATAAAAATGCTCATAGCAAATAATGCTCCTTAGTTACATCCTATTATAAAAAAACACAAAAAGTATCATTGTGTAATATTGATTTAGCTTCTTAAATTCAGCGCTAGGTGGCGCTGTTTGCAAAAACTAAAATCGCAATGAATATATAATATTCGATTTGATTCGTTTGTAATTAGGAACCCTATAATACTGAACATGGCCCGACATGCTCTTGGCCGGTTTTTTTGTGTTATCCAATGAGGTCGGCAAACATGTATGGCCGAAAGCAGATACTTTGAAGTGTATCGAAATTAATTATGAAACATGTCAATAGACTATGAAATGTCAAACAAGTTTCATTTCAACAAATTGTGTGATAATGCGAACGCGATTCGATACATTGACAGAAAACAGACTTTTCAACATGTTTTTATGTGAATGTTTCGTCAGTGCAAACTCCCAGTTAGGTTCAGTAAATGTATGAATTTATGTTTCCCTGTCAAAAATGCGTTTTCCTTATCTTATCGGCAACTATTTGTAACCGTTATTGCATTACATTATTTTTATGGTTTATATTTTTTTCCACTTTTTTATGATTTATGATGATTTTGCATTCTCAATGCAAAATGTAGCTACACATTTGGGAAAATGAAAATAGCATCCTATAATATTATCACTTATTAGAAATAAAATGTAATTTGGGGTAAGCCAGTCTCAGCGAAATGAAAAAGAAATCCTTATGGTCAAAATTAATATCCTATCTATCTACGATTTACCCTACTAGAGATAGGAATTTGACATATGCTCTATACAAAATATGTCAAATTTCTATCTCCAGTAGGGTAAATCGTGGATAGATCGGTTATTAATTTTGGCTGTTAGACGTCATAAGAAATCCTTGCGATTACAGGAATTTCAGTAAATGCTACTATTATAATATAACTTATAGGTAAAAGTTTACACTTTAATTACTCTTTGACGCATAAACTTGTGACGTGACTCATGCGCGATATCTAATCAATTCGTGAATTATGTAGATATCATCGGTTGGGGACATCGAGTGTCGCTTCATGACAACCTTCTCATCATGATCGATCGATACTACATATATGAAACTGAAAGATGGATAGGACTAACTTTCACATTATATCCTCGTACGTACAAGCGATTGAGGGTGACTAACAGATTAGATTCAGGCAGTAGCGGCTCATTCAGATCTAGAAGAAATCTTAACAAGTTGATTTTGAAAAAAATGTAACCATGGAGTTTCTTGCCGGCTCTTCTGCATAAGACCAACTTTTTGGAACCGTGCAACTAGATAACGATATTTATTCGCAAGGATATGGTACAGAAGATGTTAAATATACATGTTTTTACACATTATTTGTAAGGAACACCGTGTATTTAGTGTTTTATTAGCGTAAACATATGGAAAAATTACTCTAGGTCTATACATTACAAAAGCTGATGTAATTAAGAAAAGCATTATTTTAACAATAATATATGAAAATTAAATTAGTATATTTATAATTCATATGTATATAGATTCATAATTAACGCTTTGAAAGTACATGTAAATGCTTATTATTCTCAAATAAAAACTTTTGAATTTTATATAAAAAGCGCGAAAAAAATATATATAGATATAGCAGATAGAATTTGCTATATTGAACAGGAACAACGTTTAAATTATGTGTATAATTCACATTAAAAACTACTTAAATAATTTTTATTAACTTATTAATTCAATAAACACTTGCAATTAAAAGTATAGATTGACAATTACTTAGAAGACATTCAAGTACCCGCGCAGTGTATTATTGCGCTTGTTGTTGACGGGCGTGTCGCTTGTGTCCAGGGCTACGCGCCGCTGTACGACCCGTTCGAGACGTTCTTCTCGCGCTACCTGTACCGGCGCGTGCGCCACTGCTTCAACCGCCCCATCTGCTCCGCGCCCGGCGCCGAGCTCACGCTCCAGGAGCGATGCACCGACGACCGCAACTGGACCTTCAGGTAACGAGCACTGCCGACTCCGAGCTACTAAGGTATGACTCGGGATAGTTGGCGCACAAGGGGCGATGGAACTTCAATTTCAATTTCAATTTCAATGTTTTTTATTTCAAATAAACCTAATTACAGGCACTTTTGAAAGGTCAGGCTCTAGTTGCACGGTTCCAAATTGTGGGTCCTATGGAGAAGAACCGGCAAGAAACTCCATGGATAAACTCTTTTTAAAATAGGTTATTGTTTATTACATCAAATTTATTCAAATAATGTGAGTATAATGTAGGTTAATGTCAGAAATAAACAAGAGTTTAAAAGTGAGTATATTGCCTTTAGAAATAAACGTAAAAAGAGTTGCCATAGTATGTAGAAGCTGACCTGTCCCGACAGACGGCACCCGTTCACGAGCATGACGCGAGCATCAGCCATCGCTTAACTCAACCATATTGAAGGGAACTTAACGACCCGACACTAACGCCACCATCAGCATGACATTTAAGTGAGCATGACAGACTCATACTGCTAGACAACAAATGGGCAGGAATATATAGAATTACTGTAAAAAACATTAATGGCCACATGATACTTACATTTTACATTTTAATCACCTATTAAAAATTGTAAGCAGTTCATACACGTTGCAGTTCTATGTCAGAAATGCAATATTAGAAAAAAAGTGTAAATAAATTGTATAATTCCGAAACAGTAAAGTTAATAAAGTGTAAATAAATTTAATAATAAACAGTTAATAATAACTGAAAAAATGTCAAAATAACATGAGTTGGTAGAAAAATTACCAACAGATCGATACAAAAAATAAAATGTGTCAAAAAAAAAAAAAAAAATAACAAATACAAAATGTCAAAGGAAATAATAAAAATAGATCCAATGTCAAAAGTAAAAGATAGAAAATAAAACTAATGGTCCAATAGGAATAAAATTAACAATTATAAATGATCCAATAGGAAATAATTACATGTCAAATGCCAAGAGATATCAAATACCTAGTTGAGGAGAACCAGTGGGTCGCAGTGTGCAGGTGGGAATCGTATTCCAGACATTTTTATCAGCAATGTATTGGTTTATATCATAATAAGCTCTTGACATTAACACACGTTTTGTTACTAACTTGAATTTTATCAATGGTAGTTCAGTAATACAAGTTGGAAGTTTATTATAGAACCTAATACTGTTTCCCATAAACGACTTAGTACTAGTTTTTATAAGTCTAAAACCGGGTACAACAAGCTCATGCTTATATCGTGTATTGAAGCTGTGGGTATCACTTCTTTTATTGTAATTTAAGATATTTTTGCGCACATACAAAATATTTTGATAAATGTACAAGGACGGTAAGGTAAGAATATTTATCTCTTTGAATAACTCACGCAAAGACTCACGGCAACCTAGATTATAAATAGCTCGGACTGCTCTTTTTTGTAATATGAAAATAGTCTCTACATCAGCAGATGAACCCCACAGTAAGATGCCATAAGACATAATACTGTGGAAGTATGCAAAATATACTAATCTAGCCGTAGCCACATCAGTCATCTGCCTTATTTTTCTAATGGCAAAAGCAGCAGAACTCAGTTTGCCAGCAAGTGCCTCTATATGAGGTCCCCATTGCAGTTTAGAGTCTACTGAGATACCCAGGAAGACAGTTGAGGGAACCAGATCCAAAACTTTTCCATCTAGTCTTACATTAGTAACAATATGGGGTACATTAGGTGTCGAAAATTTTATACATTTGGTTTTTCCTGCATTAAGAAGAAGATTGTTAGCAGAGAACCAATTGGAAAGAATATTAAGAGTATTATTGGGTTCCACAAGGTCACTATCTTTCCTATTCACTTTAAATATAAGTGAAGTGTCGTCAGCAAATAAGACTATGTTAGTCTTTGTATCTTTTATTATATATGGGAGGTCATTAATATATACAAGAAACAGAAATGGGCCTAAAATTGATCCCTGAGGTACACCCATTTTAACAAGTGAGCCTACAGAAGTGACATTACCTATAGCTACCTTTTGTTCCCGATTCGACAAATATGAACTTACGAGATCAATAGATCTACCTCGGATTCCGTAGTGTTTTAATTTCAGAATGAGCGTTCGGTGATCCACGCAGTCGAACGCCTTAGAAAGATCACAGAACACTCCTACCGCATCCTGAGCCTGCTCCCAAGCCTCCAATACTGTTTTGATTAGGGTGGATCCAGCATCTCCCGTTGAACGTCCCTTCGTAAATCCAAACTGTTTATCATGAAGTATCCCATTTAAGTTAAAATATACTAACATTTGATTTAGTATTAGTTTTTCAAAAATTTTGCTTAAAGCTGGTAGAACAGATATTGGCCTATAATTAGATGCATTATCAAGGCTACCTGATTTGAAAATGGGCACAATTTTGCTATGTTTCATTAGATCGGGAAAAATGCCATCCACGATGCAAGTATTGAAGATTGTCGCTAAAATTGGCGCGATATTGACTATTATTGCTTCGACAGCTTTTATGGACAATCCCCATAAGTCCTCTGTTTTTTTACTGGCTATTGTTTTAAATGTTTTTATTATATCAATGGGAGTAATAAAACTAAACTCAAAGTAAGCTGTAGTAGATATAGGCAAAGTAACATTTTCCTTTAAGAGTGTCTCAGCTGCTACGGGGGACGATGGAAGAAATTTAGTAGTCTCGAGTGGGATATTTGTAAAAAATCGTTCAAAGAAGTTAGAGACTACATTTTTATCTGAAACTAGTTTGTCATCTATTTTTATGCTCATTGTACTATCTGTAAGCCTACGATTACCAGTTTCAGTATTTATTATTTTCCAAGTCGTTTTTATTTTATTATTTGACTTCTTTATTTGATCACTAATATAAGCAGCCTTCGCTTGCACGCAAATCTTTTTAAAGATTTTTGAGTATCTTCTAACGTAAATATGAAAATTGATATTAGGTGTATAAGACTTTTTGTCATATAACCCATACAAAACATCTCGACTGCGTCTTATACCCTTTCTTAGCCCAGGAGCTAAACATGATTTTTGGTTTTATAGTAATTTTTTTTACTTTGCATGCTTTTTCAAACTCATTACATATAACATTAAATAGTTTACTATACATATAATTAGGGTTGCCATTTTGCGATTGTAATGTAAGTAATTGGGATTCTAGATTTTTATTAAATTTTTGTAGACAATTTTTCGTTAATGACCTACATTGTATAATTTGGTGACTTATGATTTTCTTATAATTCAATTTAATAATCTGACACTTATGATCTGAACGAACGCCACTAATTAAATTCTTTTCAAATATTTTAAAGTTTGTCATAATATTATCTATGCAAGTAGCTGTGGTAGGTGTCACTCTAGTCGGCTCAAAGAACATATGTTTTAGGTTAAATGATTTAAATAATGACAAGAAGTTACGTTTATCTTTGGTATTTATCAGAATGTCAATATTGAAATCCCCACAAACTATCAACTTTTTATTTACATTTATTTTTCTAAGAGCATCCTCCATTGTTAAAAGAAATAGGGGCTTATTGGAGTCAGGAGGGCTATAAACACACAAAATCACATGCTCCTCCACTTCTGCACACGCGAGCTCACATACTCGTTCAACAGAGAGATTGCAAATATCTAGTCGCTCTTTACACTTCAGGTGTTGTCTAACCATGATTAAGGTTCCCCCACCTTCTGCTGACGCTCTCTGGAACGAACTGGCTATCTTAAAATTATCCACGTTAAATAACATTTTATCTGCTCTCAGAAAAGTTTCTGTGAAGCATAGAATATCTACATTATATCTCTCAGCAAATAATTCTACATCTAAAATTTTGCCAGAGAAGCGATTTATGTTTTGATGTGACATTATTAAACAATGACTCTGCTTCTCTGTTGTCGCTGTGGTTAGTTTAAATTATTTTGGTTTACCACCTTAATATTAGCATGACTATTATTAAAAACATAAGTAGTGGATGGAGACTTTGTCATGCTACTAATGACAGAGTTTATATTATAAGCCAATAGTGTTGTTATTTGACGTTTGAATTTAGTTGGTAGGTACACGGAATTCCTAGTCAGTTTTAATTTACCAACAAACTTGTTTGTGTCAAAGAACATGAACTTGTCGCTATAATGACTTACCAAGAAATGAATGTGCTTATTTAGCATATGTATACAGTCGTTTTGACTATCTGACAAGTGGTTGAGGTATGGGAAAGCACATAATATTATTTTGTGACAGTTTAGTGATAACAGCTGGGCAACACTATCAGTGATGTCTTTTTTACGAACATTAGTACTATTACCTATAAACACAGTTAGGTCGGTATGCTTGTTAAATTTATTATTAAGGAGTGATTTTATAATTTGATTGTATGTTAACCCAGGCATACAATTATTTAAAAAAGAATGATTCAGGCTGTTACCTAGTAAGTCTCCCAAACCCTTACCTAGGTCATCTGAATACATAATTGAGCTATAACATACGTGATCATTTGAAGCATTGGTACTTATATTTATAACAGAAGACAAGTCATGAACAGTTGAAGCTGGTTCCTCTGTGTTAAAGTTACAGTCATATGATTCCTCAACTCGGGACAGGCCCTTTGTTAACTCGGTTGGGAAATCATTACTACTTGATTTATTTATGTAAGTACAATGAGTGTTGTTGAATGAGATTGAGTCCACTCTGTCTACATTACATGTACATGCATTACACATTGCAACTAACTCGTTAGCAGCTAAGATATGCTCTTTGATTTGCTTCTGAGAGCTCACATATTTAGAGTATAGTGAATTAAGTGAGTTCTCTAACCTCTTTATATCAGACTGTAAGTACTGAGTGTCCATTTCGTAGATATTTTTACTATCTTCTAATTTAATTTGAAAGTTATTAAGTTTATTAATTAATTCAATACGTTCTTTTCTCAATTGAATATTTTTAGAAAAGTGCTTTTTGAACTTTTTGCATTTATTAATAATTTTATTAAGTTTTATGTATTTTTTTATTTTATTATGACTTAATTTATGAGCATTTTGAGGCAGGTCTGACATAGGGTCAGAGCTGGGACTAACTAATTCACAGAATAGGTTTTGTGTTGCAACAGACTGTGCACACTTTTTTTCATTCTGCAAGTTTTTTATCTGTAGATTTGCATTAACTAACTGATCTTCTAGGTACCTGGCTTTACATAATGCTTCCTCATAAAAATCACTACATTGACTAAAACTGTCCGTCACCACCTGAAGTTTGTCCCGTTCATCCACAACATCCAGGTATTGCTGATGTAGATCTACTAGCTCCCTTTTCAAGCTTGAGTTTTTGTCAACAAACTTTACTTCCTCTTCACTGTCCTCCCTCTCCTGCAGGAGTTGTTGACACTGGCTTTGTGTAGCTTTCAGCTGTTTCAGTGCTGCACTCAACTTATGCTCCATTTCTAGGGCAGTAGCCCTACGGGTCATTGTTGGCATATTGTGAGGATAGGTAACTGAAAGTGGAAATAAAGAAACAGTGAGTAAGACTTTATTCAAGGAAACAGATAGAAATGGGGAAAAAGTGAGAATGAGGTGGATATTTAAGAATAAAAGCTACTGGAAGAAATTCGATAAGAGGCTGCTGATATAGGGAATAGAGTGAAGAAATTATTTTAATCCAAATTAACTACCTACTAACTTTGAGAATATGTCTACAGTATTAATTTTATTACTATTGGAGCTACAATTTTAACAATATAAAAATCTACTAAGTATAGCCAATAATTGCTTAATATATCGGAAGAAAAGTACTTATTTGGTTAACGTTTTAATAAGTACAAGTAATTTTTTCTTCCACCCTACAAACTTGTTAAAAAAAGTGAAATGTTAAACTACAAAAGAAAACTTTGTATGTACTTAACAGGGTCAGGGACTTGATTGATAAGGCTAAAATAGAAAATAAAAGTAAACGATACTCCCCGTTCCATCCAAAACTTCGAGCATCAGCTGTTGACAACAAAGGTTACCGGCTTTTGAAAGTAACCAAAGAATGAGTTATACTCCAGTTATTCTTATGCAAACAATAATCCGTATTATTTGTCGTGTGTAGATGAGTTTAAATATAAAATACACGCTAATAGCACTTAGTTATTAGATTTAAATCAATTTTAAATACGAGCAAATTATTTGACATGTCACTCAATCAGTGTTGCCACCACCTTCACCACCACTTCAACCACTACTTACTTTCGCTTACGGCTCTATCGTATACCGTGAAGGCTTGTGGTTCTGGCAATGATTTATACTGGGTGTCAGGGAAACGCTTCCGAAAACGAAGATAGGTGATAGTGCTGGTGATTACCGATACGAAACCGATATGCGATTCTTTTTTTAGATAGTTTCATATATTTTTTAGCATTTTTCAAACAAAAACCCATTCATTTACTTAATAATATCAGCTGGCGCTAGGGGTGAAAGACATCCGCTGGCATACGCAGTCCGTGTCGTAGCGAGCGTAGGTAGGTAAGGTACGCGCGGCATTGATCCCGAGTTTTGTACGCTTTACATTGCGGATTTGCAAAATACCAAATCACTAAAAAAACAAATATAAGGCTTATGGTTATTGGTATTCAATTGTGTTTAGATAGTATAATAATATATGCAATAATAGCCTTTCAGTTTCGGGAGCGTTTCCCTGACACCCAGTATGTAAGTTACTGCGTCAGTTCAGGTATGACTATGACCCGAGAAATTATGCTGTAGTTGAGGACAGCATACATTTGAGTAACAAAGTTATAAACCCGTGTGAAGAGTAGTACAGTACGCGCAATTTAACTTGGCCGGAGTGAAGTTGTCACTAAACCGTCGCAGTAATAATTTTATGGGTGTCAGTAGGAGGCGGGGAAACATGTGCAGTAAACTTCACTCCGGTTAAGTTATTTTTTGCGTACTGTATAATCAAAACGTCTCACCCCCAGTTTCCGAAAGGCTGGTCAACGGAAAAATTTACTAATCAGCTGTCAAATCTCAGGTCAAGCGTTGTGATTGGTTGTTAACATTTTTGTTGGCCAATCACAGGAGCTGACATGAGATTTGACAACAGATCAAATTGATCAGCCTTCCAGAAACTGGGGGTTAATAAATCCAATTGGTTGTGTTAATGGTGGTTTCGGTGGCGGGCAGGCTGACGGGCGCACAGCAGCGCTGCATCAACCTGGGCTCGTACAACTACCTGGGGTTCGCGGAGGGCGCGGGCGGCAGCACGCAGGGCGCCGTGGCGGGCGCCGCGCGGCGCCTGGGGCTGGCGCTGTGCTCGCCGCGCGCCGAGCTGGGCGACACCGCGCTGCACCGCCGGCTGGAGGACGCCACCGCGAGCTTCCTCGGCGTCGAGGTGCGCTCACTGCCCACTAGCATGCTGTTGTCTGTCTTCCGTCTCAAGTTGACATCCGAATGTTGCAGTTCACTTGATCTGCTTGTTAAAGAATGTGCCTAAATATTTTATGCTATGCCTATTATTACAACCTGCTGCCGAATTGCGTAACTCACTCGCGATCGCAATCATCTGGATTTCAATGTTCATTGCTCCGTGTGTTTTGACAATCCGTGTTACTGGCAACTAGTTACCACGCAATGAATATTGCTTTAATTTCAAAATGAAAGCTAATGTCGAAGTTAATGCATTACACACGATTGCCCCACTGGTCAACAAAACGTCTACCTAATTACACAATATTTAATGTTATAGGAGGAGCACGTAGCGTAGCGCAGTCAATAGAAATATTTAGTGTATGATTCCAGGCAGCGATGGTGGTGGGCATGGGGTTCGGCACCAACACGCTGGGGCTGCCGGGGCTGCTGGGCCCGGGCTGCCTGGCGCTGAGCGACGAGAACAACCACGCGTCGCTCATCCTGGGGCTGCGCCTGGCGCGCACCGCCGTGCGCGTGTTCCGCCACAACGACGTGCGCCACCTGGAGCAGCTGGCGCGCGCCGCCCGCGCCGAGGGCAAGTGGCGCAAGATCGTCATCGTGAGTAGCCCCACGCACTTACTGACTCGGCTTATCACATCGTCGTCTGATCAATATACACCGCGCTGAGGGCAAGTGGCGCAAGATCGTCATCGTGAGTAGCCCCACGCACTTACTGACTCGGCTTATCACATCGTCATCTGATCAATATACACCGCGCTGAGGGCAAGTGGCGCAAGATCGTCATCGTGAGTAGCCCCACGCACTTACTGACTCGGCTTATCACATCGTCGTCTGATCAATATACACCGCGCTGAGGGCAAGTGGCGCAAGATCGCCGATCGTCATCATGAGTAGCCCTACTCACTTACTGACTCGGTTGAATTTTCATTCCACTGGCGCTCGAATGGTTCATCGCATATTAATGTATCAAAAATGGAAGCTCATAGTGTTTATACAGAGTGGATATAACAATACGACATTAAATAAAACCACATACAGATTATCACGTCCACTGATCGTATCATCATCATCATCATTTCAGCCGAAAGACGTCCACTGCTGGACATAGGCCTCCCCCAAGCATCGCCACAACGACCGGTCCTGTGCCTAATAAATATTAATCAAATCAAAATTAATTAATTTCATTAATTTTGAATGTAGAACCATTTTTCTAGGCAAAGATCGTTAGGTCAAACACATGTGCGAATCCATATGATTTTACTCTCTTTCTCAATAATTACAGATGATTACAAATGGTGTTACTTACTATTTCGATTTTTTTTTAATGTTTGATAAACAACAACAACAACATTCAATGTACCGTATTTATTGCAAATAAAGATATTGTAGAATAGAATAGAATAGAATAGTATTTATTTGCATCAAACATGGTACAATAAGGTGTTAGAAAACATTATTTTGAACTAATACATGTTCCACCAGGTACTGGCATACAAATTTTTCCATAATGCATGTTAAATAAATAAATAAATATTTAACAATACTTTTAAATTACAATGTGTATTGTATTGTAACAACTTATTAATGTGTTTAAACTCTTTAGACTAGTAATAACCGTGTTTTCATTTATTGTCTTATTGCCATATCCACGTTGTATACTGGGTGTCTGGGAAACGCTTCCGAAAACGAAGATAGGTACTGATGCTGGTGCTGGTGATTACTAATACGAAACCACATAGATTTAGATTTTTTTGTATATTTTTTTTGCATTTTTCATACATAACCAGCTTTGGGCAGTTAAATAAAACTGATTTACAAAAAAACCCATTTATTACTTAATTTTTTAACTATCGCAGTGTAATTCAAAAAAATAAATATCAGCTGGCGCTAGGGGTGAACGACATCCGCTCGCATACGCAGTCCGTGTCGTAGCGAGTGTAGGTAGGTTAGGTACACGCGGCATTGATACCGAGCATTGTAAGCTTTACATTGCGGGTTTGCAAAATACCAAATCACCAAAACAATGAGTATAAGGCTAATGGTTATTGGTATTCGATTGTGTTTAGGTCAAGGAACTTATATATCAAGCTGGAAAGCGGACGGCTGACTAAAATTCGGTCCGATGATTGGAGAGCCCAATGTCTTGTCTCTTTCTATGGGGTGTCCATACATGCAGGAAAGGGACAGCGGGCTCTCGGTAATGCTATCTCAGAAACTCCCGGTATTTTCTCCCTGATTTTGATAAAAGATTTTGGACCTTATATGAATGGGATATTATTAATTTTTGAATTTCTTAAATTTCTCCGTCCGCATTCTATCTTGGGTAAAAATTCTTTGGTTTAGGTAGTATAATAATAGCTTTTCAGTTTCGGAAGCGTTTCCCTGACACCCAGTATACATATACGTTTGCAGGTGGTAGAAGGTGTATACAGCATGGAGGGCTCCATCGTGCCGCTGGCGGCGCTGGTGGCGCTGAAGCGGCGGCTGGGCCTGCAGCTGTACCTGGACGAGGCGCACAGCGTGGGCGCGCTGGGCCCGCGCGGCCGCGGCGTCACGGACCACGCCGGCGTGGACCCGCGGGACGTGGACGTACTCATGGGCACCTTCACCAAGAGCTTCGGCGCCGCCGGCGGATACATCGCCGGTATGTCACCTGCGGGGTTACTCTTGAAAATAATACCAATGTCAAAAAGTGGCAAGATAAATGGGTAATCTTGATTAAAAATATACACAATACACAATTTTAATTCTAAGGTTTAAATTAAATTAAATATTCTTTTCTCCCACTTGCTCGGAAATTGGTTCATTATTCAAAAAAAAGAATACAACAACAACAACAATCGGCTCTTTTCCGTACGCAACGAAATAACAGGCCGGTAATATCCAACAGGACAATAATATAAATTACTGGAAACTTTTAATTTTTTAAATTATGCTACCGAGGTTTTTAAGTACACACTTACATAAATTAGGTGTTTTTAGGTACAAAATATTTATCAGGCATATACAGGCTGAATGCGCATTTTTTTTTTCAAAACGTTGAAAATAGAACAAGATCCGCGCGCGCGCGAATTGGTGTGAATGAAAATGAGATACTGTTGAATCAATTTGTGTTGTGTTTCCTCGCAAATAAGTGAAAAGTACTATACAAGTCTTGGCCGAAATAGCAATTAACGGCCTCGTTTAGTTAAAAAGGACTCGGCTTGCACCTCGTCCTTTTAAAATCACTTGGGTCAATATTACTCGGCCGTAAATTGCTTCATTTCAGGCCTCGACAGTAATGTACTATTATTCGGGCATCTAGGACCCATAATGTGTTAGTACAAACTTAACAACTATTATATTGTTAGTAATAATTCAATAAAATACACTAAAATCTACGTTTTGTCTGGATTTTCTCCACATGTATCGCTATACAACGAATCAAGTACAGAGAATCCAGACGGCTGGCTATCATAGCCATTACGTGATTGGGGCTGGCTCGCACTCTGCAGAGCAAGGATGCACATCGTTTGCGAATAGTGGTGTAGAAGCAGTCTACTCCTGCTACTGCAAACATTCTTGATGCACTGCAGAATCGAGGCAGCCCCACCAACGCCCGGAAAGCGTTATTAAATTGAACCCGTAGAGCTTTGTACGATTTTTGAGTATACCTTGCCCACAGTGCACTGGTGTAAAAAGACGTACAATACGCTTGGAACAAGGTGATCTTAGCCTCCAGAATTAATTCTAAAAACTCTAAATTCTTAACCAATCTAGTGCCAATTTTGTATTTTATAGTACGATTTGACATTAGCCCATTGCCGATCGATCGGAATTATTTTCAAGAATAAGGCAGCTGTCCCTCCCTCTACACGTTCATGTATCATTTGCTGGGGTGCTTATGCCGATGATCATCATTTCAGCCGAAAGACGTCCACTGCTGGACATAGGCCTCCTCCCCCAATCAGTTTGGGGAGATATGACATAATCGCCACGCTTGGCGGGTTGGCGACCGCAGTTGGTTGGTTAAATACTCAGAACGCTGCTGCCCATCCTCTGGAGAATCCCTTAGTCGCCTTTTACGTCCCAATAGAAGATGTAGGTTATGCCAATGATAACTATGTTCATTTTTTGTATGTATGATGGCAGTCATAAAAATACTGTAAATTCATAATCCCATCCCACTAATATATAAATGCGAAAGTGTGTGTTGGTTTGTTCCTCTTTCGCGCAGCACCGGAGCAACAAATGACGTAACTTTTTGTATAGAAAGTTTATGGACTGAAAAATGATATAGATTACTTACATACAAGGTGTCCCACTGCGAAAGTAGGTTTGTTGGTTTGTTCCTCTTTCGCGCAGCAACAAAGCAACAAATCGACATGATTTCTATCGCTCTAAGGTTTGCTGTTAGAAAACTCAGTTCTGAGTTAAGCTCGCCGATGTACATAAACTTTCCTACTGTTATATAAATGTATATCTGTGTGTACAATAAAGAATAAGAATAAGAATTTCTTGCGATGACATAGTTTATGAACCGAAAAGTGAAATAGATTACTTACATACAGGTTGTCGCATTGCAAAAGTGGGTTAGTTGGTTTGTTCCTCCGGGACCCATCCGAAAACCAGCGCTGCAACATTTCGGTGTTGTAGCATATGCTGAGATGGGTTCCTTTTTTAGTCTCATACAGGCATGTAAATTTTAAGTTTATTGTTAATATACTATTTTTAGTTTTTTTAGTCTCGCCTGTACCGAGACTGAAATAAATGTTTACTTTCTTTCTTTCCTCTTTCGCGCAGCACCGAAGCAACAAACTGACACGATTTCTTGAGAGATAGTTTATGGACTGAAAAGTGACATAGATTACTTATATACAGGTTGACGCATTGCAAAAGTGGGTTAGTCGGTTTGTTACTCTTTCGCGCAGCACCGAAGCAACAAACTGACATGATTTCTTGAGAGATAGTTTATGGACTGAAAAGTGAAGATAGTTTATGGACTGAAAAGTGACATAGATTACTTACATACAGGCTGTCCCATTGCGAAATTTGGTTTGTTGGTTTGTTCCTCTTTCGACGGATTGACGTGATTTTTTGCACGGAAATAGTTGATGGGCGGAAAAATAACATATCATCATCATCATCATTTCAGCCGAAAGACGTCCACTGCTGGACATAGGCCTCCCCCAAGTATCGCCACAACGACCGGTGCTGCGCTTTCCGCATCCAGCGGATGAACATATGCTACTTATAAAACGTGTATCAGAAATGCGTGGTCATGTTTGAAGAGCTTATTCAGGGGATGCTATCGAACAACCTTTCCTACGGGGTATAAATCAGTTGTTCCCTTGTTTCATCCATTTTGTCGAGCGACATCGATGATTTTGTGGGAAACAGCTAGATTTTTTCTGCGATTTCTTCGTTGGTCTCATAATTAAAGTTGTGCCAGTCTATGCTCTGAATGAGTTCTCCAAATATGGCGGTGCATGTCATGTCTGTATACATGTGTCCCGTTGCGGAAGTGTTTGTTGGATAGTTCCTCTTTAACAGAACAACAGATTGACGTGATTTTTTGCGTAGAGATAGTTGATGGGTCGGAAAGTAACATGGGCGGGCTACTTATATACAGGATGTCCTATTGCGAAAGTGTGTTCGTTCCTGTATCACACAGTAATGGAGCCACAGAACGACATCCGGTATATACTTGTACTTTTTATCCTGTAAAATGCACGGTTCCTGTGGAAATAAAAACCAAGAGAGCGAAGCCGCGGGTAAAAGCTAGTCCTTAGCGTTCTTAAGTAGACTCAACATACACAAATATCTCAACAATACCGTTATTTTGTCATTTCAGGTTCCTCAAAGTTGATAAATTGGATCCGTTTACACGGGCACGCACACACGTATGCACACGCGATGTCGCCGCCCGTCGCGCAGCAGATACTGTCGGCCATGAGCCTGCTGGACACGCCCAGCGGCAGGCAGCGGGTGCACACGCTCAGGGACAACACGCACTACTTCAGAGAACAGTAAGTCATCAGCTCAGGCGCCCGTCGCGCAGCAGATACTGTCGGCCATGAGCCTGCTGGACACGCCCAGCGGCAGGCAGCGGGTGCACACGCTCAGGGACAACTCGCACTACTTCAGAGAACAGTAAGTCATCAGCTCAGGCGCCCGTCGCGCAGCAGATACTGTCGGCCATGAGCCTGCTGGACACGCCCAGCGGCAGGCAGCGGGTGCACACGCTCAGGGACAACTCGCACTACTTCAGAGAACAGTAAGTCATCAGCTCAGGCGCCCGTCGCGCAGCAGATACTGTCGGCCATGAGCCTGCTGGACACGCCCAGCGGCAGGCAGCGGGTGCACACGCTCAGGGACAACTCGCACTACTTCAGAGAACAGTAAGTCATCAGCTCAGGCGCCCGTCGCGCAGCAGATACTGTCGGCCATGAGCCTGCTGGACACGCCCAGCGGCAGGCAGCGGGTGCACACGCTCAGGGACAACTCGCACTACTTCAGAGAACAGTAAGTCATCAGCTCAGGCGCCCGTCGCGCAGCAGATACTGTCGGCCATGAGCCTGCTGGACACGCCCAGCGGCAGGCAGCGGGTGCACACGCTCAGGGACAACTCGCACTACTTCAGAGAACAGTAAGTCATCAGCTCAGGCGCCCGTCGCGCAGCAGATACTGTCGGCCATGAGCCTGCTGGACACGCCCAGCGGCAGGCAGCGGGTGCACACGCTCAGGGACAACTCGCACTACTTCAGAGAACAGTAAGTCATCAGCTCAGGCGCCCGTCGCGCAGCAGATACTGTCGGCCATGAGCCTGCTGGACACGCCCAGCGGCAGGCAGCGGGTGCACACGCTCAGGGACAACTCGCACTACTTCAGAGAACAGTAAGTCATCAGCTCAGGCGCCCGTCGCGCAGCAGATACTGTCGGCCATGAGCCTGCTGGACACGCCCAGCGGCAGGCAGCGGGTGCACACGCTCAGGGACAACTCGCACTACTTCAGAGAACAGTAAGTCATCAGCTCAGGCGCCCGTCGCGCAGCAGATACTGTCGGCCATGAGCCTGCTGGACACGCCCAGCGGCAGGCAGCGGGTGCACACGCTCAGGGACAACTCGCACTACTTCAGAGAACAGTAAGTCATCAGCTCAGGCGCCCGTCGCGCAGCAGATACTGTCGGCCATGAGCCTGCTGGACACGCCCAGCGGCAGGCAGCGGGTGCACACGCTCAGGGACAACTCGCACTACTTCAGAGAACAGTAAGTCATCAGCTCAGGCGCCCGTCGCGCAGCAGATACTGTCGGCCATGAGCCTGCTGGACACGCCCAGCGGCAGGCAGCGGGTGCACACGCTCAGGGACAACTCGCACTACTTCAGAGAACAGTAAGTCATCAGCTCAGGCGCCCGTCGCGCAGCAGATACTGTCGGCCATGAGCCTGCTGGACACGCCCAGCGGCAGGCAGCGGGTGCACACGCTCAGGGACAACTCGCACTACTTCAGAGAACAGTAAGTCATCAGCTCAGGCGCCCGTCGCGCAGCAGATACTGTCGGCCATGAGCCTGCTGGACACGCCCAGCGGCAGGCAGCGGGTGCACACGCTCAGGGACAACACGCACTACTTCAGAGAACAGTAAGTCATCAGCTCAGGCGCCCGTCGCGCAGCAGATACTGTCGGCCATGAGCCTGCTGGACACGCCCAGCGGCAGGCAGCGGGTGCACACGCTCAGGGACAACTCGCACTACTTCAGAGAACAGTAAGTCATCAGCTCAGGCGCCCGTCGCGCAGCAGATACTGTCGGCCATGAGCCTGCTGGACACGCCCAGCGGCAGGCAGCGGGTGCACACGCTCAGGGACAACACGCACTACTTCCGTATCCCTTGTCAAACCGTATCCCTTGGCGGCATTCGAACTCGAAGTTAAAGCTCATTTAAACCAGGTCGACTTCACTTGCCTGCCGACCAAATCGATGTAAACACCAAGTCGTTTAATGACTTCATTTTGCAACTAAGTTTACCTATATTTGCACCACCTTCTTCAAGCCAGGCACTCTCCGAAGGCGACAGTCGACCTAGTGCAAATGAGTCATCACACTTACAACATTAAAAGCCTTTGCAGAGATATGCAGACTTCGTCACGCACGCGGATTAGCCCCGCGAGCGTGCTCCATGCATGCGTAACATTGTTTCATAAATTTCAGTATGCGAGGCTGGGCGTGCCGGGGCGGGGCGGGGCGGGGCTAATCCGCGTCCGTGACGTGACTAAATATGCATATCTCCGAAAACGCCCTAAATAATAAGCATCACACGTCACCGCGGAGTCGTACGACCGGGTGGAAACATGGTATGGCTTTAGGTGGCTCGGAAACTGCCGATCACTACAGTTGAATACACTGGACAGTCGTCAGGACCTTGATGGTTGGCGTTTGTGGAAAGTGGCGCTTGCTATACGAGAATTATAAACTTGTTCGATAGTATAACCACACTTTTTGTGTATTTGTGAGGATGGCAATTTTTTCCGTGTGGTGCCGGACATAAAGAATAGCACCACTCTTGTCTCATCTCATGGGTGTCGTAAAAGGTGACTAAGGGATTCACCAGAGGGTGGGCAGTAGCGTTCTCTGAGTATATAACCAATCAACTGCGGTCGCCAATTCGCCTGCCAAGCGTGGCGATTATGGCATATCCCCCCCTTAATGAGGGCTATGTTGAGCAGTGGACGTATTTCGGCTGAAATGATGATGATGAATGATGAGGATGGCAATACTATAAGTAAAAACTAGTGTATGTTTTTGTCAGTCAATTATCATGAAACTTTCAAAAATTGCGTAGAACGTGTACTCGTGGTAGTCGCGGCTAACAAGTAGTGGCGTGTGCAGGCTCCGGCAGATGGGCGTGGTGACGTTCGGGCACCGCGACTCGCCGGTGGTGCCCATGCTGGTGTACACGTTCAGCAAGATGGCGGCCACGGTGGAGCGGCTCACGGCGCGCCGCATCGCCACCGTGGGCGTGGGCTTCCCCGCCACGCCGCTCAACAAGGCGCGCATACGGTAACCCTCGCCATGCTAATATACTAACATACTAAATAGTTTACGTCGTCAACGTTTAGCTTGACGACGTCTGTGGTCTAGTGGTTCGAGTGTCTGACTGCTGATCACGAGGTCGTGGGTTCGATTCCCACAGGACACAAATATTTATGTGATGAGCATAAGTGTGTGCTGGTCTGGGTGCCGTGGCAGCCGCCCGTGTCCTCCATAATGTCGGTATGGGTGGTATCATGGTATGCCACTCGTCAAATGTCTTTGATCTTTGTCCAATCGTATTTCTTTGATGATCAGTGTTAATATACATTCCGGCTCAAGTCTTTACATTTTTAAACCCGGACTACAAATGAAGCTCCGCCCAGACGCTCCCCGGATGCCCTCCAAACTAGGACAAATCCGGGGGAACCCGGACGGATGGCAACCCTAAGTGAAAATCATCCAATTTCTTTGATCAAAGTCACATTGGACAAAGAAATTTGACGAGTTGTTTACCTCCCTATGTCCCCCGCAGGTTCTGCCTGTCGGCGTCGCACTCGCGCGAGCAGCTGGACGAGTGCCTGGCCGCCGTCCGCGCCGTGGTGGGCGAGCTGGGGCTGGCCTACTCGCGCCACTAGCGCGCACACACGCACACACACTACCACGTTACCTCGTACTGTTTATTTATCGTATACAAGATATACTCAATAAATTATTTTCTCACGTTATTTACTCTTTTATTCAGCTTGACGTTCCCGAAAGTTATTTTTTCAGTTACAACAAAATTCAATAGATTAATGAAAAAAAAAAACAATCAAAAAGAATCAATCTTTTTTTTTTTTTTTCGATATAATCTTTCAAATATGAGGACATCTACGATACAGGCCAATGAACAGTACTTCCCGACCAGTTCGACCCAGAAACCAAACCCAAAGCCCAGGTTATATCATATAATATACGCACATTTATAAATCCTCCTTCAGAACTTTTATTAATAAATATTGTAATCTGATAAGAAAGTTTTTATATGTAACTGTATCGGCTTATTATTAGTGGACGTTTTTACTAGTGATAACTAGAAGCATGTTAGTAAAACGCCTGTTATCTATTGATTCACTTTCCTGTTATGTTGGAGCCACCTTATCGCGATATGAATTTGTCGTTATATGCATACGTACATTTGCACCAGTGTATTTGGGGTGTATAATCTGTATATCGCGATAACAGGAATATTCGCGGAAGCTCGATGAGTGTGTTGAAACTTAATAATCGAAGTACCTTTTAGCTTATACATTGTTTAACTCTGCATAATGAGATGTAGGACATGAAGAAAAAACCTCACGTGCGATCGGTTTGTCATCCCCAATTGGGTATTGACCATGGTCAGTGTAGTAGACCAATCAACTGGACTGAGAATATAGGGGAGGAATGATGATGTATACAAGTGGATATGATAACTTCAAAGTTCATTGCACTTGACACGATGTTGTGCTGATAATGTTTATTTCCGGGATCACCAAATTCCTTTCGTCCACGACCTGCCAAAAGATAAAGTCCCAACTGACCCACATACATCCGCGAGCGCTTGCTTATCTACAGAGACTACAAGCTCAAATCACTCATTGAATCACATATCCATATCTGGTTATCAGGCCGCGGTGCAGATATGGTAGATAACACCGGGATTCGCCTAGTTTACACGATACACCACGCTCGAGGCATCCGTCTTTAGAAACTTGTTATGTATTGTGTGTTGAAGACACGTAAATTGTGAATGCAATGTGTGTCTGAGAGTGTGGCCAACGCTGGTGCAGTGAGACCATGTCGGTGCGCGCGCTGGTGGTGCTGGCCACGCTGGCCGCGGCGCAGCTGGACGTGGAACCCAACGTGACCGTCATATGGAAACAGTGAGCTGGTTCACCCGTCTTTTCTACATCCAATGTTAACAATAATTTTAAGTGTGGTTTTTTTTAATAGGGTGGCGAAACGAGCTAAAGGCCCACCTGATGTTGAGCGGTTACCTTTGCCCATAACATATAATTTATGCTGGATTACCTTTTATTAGATAGATAGATCATTTATTTGGCAGAATATGGTACAATACAGTTGTTACAAAAAAAATTGGATACATCATATCATCATATCAACCTCTTCATCAACGAAAGCAAATCATAACAGAAGCGTTAAGATAGTAAGAGAAGCTCTACATTTTTTTAAACAAAGAAATATTGGCGCTTGCGTTCGCGCTGCTCTTTCGTGTGCACTCAAAGTAGGTCCAGCCCAAATAATTTCACTTCGTCATCATCATCATTTCAGCCGAAAGACGTCCACTGCTGGACATAAGCCTCCCCCAAAGCATCGCCACAACGACCGGTCCTGCTCCTTCCGCATCCAGCGGATTCCCGCGACCTTCACCAGGTCGTCGGTCCACCTTGTGGAATAATAAAATTTCACTTACAAAAGGTTTATTTCTATAAGTATATGAAAAAAGTTTGTATATTTATCTCTCGTTTGTTTAAGCACAGTGAAAGAAGGCTCAAATACTTTTATATGAAAAGAAAAGACGTAAAACTCTCTAAAATGCGCCTAAAATGGAGTAATGTTTACGCTAATCCTAAAAAAATGTCTCGTTTCGCTCGCGCCAGTATGCAAGTTTCTTTACGGCTTTGTCCCGTGTAGATTTTCAAAGTTCTTGTTGTTTTTCATAATTTAGGTTAGATTTTAAATAATTCGTAAATAGAGCTGTAGGGTCGCGATTTTTTTCCTAGGGCTTTATAAAAACATGAAGAACTTTCGTTTGTTATATTATTTTGCCCTTAATTTTAAAATTTGATTAATCACCGTATTTTTTTTTTTAAAGGCACCTTTCTTAGCCTTGAACCAATATCGGATTTTTATAAAAAAGAAATATTATACAAATAAATTAAAATTACATTTATATACATATTCATAAGATTCAAGACCAAGAAAGATTGAGATTTAAGGATCAGTACATATTCCCAATTTTAAAAAAAACAGCATCCGCTAATTTCAATGTAAAATTCTGCATTAGCATCCGCTGATGTGATCGAATTCTGGATCAGCAACAACCTTTGTACAAAGTTATAAAGTCGTAGCGCTGAGGGCCCGAAATCGTTTGTCTTCTATTCTAAGGTTAAAGATTATATTTATACCTAGTTTCGACTCAATCCAGCCATGCAATAATATTCTCCCATACAAAATTTATATCCCTATTGCCACCTTTCGGCGCCAGTAGCCTGGGCGACCTTTGCGCTGCCACTGATAACGCCGTTGAAGTGGCTAAGTTTTGGGCTTGCCAAGTCTGACCCAAGAGATTACTCTTACATACTATACTATACCATCGACACGAAGAAGAAGAACCTTTTTTAGCCACAATTTTGGAAAAAGATTATTTTCCCAAGTTTCAAGTGAATCGATCCAGGAGAAAAGATTTTTCACAGAAACTAACACCATATTTCTCCCCCTTAGGGTTATATTTCCAAAAATCCTTTCTTAGTGGATGCTTACGTAACGAAAGGAACCTATTGTCCAAATATGTAGTAGAAGTAAGTAGTTCTAGATTTTTTTCATTTACGACTTCAGTAAAAAGTATAATGTTATAAATTATATGGTAATTTTAAGTTTACCTATAGAGTACGGCATCGCTCGACAGATTGGCGTTCGAGGAGACGCACGAGCTGGAGGTGAACGCGTCCGTCGAGTACATCCTGCCGTTCATACCGGTGAGTCAAGCAAGTTCAGTCTCTGTACTGATACCTATAATTTTGATTTATATATAAAATTACCAATCACGAAAAATACACCGTTAAGCAACACTGATAAACAAGGAGGTGGTGCATCTGATTCTTGATTAACGAAAACATCTATAGTAGGTACGCGACAGGTCGGGAGAGCGCGTGACGGTGAGTTGCGTGCATGACGCCGGGCGGGGCGGCCACCGCGTTGCAACCAATGATGAAAGAAGCTACTTACTACAAAAGTAACTTCTTTAATCGTTGGTTGCAACTCAAACGTCACGCGCCTCCCCGACCTATCGCCTACCGTACACGCTGAAGTATCACTTTGCACTTGCCTGTGCAATCACATATTTACCAGTAAGCGTGTGCGTGTGGAAAACAACGATTGTAAGTTATAACAAACTTGAGCACAAGAAGCGTACACGATTTGTCCTACTAGAGATATAAATTTGACATAAGCTCCATACATTTTATGTCAAATTTCTATCTCTAGTAGGGCAAATCGTGGATAGAAAGGTTATTAATTTTGGCCGATAGTGGCTGTGGTATATGGACTTGACACGGAGAAAATGCCTTTCGCATATCACACCACCCGGGGAGGCGCCTTGACTACTATTCTCTTTCAGCGATGTCCGGGCACACCTGGGATATCACCGTACTCAAGGGCCGTGCAATGTAGGCCATAGACCCCAAGTCTATCGTCCACTGGCCCCTTTAGGGTAGCATTAGTAGGTCGCCATAATGATGCCTGCGCCGACCCGTTTTACGTCGGGTCGGATCCGCGAAGGAGTCCTCCCTGACCCATTCCGCCGCTTCCTTATGCGAGATACCTTCCTTGCAGAAGGACGCAACTGCCTCCCAGGCTCTTCTATTATCAGCCATGGCCCTGACCACGGCCGGTAGTGAGAGGTCTCCTCCGATTGCCGCAATGAGAGCAAGGCGCTGCACCACCCAGATGGGGCACTGCACTAGAGTATGAAGCAGTGGCGTGCATTGGCCTACTTCACTTGAATTTAATTGTGGTGTAAGTTATTGATTTTTTGATGTAGGAAGATTAATTTAGCATTAATAGGTCTATTTTAAGATACATAATCATCGTACTGTGAAAAAAATATAATAACTTACACCACTATTGAATTTGAATGAGGAAGGCAGTAGGTATTGCCTAATTGCCTATATGCAATGCACGCCACTGGTATGAAGGGCCGTGCCTCCCTGTGCCATATCTTCACGACTTTAGGTATAGGGCGTCTGCCACTTTCCGCCTGGTGGTCCGCTTCCTGAGATCTCGACGAGCACCTGGGTCCTCGAACACCTAGTTTAACATTTTGACATATGTTAACAAATAAATTGTTTTTTTTTGTGCCATCCTTTTTCATACGTCCATGGTGCCCAAGTTTAGAACTGAGTAGTTATCGTAAAGCTTCTGAGTCAGATCTAGAGAGGCTCGTTTGCACTTTTAACATTTTACCTCTTTACTTACTGGTTCCTTTCCGCACTGCACCTCACAGGCACATGCCTGCTCCTATGCAAAATTTTCAGTAAGTGCATTCAATTTACTGTTTCCAGAACTCAAATCAGGGCCTGTGGCCAGTCCGGGTGTGGATCAAAACGGATGGAGGTGACACCGCGCGCCCTCTGCTGGTCACTGCTAGACGGAGAATAGGTAAAATGAAGCGATTTAGTGGTCCGAACAACTAACTCTAACTATATTATAAGGAAATTTAAATGGGTCATTTTAATCTCTAGGAATTTGTTCAGTAGCCTGTATCTATGTAGATGATAATGGTGTCGATTCTCTTGTTCACGAACTAAACTTATTTTAAACTATCGCTCTCTTTTACTAATAGTAGATACAAGAAAGGGATGGCAACCATTTAAGAGCTGTCAAATTAGACGAAATTAAAATTTCCATACAAGTTTAGTCGTGATCTCGGAACGTGCCCACTAAAATACAAAGAAATGTAACACGTAAACTAATTTGACAGTTCTAAAATGGTTGCCATCCCTTTCTTGTATCTACTTTTAGTAAAAGAGAGCGATAGTTTAAAATAAGTTTAGTTCGTGAACAAGAGAATCGACACCAATAAGGACTCTGCATTAAACCAAAATGGAAACTTATGGTAATACTTGGTAACACGTTTTCCTTAGTATTCTTACACACCGATTGAACGTGTTTGTATGTGGGAGATGTGTCACTGACACACAGCATAGATACCGTACCTTATCTATTAAATATAATACAGATTTTATATTTATTTGTCATATTTCTACTGTTTACAATCAATCAATTAATCAATATAAAATACAGCTACCATAAAAATATGTAGATATAGTTAGGTTTCCACTGACTTATCAGTGTAGTTGGGTTCTGTCGTCATCATCATCATCATTTCAGCCGTAAGACCGCAGACCAAGATTTCCACTGCTGGACATAGGCCTCCCCCAAAAGGGGGGGATATGCCATAATCGCCACGCTTGGCAGGCGAGTTGGCGATCGCAGTTGATTAAATAAATACTCAAAGAACGCTGCTGCTCATTCGACGGTTCTGTCGTAGCGTAGGTAGTACTCTTATTTAGGTATTCTGTGAGAAGACTCATACCAGAGTCCAGATCTTCACAATTTCTATATAACTAGCGACAAGATGGCATCCTAACTTGGGGGACTAAATAAGAACTTTTTTTTTTTTTTTTTTATTCTTAACGGGCTTGCGTTTGACCGCCACCTCACCTGATGTTAAGCGATGGTGCGGTCGACGATGGTACACGCTTGCCCAGCAAAAACCTATTCATTCGAGTCTTGAAGACCACCAGATTATATTTCTCGGGAAACACTGAGGAAATGTTTAAATTCATTCGATATTATAATAAAACTAAGTTTAACCGGATTAAATCGCGTATATTATTTAAATTGGTTTTCCTGACGTTTCGAAAGCTTTGCAGCATTTTGTGGTCGCAGGTAGACTAGATGACAATCGTCTTTACAGAATATTTTAATCTACCGTACAATATTATTAATTAAAATCGTTTCGATGCACGCAGTAATTACTCACAATATCATTATCTTTTACAGTGTTGCGTGCTGTTTGGGACTTGATTATTTGATTGTCATCTTATAGTCTACCAGCGACTACGAAATGCTGCAAAGCTTTCGAAACGTCAGGAAAACCAATTTAAATAATATACGTGATTTAATCCGGTTAAACTTTGTTTTATTATAATGTGTAGTGATCGCGAAAACATAAGAAGTTCATTCGATATTATGGCAGACGTACCATGACCGTTTGATTTATGATGCAAATAGCTTGTATCGGCAGGGGCGACGACGTGGCAGCTGCCGTACCGCTCCGGTGACGCGCTGCTGTACGAGCTGGAGCACACGCTGTGCCCCGACGACAGCGTGCAGGTCGAGACGCTGGGGGACGACTGTGGTCAGTACACACCTCCATACTAACACTCATGAGGCTCTGTCTTCGACGCCATCATATTATCAGTCTTTATTTCTGTGAAAAGGCGTCGTGACAGGAATATTGACCAGAATTTGTCATTGCCATTATTGCCTGTAAAATACCATATTCTAGTAAATGAATAATTTTAATTTTGAATATGCGCCTTAATTGTATATGAACTTCTTCTTCTATCGTGTCGACATGAGCTACATAATGATAATAGCTCATGCCGTGGCGAAAAGATTAGCCAGTCAGCAGGTTGGTAGCGGAGCTGACTGCCCAAGGTGCGCCGACGATCAATTAAATATTGTCACTCATGGAGGCTCTTTTAATGCACCCCAAATTTTATATGAACTAGACTTTTCTGAAGAAAGTAGCTGGGGTGGACTGGGTGCGGAAGCTGGAAGACCGAATGTTGTGGTGCAACTTGAGAGAAACCTATGTCCAGCAGCACATAGTTGACAAGATATAAGTTATTGTTACGTTTCACCAGGTATTCTCTTCCCGCGATGACAGCGCGATGCCTCCAAGCTACGTCACGATCAGTGTTGCCTTACGTCAGTTATACAAAGTCTTTGGTGTTGCCGTTGATTGATCTTCAGTATATTTAAGGCGATTTTTGTTCATAATGAATATAAAATAAATTCCTAACTAGCCTAACTATTTGTTATCTCGTGTTATTCATCTAATTAGTTATTAAAAGAAACTGTATAAAATTACTAGTTCAAAAGTGATTCATTATAGAAGCAAGTAAATTAAAAATGCATTTTGATCGGGTAATTTATTTAAACAAAGTGGCAGCACATCAAACTGAGAAGTGTCACGCTAACAGCCCGCTATTGGCTCCACAGCCGATGACGTAGTATGGAGGCAATCACGTGACCTAGCTGTCACGGGAAGAGAGTACCTTGTAAAACATCTTATTATACCATGGTATCTCCATGGAAATATTAAAACGGCACCGAGTATAGTACAGCACGTGTCCGCCCGCAGACGAGCCGTCCGTGTCTCCGCCGGGGCAGTTCTCGCTGCACGTGGGCTCGTCGTGCGCGTCGTCGCTGCGCGTGCAGCTGCGCGCGGCGCTGGCGCTGGACTGGCGGCTGCCCTTCGACTCCTCCACCGCCGTGGACACGCGACAGGTATCATAACATGTTGATGTACACTGGTACCACTGTATTGAGTATCGTGACAACGTGACTGTATCACCACTTGCACAATATATGTTCCTGAACCTGTACCTTTTGGAACGAAGTTCTTTAACGCGGCCACAGAGGAACCAGAGAATAAGCTTCATACAACCGTGCTATGATAGGTACACTACTACAAGCTTGAGACGCGTGTGTGCGTGAGCACTGGCGGCCTCGTCGCGTACGCAGAGAAACCGGTTTATACCGGCTCAGCCAGTGCTCAAGCTAAGGGCGTACATCTAGGGGGTCGTCTTTGTTTTCGTTTCACGTTTTGATTTCATGAGTAAAGAATTAAAAAAAGCTTTAAAAGCTTATCCTCTGGTTCCTTTGTGACGCGGCTTGCGGTAGGTGTGATTCGGGAGAAAATGTAACGTCACATAGATTTTTGCGTTATGAGCAGGCATATACGCACACCGCGCGCTCTCTATTTCTTTCTCTTTCTAGTGTGTGCGTGTGCGTAAGGAACTTTGTTCCTTACGTGGGTGTGACCGCACATGTTTTTTTGTAGTGGAAGTACTCATGAGTTATGGATACCCTCCGTCCGGGGAAGGCGGAGGGGTTTGTCGGACTCCTACTGACTAAAACCACACGGTGGCCATCCTCAGTACGAAATAGAGAAGCTTCGAGAGCTACAGTGGACCGCGCCGGTGTCCCTCTAGTGCTATGCCTAGAGCACGTCCCCGCAAGTTCACAACCACCACTTTCTGTTGCCCTCGCTTAATTGATGCCTCGAGTCCCCATACTCTTAGCACCCATGATCCCGAAGTTCCACAGCCATCATGTGGCGGTAGGGGATGCGGCGTTTTGCCCTATCAGGGCATTTAACTCTCCGGCCTTCCGGCTGACCTTCGTCTCTAAGTGGGATCGGCAGTCTTCTGATCCCGCCCTGTGGCCTCCTGCGACATGACAGCCTTGCTGAAGGAAGTCACAGCCCTCCAAGCCGCCGGCTCTGGCAGCATAGCCGACACTACTGTTGGCAGAATGAGATGTTGCCTGTTCACGCTGAACAAGTCACGCCGAACGGCACAGCGTGGGGCTTCGAGCGTCGGCGTTGCGTTCACTGGTCACTCTCATAATGGTGGCAATTTGCCGTGGCTGCGCTTCCGATTTTATTCAGTTAATTCACTAAAGCAACCATGCCCTGTGAACACCTGAATAAGCCGGTAGGTGACACGCTCACTCCTTTTCAGCCAGGCTTCAAAGCACGGCAGGACAGCTTCGAGCACACGCTTGTGCACATACCGCTGGCGCCAGCTTTCGAGCGCGCTCCCATTCCACCGCTTTTGTGAATGACGAGGCTTCGATCGTCGACCTTCGCATCCATATTCGCCAAGATGTCCAACGCCGGGAACGCGTGCCAGAACTGTTACCATCTCACATTTTCTTGACCTAGCGATCGTACCATTAGCAAAGCTTGTCACGCTAATGATGCGATGTGGTTTTATGAAACGCTAACTATACATACAGGCAGTCATTGTCATTACTTAATAGATCGTTAATATATCGCTTTGGATGTCTGAATTTGATCCGTGAATAAAAGAATGGTCATCGTTGTCTTCCATTGATTCTGAATCTAAATCTAGAATACATTAGTTACTTTGTTACAGTATCCTTGCATTAACATTAATTGTTTATGATGGCAGGGCACGCCGCGGGTGCATTACTACGAGTTCGTGCCGGATCAAGACGACGTGCGCCTCGTGGTGGAGTCCGAGGACGACGTGTGCGCCACCATCGCCGTGCAGAACTACACGGTGCGCATTGCTGGACTGTGTTATGCAATACATACTCACTGTTACGTGCACTATTGGAAGCTTGCCGTTCTCCACTGGGTACATAAACTGGTTTAACCCTAGGAGGACAAGTTCTCTAGTAGTTTGGCTGTGATGTTAAAACGCTTTTTGCTCTGTGTGAAATACTAATATTCAGTCGTATGTATTGGGAATCGAACCCAACAGCGACGACAGGCGGCGGCGCGCCTCGCCGGTAGGTGAGTCGTCACCAGCGAGAGGCACCCCGCTCTCGGACACCTCCAACGTCGGACGATACTTGCTTTATTTAAATTCAGTATTGTTTGTATAGATTGGTCTTATCAGGAGGAAATAAAATACGCCTATTATATAAACACTAAACTACTACTAAACTTAAACACCTATTCGAGAAGTTCGTTTAACCTTAGTTTAAACATAGCTCGAAAACCATTGCTGAAAAAATTTCCACTTTATTGAAATACCTAACTAGATTTGTTAAACTGTTCCAGTGTCCGATAGGTCAGACCCTGGCGGAGCTAGCGATGACCGCGCTGAGGATGACCGTGATGCGGTCCGGTGGAATGCAGCTACGGGTAACAAAACTCTAAAGGTGGTTTCACACCGGCGTGGCGAGGATTGGATGGGATGGGCGTGAATTGAAATCTCGCTGACCCTTTCACACCGAAAGATGTTCATCGCGAGCACGCGCCGACCAGCGCCGGCACGCACCTGCTCGCGATGTACAGTTTTGCAATGTAATAAATACTCTATTCATACAGCAATAAAGTTTAATGTTGTACACACGGCTACACATCAAGCTGTACAAAACCAGTAAAGGCTGACCTCGCGTTTTAAGGAAAACCTATACAATGCGAGATCAGCTTATACTGGAAATATACAGCTTGATGTGTAGCCGTGTGTACCAACAAATATTTCAATTCTCGCCTCGCACATCTTCGCCTATCCAGACTTTTCACACCAAAGATGGGCGTGATGTGAATTTAAATTTTGCTATACAAACAATTCTCGCTCGGCCCATCCACGCCACGCCTCGCCGGTGCCGGTGTGAAACTACCTTTACACCTACATATATATGGCAACAGACTCTATCATTTAATTTAAAAACTCATCTTGCCACGTAGTGACATACATTTTGTCCTGTTATTTATGTGCGTTACATTCAAACTCGTTATAGGTAAACGTAACACCCAGAGTCGAAACAAATATTTGTAACTAGCCTATGCCTGCGACTTCGCTCGCGTGAATGTCGTTTATCGCGCATCCCTTGGGAACTGTTCATCTTCCTGGGATAAAAAGTAGCCTATATGTTAATCTGGGTTATGTTTTATCTGTATCCCAAATTTCATTAAAATCCATACAGTAGTTTTTGCGTGAAAGAGTAAAAAACATCCACACATCCATACATCCTCGCAAACTGTCACGTTTATTAATATTAAAATTATTTTATACATATATAAGTAGGAAGTAGGATTAGTAGGATATTAGGGTAAAACTACAGGATCAAATCCGAAATACCACATTAGGAATAGATACATGAAAGGAGTCGTGGACTCGATTTTGGGTGAAATCCCTCCTTTTGCGCAGAGGCTGGCTCAGGCACTGCCGTGTTGTATACTCTATCAACAGTATCGTGATGTGAATGTGTCGTGTTCCAGCGGAGCCGCTACCCGCGCGGCTTCTACGTGGTGTCGCTGGTGCACGACGACGACCTGGAGTGTCGCCAGCCGGAGGAGGCCGCCGACGACTGGCTGTGGGAGGCCGCCGTGCTGGCTGAACACAGCCCGGCGCAGACCAGCACGCCGCCGCGTCGCAAGCGACTCACCTTACACACGCGGGTGAGCGCTGCTGGGGCTGCTGGACGCTACCATCTCTTATTTTTCATCATCATCATCATTTCAGCTGAAAGACGTCCACTGCTGGACATAGGCCTCCCCCAAGCATCGCCACAACGACCGGTCCTGTGCCTTCCGCATCCAGCGGATTCCCGCGACCTTCACCAGTTCGTCGGTCCACCTTGTGGGGGGCCTACCCACGCTGCGCCTTCCAGTACGCGGTCGCCACTCCAGAAGTTTACTGCCCCATCGGCCCTCCGTTCTGCGAGCAATGTGCCCCGCGCACTGCCACTTAAGTTTGGCAATATATAATAATATAATATTGCAGTTGTTATGGGCCAAGCTAACCGTAGGCCGTCTTCTTTGTATGTGTTGCGTCGCGACGCTTCTATACATTTTGTATGTGTTCGGCTCACAGAAATAGAATAGAATGGAAAAGTGGGCGGGGCGCGCGTGCCAACACTGCACCATAGTGCAGCGCATTTCAAAGCCTTCCTCAGTACGCCTTATGACTTGTTTCTGTAAATAATGTAATGAAAACCCGCAAAAATGCCTAATTGTGCTGTTTCTAACTGCAGAAACAAAAGCTGTAAAGTAAGTTTGATTAAAGTTAATTTTTAAAAATGAATGACGTCAATATGGCAGGCGTAGTTTGTTTGAAAGTTGCCACGCATGAATCGCAAGTAAAATTGTGATTACAACCATTCTACTGTATCTATTTCTGTGGTTGGCCCGTCCTGGTGTTACGTGTCCCTGTGTGGCTCGCAAGGCCTGTAGCCCGGCTGTCGGCAGGCGGCGCTGTCGCGCTGGCAGTACGCGGCGGGCGCGGGCGGCACGCTGGCGCTGTTCGCGCTGTGCTACGCGCTGTTCGGCGCGCTGGTGCTGGCGCAGCGCCTGCCGCGCTGGAGGCGGCTCGTGGGGCCGCGCGCAGTCCTCGCGCACAGTGAGTAGCACTCTAACACCAACACACTATTTCTCTTGCTTAAAGGTGGTTTCACGGCGAGGCGTGGCGTGGATGGGCCGAGCGAGAATTGAAATTTGTATTGTAAAGTTTCAATTCACGTCACGCCCATCTTTGGTGTGAAAGGTCTGGATAGGCGAGGATGTGCGAGGCGAGAATTGAAATATTTCTTAGGAAAAGAAAGAAAGAAAAATAGTTTATTGTCACAGTTAACGACGCGCAACATTTAAACAACAGTGATAAACACAAGCAGGTAACAACAACATTGGTACAACAATTACAACATTAAACTTTATTGCTGCATGAATAGAGTATTTATTACATTGCTAAACGGATACAAAAATCTCGCATCGGCCATCGAGAGCTTCGGCGCTGGTCGGCGCGAGACGGCGCGTGCTCGCGATGTACATCTTTCGGTGTGAAAGGGTCAGCGACATTCCAATCCTCGCCTCGCCGGTTTGAAACCACCTTTATTGTTTTATGTTTGCACTACTCTGTCGAAATTAAACCTGCATTTTTCTTGACAGAGAGGTTAAACATCTAATAGTACACTATTAACTTATTACTCAATAACAGGTCTTTTATGAACAATCCAAATGACATACATTTTGAATGGGTTTTCAGAACCGGATGACGTAACTAGATTGGAGGCGGAAAGCACGATGTCCATGTCGCCGACGCGACGACGACGCGACTCCAGTAAGTCGTATCTTTACTTTGAATACATTTTTTTTTTCAATATATTTTTGACCTTATTACAAAAATTCATTATTGATGTGTAATGACATTACGTCCATATTGCGAGCCTACAAAAACGATGATACCTTGAAGTTACAGTAATTGATCTCCAGAAACCTTTTGATACCGTTTTAGTCACAATGTTTTACTGCAAAATTCAAAGATTTGGATTAAACTGACACAAAATTCAAAATGTTAGGAGTCATATTTAAATAATAGATGCAAGACCGTACGAATAGGATATCATCAAGGTGGTTATATGGAAATAATGTGTGGAATACCTTAGGGTTCAGTTCTGGGGCCTTTGCTTTCCCTTATATGTTGTAATGTCTGTAAGATCGGACTAGCGTAACGATCTGTGTTCTTTATGAGTAATAAATTCTTAGAACCTAAGCTATTAATCCACCTCTAGACACACATAAGTCCCTTTCAAAAGGGAATGAACAAGATTTGTTACTCCAAAGTTAGTCCTTTTGCATTTTTTTAATGTATATATTTCAATACTATTCAATTCAATTCAATTCATTTATTCGCATAAAAGTTGGTACATAACACAGTTAGTCTTACATGTAATTAGGATTAGTTCTTACAACTTTAGTCAAATTATTGACATGCAAATATCTTAGTTTAGGGTAAGCAGTTCCACTGACATGCAACCATTCTTCTTTAGTATAAATGGCAATAATTTAAAACAACAAGAGATACAAGGATACTTGTTAAAATTGTGATTTAATTACATAATAAGATTTTTCAAGAAGAAGTAATGATTTTAATATTTTTGTCAGTTAATTTAAATGAATTTATCATTAAACTAATATAATATTATAAAGAGGAAAGATTTGTTTGTTTGTAAATCGATTCAGTGGTTTCAGACTTTATAGTCTGAAACCACTGAATCAATTTTAATAATTCTATTCTAAAGCTACTTTATCCAGAAGTTACAGGCCATATTTTATTTAAGTACGCGGGCGAAGCCGTGGGCAAAGTCTAGTTGGAAATAAATCATGATGCTGCAACCCTTCATCGAATTAAGGCTGTCAAATAGTTTTGACAGCAGTTTGCACTTTAAAACAGGTGCAGTGGCTTAAAGGTCGAATATTGGTGGTGCTGAGTGAATATAATTAATAAAATTTGATTTATTAATATTTTTGTCTGCAGCTGCGACGTTTGACAGTAGCGATAATAGCGACACGGACGATGACGAAGAAGAGGAGACTGGCACGCAAACCACCGTGGCCACCGGCCGCGCCACAGATACTGTCGCTCATTCCGGAGCCACTTCACCCATCGGCACGGATTACGCCACTGACAGGAGGGATTCTACTAACAGTCGAAGGGATTCTACAAATAACGGAAGGGATTCTTCCAATAACAGAAAAGATTCTTTCAATGTTGGCAGCGATTCTTTCAACAGAGGCAGGAATTCTACCAACCACGGTAGAGGTATCACCAGCGCGGAGCCAACCATTGCCGCGATCTCTGGCAGTGGTATTAACACTGATCTTGAGAGTGAAATACAACGGATGCCCGAAGATCCGACGTCTCCTAGCAGTAATGGCATCTACGTGATAGATACTAACACAGAACAGGTACGTTTATCATTTGGATATTCTTTTACTTGCTATAAGTACTATGTTTAAAGATTATACCTTATTTTAAATGTGAGTGGCATCTTGTCAAAAACATACTGCTATTATCAATACATCTTTTTTTTATTGCCACACACTTGTATTTCTCATGTGTCGTGGGTGCGTTCACAAACACAAATCTCACATGCACAAACACACAGACCTGAAGCAACTATCTGTGGATCACAGCGCCAATCATGTCGTCAATTGTAGCAAAACTAATCGTTTAAATACCAGTCGTTCTGAGAGGTCCATTTTCAGAAGTTATCTAAGTTCTGATACGGAGATCTGCGCTTCATGGTATTCTCTAAATTATTTTAACGTCTCTTGCAAAAATACGTGTACTAATACTAGCTGCATAGGACAGTAACTTTACTTTACAATACCTATAAGGAAATTCAGCACAGACCGCGTTTATAACCGCAAGTTTTTTAGGTTTCTGTGTGTAAATATAAACTGTAAAGGCCAAAACACACAAGAAACTTTGATCGGCGATTTGATCACTCCTCGGAAGCTTCATGTTGCGATTGAACTCTGAATTCCCCATATTTGATCATTAGTTTCGGAAGCTAGATGCAGTTATCGTACTTTTCTCTTCACCTCTCTACCAGCCAACTCAGCCAGCACCGATTGGATTTCTAAAACGTGCGATTTTGATACCGTGATTGAACGCAGAAGTCGCCAAAACGCGATATATCGATGCAGCCGTAACATCGCTGATCAAAACTATTGTGTGTGTGTGTGTATGTCCTAAGGCGTCGTCGTCCTAATAGTCTTACTACAGCACGATTACGCGACCATCGCAACACGCGATCAAAGGTCTTTCATCATCTTAGTCCTGTCCCAGCCCAGTCTAGATGCGGCTGAACATCAGTATTTTACACGGAGCAACTGCTATTAGACTCCCGTAATCAATAAGTTACTGTATAAAACCAATATCTTATTAGCACCGTATCAAATCGCGGTGCTATAAAACCAAAGGGCAAAACACGAACATTTAAATTTAAAAAAAAGACCCAATAAAAAAAATAAAAATAAAAAACATCTTAAGGTTAGAACAGTTGTCTGTCAGACTCTCCGAAGCACTGAGGGGGTCTTGATATGTGAAGAAACGGTCACCCATGCAAGGATTGACCGCGACTAGCGCAGCTTAACCTCGCAGATCTTGAATTGAATAGGGAAGGTGACTATTTTTGAAGTGAAACTTCTATATATACCCCCCGGTATTAGGAATTTTTTGTCACGAAAAAGCGTTACGGCCACACGGAGGGGGTAGACTATATAATAATATCGCTTGGCGAGAGGCGGCAGCGGCGGAGGGACAGAAAGGCTGATGATGATGATGATGCTGCTGTGATAATGATGATTATGATGATGATGATGATGATGAGGACGATGATGATGATGATGATAATGACGATAATGATGACTATGATGATGATGATGATGACGATGTTGATGATGATGATGATGAGGACGATGACGACGATGATGACGATGACGGTTACGGTGACGGTGACCTTGACGGTGACGGTGATGGTGATGGTGAAACTTCTATACAACGTGTATCAGAAATGCGTGGTCATATTCAAAGAGCTTATTCAGGGGATGCTATTGAACAACTTTTACTATGGGACCAAACCTGAAAACGCGAAAAAAAAATCAGCTGATCCTAACATTTTGTCGAGCGACATCGATGATTTTGTAGGGAACAGCTGATATTTTTTTCGCGATTTCAGGGTTGGCCCCATAGTAAAAGTTGTCCTAAGCTATACCCTGAATGAGCTCTTAAAATATGACCACGCATTTTTGATACACGTTGTATATATAGACGGGGGAATTAGGATACGCTTGGTTACGCTTTTTCGTGAGAGAAAAGTGGCCGCGTGGAGGGGGTAGACGATATATCGCTTGGCGAGAAGCGGCAGCGGCGGAGGGAGAGAAAGGCTACGCAGGGGTCGTCCGAAATTGATGTTTTTTTTGGTTCCGGATTGAATTCAGTTTTTTTGTTTGATAAAATATATATGTTTAAATACAAAATGCATTCATTAAAATGTACTAAACCAAACCAAAACATAATTTGCAGTAAACCTGCGAAAAAAAAACCAAATGTGTGCTGGGACACATAGTAGAAGTGAAACTACAATGGAGAAGTGGAAAAACGGATCGCAACGGACAAGTGGAAAAACGAATCGCAATGGACAAGTGGAAAAACGAATGGCAACTGACAAGTGGAAAAACGAATCGCAACAAAATTTTAACTTGAAGTTTTACGGGCAGATTGTTAATGTACTCATTCAATTTGAAAACCTGCCCGTAAAACTGCGAGTTAAATTTTTGTTGCGATTCGTTTTTTCACTTGTCAGTTGCCATTCGTTTTTCCACTTGTCCGTTGCGATTCGTTTTTCCACTTGTCCGTTGAAGTTTCACTTCTACTATGTGTCCCAGCACACATTTGGTTTTTTTTTTATTAGATTTTTATTAGAAATCTCGAAACTTTTTCAAGAAAAATAAGCAACAGTGAAAAGACTAATAAAATATTTAATAAAATGTCCAAGTTATAAGCGTTTTAAATTTGTTCACTAGACAGAGACAGCACTATTGAAGAATGACGTCACTGTTCAAAACCTTCATAGTAACTTGACATCTCTCTGAACAATGTCCGTTTCGCACGACAAGGACAGAAAATACCCCTTCCAAAAACTTAAAAAGCGTGTATCTCTCCCTTTTTTTTATGGATTTTGTTTATTCTTTCCACAATGTTGTCCTGTCTGCACCTTATTTTAAATAATATAAAAAATTTGGTAATTTTTGACTGTAGTCAAGTACCGGTTTGCAGCCAGCAGCGGCGTCGGCGGCGTCGGCGGCGGCGGCGGCGCGGCCGTTCGGGCTGCCGGCGCGGCTGCACGTGGCGGCGCTGGCGCGGCGGCGCGGCCGCGTGCTGGGCGCGCGCTCGGACCGCTACCTGTACACGCTATACACAGTGGGCCTGTTCTACGCGCTGCCCGTCGTGCAGTTCGTCGCCGCCTTCCAGATTGTTAGTATGCACGCGATTTGCTACTAACTAACTAACGACGTTTCCAGATCCCACATTTCGTGGTATGAGCTCTTTTTGCCGAATTAAATAGAATACATGCTGAAATTTTAATCGCTTAATTTCCGAAAAGGGGTCATTGTACTCATCATTATGAACAACTTTTACTATGGGACCAACATTGAAATCGCGAAAAAAAAAACAGGTGGTCAATTAGGGGCGAGTGGTGCCTACACCGTTTCTGTATGGCTTACGCTAGCATACTCACCATGAATTTCAGCGATTTTGATAATGCCAGTCCTTTGTGACCAATTCGTGACACTGTGAGCAAAGGACAGAATTCGTGACAGCATACTTTCGAAGTTATAGCCCCATATTGGCGAATATGCTGGTGTGAAGTTCACGCTAGCGTCCTCGCCCTCGACTATTTGTAGTCATAATATTCTTGTAAAAGGTATTTATTAATAAAAAAAATAAAAAAAAAATAAAAAATTATATAAATCAGTCTCAGAAGCTGTTAATAATAAAAGTATCCAATAACAAATCAAAGTGACTGCGCACATTGTAAGATTGAGCAACTTCGAAAAGGCACTGCAGCGCACGCGGATAGCTATTGCTCGCTAGTTGTTGCATCAAAGTGCTGTTCACGGGTGTAGTGGTTTGTATGTAACCCACACACATGCACAGTCAAGTGGCTGCGACGTCACACGTCTGCAGCCTAAACTATCAGTCGTGCAGTTCACGAGACGAGTCACGCTCAGAGAGTCGCACACTGCACACGTGTCATACAGTCGGTCACTAGCCACTGATCGCGTCATACGCGTCGCTCATATTATATTTGTATATTCTTAATTTTATTGTGTACAAATTGTGTTTAGTAATAGTTAACTTCTTTATTAAATTAGCTTCATAATTGAATGGACATTTACTTTAATCATAGAACCTATCCACGTCCCAACAAAAGTTCTATACGGGCACTCCTCCGCAGCTGCTGAACGTGACGGGCTCGCTGGACGTGTGCTACTACAACTTCCTGTGCGCGCACCCGGTGGGCGCCGTGTCCGACTTCAACCACGTGTTCTCCAACGTCGGCTACCTGCTGCTGGGCGCGCTGTTCATGCTGCAGGTGCGGCGCCGCAAGATGAGGCGCAAGCGCAAGCCGCGCGACGAGGTACGTGTACTGCGTGACGTCACCGCGTGTTCACAACGTCGGCTACCTGCTGCTGGGCGCGCTGTTCATGCTGCAGGTGCGGCGCCGCAAGATGAGGCGCAAGCGCAAGCCGCGCGACGAGGTACGTGTACTGCGTGACGTCACCGCGTGTTCACAACGTCGGCTACCTGCTGCTGGGCGCGCTGTTCATGCTGCAGGTGCGGCGCCGCAAGATGAGGCGCAAGCGCAAGCCGCGCGACGAGGTACGTGTACTGCGTGACGTCACCGCGTGTTCACAACGTCGGCTACCTGCTGCTGGGCGCGCTGTTCATGCTGCAGGTGCGGCGCCGCAAGATGAGGCGCAAGCGCAAGCCGCGCGACGAGGTACGTGTACTGCGTGACGTCACCGCGTGTTCACAACGTCGGCTACCTGCTGCTGGGCGCGCTGTTCATGCTGCAGGTGCGGCGCCGCAAGATGAGGCGCAAGCGCAAGCCGCGCGACGAGGTACGTGTACTGCGTGACGTCACCGCGTGTTCACAACGTCGGCTACCTGCTGCTGGGCGCGCTGTTCATGCTGCAGGTGCGGCGCCGCAAGATGAGGCGCAAGCGCAAGCCGCGCGACGAGGTACGTGTACTGCGTGACGTCACCGCGTGTTCACAACGTCGGCTACCTGCTGCTGGGCGCGCTGTTCATGCTGCAGGTGCGGCGCCGCAAGATGAGGCGCAAGCGCAAGCCGCGCGACGAGGTACGTGTACTGCGTGACGTCACCGCGTGTTCACAACGTCGGCTACCTGCTGCTGGGCGCGCTGTTCATGCTGCAGGTGCGGCGCCGCAAGATGAGGCGCAAGCGCAAGCCGCGCGACGAGGTACGTGTACTGCGTGACGTCACCGCGTGTTCACAACGTCGGCTACCTGCTGCTGGGCGCGCTGTTCATGCTGCAGGTGCGGCGCCGCAAGATGAGGCGCAAGCGCAAGCCGCGCGACGAGGTACGTGTACTGCGTGACGTCACCGCGTGTTCACAACGTCGGCTACCTGCTGCTGGGCGCGCTGTTCATGCTGCAGGTGCGGCGCCGCAAGATGAGGCGCAAGCGCAAGCCGCGCGACGAGGTACGTGTACTGCGTGACGTCACCGCGTGTTCACAACGTCGGCTACCTGCTGCTGGGCGCGCTGTTCATGCTGCAGGTGCGGCGCCGCAAGATGAGGCGCAAGCGCAAGCCGCGCGACGAGGTACGTGTACTGCGTGACGTCACCGCGTGTTCACAACGTCGGCTACCTGCTGCTGGGCGCGCTGTTCATGCTGCAGGTGCGGCGCCGCAAGATGAGGCGCAAGCGCAAGCCGCGCGACGAGGTACGTGTACTGCGTGACGTCACCGCGTGTTCACAACGTCGGCTACCTGCTGCTGGGCGCGCTGTTCATGCTGCAGGTGCGGCGCCGCAAGATGAGGCGCAAGCGCAAGCCGCGCGACGAGGTACGTGTACTGCGTGACGTCACCGCGTGTTCACAACGTCGGCTACCTGCTGCTGGGCGCGCTGTTCATGCTGCAGGTGCGGCGCCGCAAGATGAGGCGCAAGCGCAAGCCGCGCGACGAGGTACGTGTACTGCGTGACGTCACCGCGTGTTCACAACGTCGGCTACCTGCTGCTGGGCGCGCTGTTCATGCTGCAGGTGCGGCGCCGCAAGATGAGGCGCAAGCGCAAGCCGCGCGACGAGGTACGTGTACTGCGTGACGTCACCGCGTGTTCACAACGTCGGCTACCTGCTGCTGGGCGCGCTGTTCATGCTGCAGGTGCGGCGCCGCAAGATGAGGCGCAAGCGCAAGCCGCGCGACGAGGTACGTGTACTGCGTGACGTCACCGCGTGTTCACAACGTCGGCTACCTGCTGCTGGGCGCGCTGTTCATGCTGCAGGTGCGGCGCCGCAAGATGAGGCGCAAGCGCAAGCCGCGCGACGAGGTACGTGTACTGCGTGACGTCACCGCGTGTTCACAACGTCGGCTACCTGCTGCTGGGCGCGCTGTTCATGCTGCAGGTGCGGCGCCGCAAGATGAGGCGCAAGCGCAAGCCGCGCGACGAGGTACGTGTACTGCGTGACGTCACCGCGTGTTCACAACGTCGGCTACCTGCTGCTGGGCGCGCTGTTCATGCTGCAGGTGCGGCGCCGCAAGATGAGGCGCAAGCGCAAGCCGCGCGACGAGGTACGTGTACTGCGTGACGTCACCGCGTGTTCACAACGTCGGCTACCTGCTGCTGGGCGCGCTGTTCATGCTGCAGGTGCGGCGCCGCAAGATGAGGCGCAAGCGCAAGCCGCGCGACGAGGTACGTGTACTGCGTGACGTCACCGCGTGTTCACAACGTCGGCTACCTGCTGCTGGGCGCGCTGTTCATGCTGCAGGTGCGGCGCCGCAAGATGAGGCGCAAGCGCAAGCCGCGCGACGAGGTACGTGTACTGCGTGACGTCACCGCGTGTTCACAACGTCGGCTACCTGCTGCTGGGCGCGCTGTTCATGCTGCAGGTGCGGCGCCGCAAGATGAGGCGCAAGCGCAAGCCGCGCGACGAGGTACGTGTACTGCGTGACGTCACCGCGTGTTCACAACGTCGGCTACCTGCTGCTGGGCGCGCTGTTCATGCTGCAGGTGCGGCGCCGCAAGATGAGGCGCAAGCGCAAGCCGCGCGACGAGGTACGTGTACTGCGTGACGTCACCGCGTGTTCACAACGTCGGCTACCTGCTGCTGGGCGCGCTGTTCATGCTGCAGGTGCGGCGCCGCAAGATGAGGCGCAAGCGCAAGCCGCGCGACGAGGTACGTGTACTGCGTGACGTCACCGCGTGTTCACAACGTCGGCTACCTGCTGCTGGGCGCGCTGTTCATGCTGCAGGTGCGGCGCCGCAAGATGAGGCGCAAGCGCAAGCCGCGCGACGAGGTACGTGTACTGCGTGACGTCACCGCGTGTTCACAACGTCGGCTACCTGCTGCTGGGCGCGCTGTTCATGCTGCAGGTGCGGCGCCGCTAGCTGAGGCGCAAGCGCAAGCCGCGCGACGAGGTACGTGTACTGCGTGACGTCACCGCGTGTTCACAACGTCGGCTACCTGCTGCTGGGCGCGCTGTTCATGCTGCAGGTGCGGCGCCGCAAGATGAGGCGCAAGCGCAAGCCGCGCGACGAGGTACGTATACTGCGTGACGTCACCGCGTGTTCACAACGTCGGCTACCTGCTGCTGGGCGCGCTGTTCATGCTGCTAGGTCGCCTAGGTAACTGGTCCCAAGAGGTGACCAGGAATAGTACAGTCTAACAAAGCAATTAGTATCCAGGGTCACCAGATATAAATAAATGAAGATTTCTCTGAAGATTATGGATGTTTTCTGTGAGTGAAATGAAATGAAGTAATGAAAGAGTGAACTTCACTTTTTTGAAGATGTATGGCCTGGTTGCTAAGACCTTTTAGCCATTTATCTAGTAAAACATTATCTGTGGTAAAACACACCATTATAGGGTGATGGAAACTTTACTAGAGGTTTCTGAGTGATTGACGAGAAAATACGAAAATTTACGTTTTTCAACTTTGTACCATTTACCCACACTTGTACGGTCGACCGCACGTCGGTGGTAATACTTTGACATTAGCACCATCTTTATTTCGTAAGAAGTAAGGGCGGTTTTAGAACTGAAGTGTTACCACTGTCATGCAGTAGACTGTACTACACATTAACGAGCACTCAACATTTAATAATCCACCATGATTATACATTAAAACGCGAAGTAAATTTTTTTTTTGGAAAATAATACAAAATCCACAACACGCTCTTTCTGAATTTTCCCGCCAACTCCAGCAAAATATAACATTGAATGATAAGACGAGTGTTGTATGTCGCAGGAGTACGGCATCCCGGCGCACTACGGGCTGCTGTCGTCGCTGGGCGCCGCCATGATGATGGTGGCGCTTCTGTCCGCCACCTACCACGTCTGCCCCAACGGACTCAACTTCCAGTTCGGTAACGCAGATAATGTAATATCTAACACCTTATACACAAACTACCAACCAACCAACCGAGAAAAGCCAATGAATTACCTACTTGGTTGTAATATCACGTATTAATAGACCAAACGAGTAGTTTGGAGTGACCAGGGGGCCTAGTACGAGTTTGACACTTATTCAAATTCAAATTAATTAATTAATTGTGACTACAGAGGCCCTCTTGTTAGTAAAAAACTTAACAACCAAGGGTTAGTATTATAATAAATTGAACAACACAAACATTTAATTTTATGAACGACAAGGTTGCCCTTGTCGCACCAACACATTTACAAAACGCTTCAGTATTGGAGCATCATATTGCTCAGATAAGGCTTTCAGAAATGCTGTTGGAACTGCCACGCATTCTGGTTAGTAAGGACGCGGTATTTTTCCTTACATATAGCATAAAAATCATTTGTACGCTTCAGCGAACATGCCGGACGCACTACAGTATCGTGGCAGCCCCAACAGCATTCTGAAACCATTATTATATTGAACACACAGGACGTCTAGAGCTTTACGAGTATAGTTGACCCACAGGCCGCCCGTGTAGAAATTCTGGCAGTAGGCAGGAAATAACGTTATTTTAGTTTCCCTACTACAGCGGGTGAACCTGTGCGCCAAAATGTTACACTTTACTGCTAGCGTTCTGCGCTCACGTTCTATGTCTACCTGATACTTAAGGTTCTCAGTGCCATAAAGACCAAGGTATTTAAACTGCTCCCCGTTGAGTGTCAGTACAGTACAGGGTCGTAGGAAATCTGCTTACCAGGAACCTTAAAAATCAGGTATTCACTCTTTTTACCCGACTGCGCCAAAGGGAGGGTTATGTTTTTCGAGTGTATGTATGTATGTATATTTCTTTGGCAGGTTCTGTAGCCTAAACTGCTTGATGGATTTTAGCTTGAGAGGTGTCTTTAGATTCGTCTTAATTTTGAGAGTGACACTGGGTATATCACAATTATAAAAATTAAAATGGCTGACTTTCTTTTGGCGCCATATTAAATGTCTTCATTTTTTTCCCCTCAAATCAAAACCTATCGAGTGGTGCACAGATCTATTACCTAGAGTGGGGTATCAAAAGAAAGGGTTTTATGAATGGTTTACAAAAAAAAAATAACAACAACAAAAAATAACAACTAATATGTTTAAATGTAATATGGAATGAGAAATCCTAAAAGAACAACATAATATTCTACTTTAGTAAAAAAAAATATATATTTGTGTGACTTTTCAAAACAAACATTTACCGCGATAATACATGACATAACAGTCGTGCGCGTACGCCGATCAATGCGGGTGTGAGAACAAAATGTCGAGTTCAAAAATCGTAAAGTGTACGACGTGTAATATCGTGATTAACGAGCTGTTGGCCTTTGTGCAAAATAAATTAGATGTTATGGACAATGAGAGCCTTATTAATATTTGTATATCGGGTTTTTCCACGGAGGATATTGATCAAGCAAAGTCGTTGTTGTTTGAATCTTTGTCTGCGAGCAAGCGAAAAATATCCAGACGAAAAGATAAACGACAGAAGGATCTGGAGGACATTATATCACTGTTCAAGATTACTGACCCTGAGCTCATTCCCATATTTGTGGCCAAAGAACTGGGTAAACTGCCTCCCGTAACGTTTGACCACGTCGATGTGACAAAACTATTGAAAGACTTGTTGATTGTACGAGCTGAAATTGATGACATAAAAGGAAGATATGCAACAGTGAACCAATTGGACGAGCTGAAAATGGAACTGGAATCAAGTAGGCCCGCAGCATCGTTATTAACGTGCAATATTAATACGAAAAAAAGAGGAGGGTATTTACTTGATAGTGGGCCTGTTGGTTTATCACCGGCGGACGTCAACTTCACGAGGCGTTCGAGTCCTCACACTGAGTCACCTAAGTATCGCTCTCTCACTCGCACTTTCACCGAGAGAGACATGGCAGGTGCGCCCGCGCAGATTAACTCCACGTTATTGGAAAACGAAATGTGCACAGAGATGTCAGAGTCAGCTGTTTGTCTTTCTGGGACCAACCAAACAAAACAGCCTACTATGGCGGAAATCGCGAGAAGTGGAGACTGGAGACCAAATAACCAACCGACTGATGAATGGATAACAGTACAAAAAAGGAGATATCGCAACCGTTTTGCTGGAAAAACGGGCAAGGCAGTGACCAATCTGACTGAGAAGTTTAAGGCGGCTGACGTGAAAATCCCTTTGTTTATCTCTAATGTAAACAAGGAGACTGCTGAAGGTGATATCTGTCAATACATTAAAAAGAAAACTGCTGAGGTTGTTTCACTTGAGAAAATCACAATGAAGAAGGAAAGGCCGTATAATTCCTTTAAAATACTTGTATCCAGATGCAAGTTAGAAACATATTTAGACGACCAGATGTGGCCTGACGGCATCAGATTTCGACGCTTTATACATTTCAAGGATAGAAGAGAAGACAGAAATAATATTTCTGAGAGTGATGGAATAAAAATCACAAAAAATGCATAGTACTGTTTCAAAAATGAACATAATATCGTTTAATTGTAAAAATGTTAAAAGATCGGTGAACTGTGTTCGTTCACTGTGCAGGACGAATGACATTATTTTGTTACAAGAAACATGGCTATATCCACATGATTTATCCTTTCTTGAAAACATAGATCAGGAATTCAGTTATACCGGAAAGTCTTCAGTGGACACTTCAGCTGGTATTTGTAAAGGTAGACCTTACGGAGGCCTTGCCATACTTTGGCGAAAAAGCGCATTTAATTACGTGTCTGTAGTGCAAACTGATAGTAACAGGATTTGTGCAGTGAATGTAGCCGTCAATAACCGGTGTTTTATGGTTATAAATATGTATATGCCAACTGACTGTAGTGAAAACCTACCACTTTTTACGGAATGTCTTAGTGAAATGTATTCTATAATACAAGGTAGTAATATTGAATCAGTGTTTGTATTAGGAGATCTCAACGCGCACCCTGGTGAGTTATTTTGTAATGAACTTATTAGTTTTTGTTCTGAACAGGAATTAGAATGTGCGGACATTGATTATCTTGGCATGTCGTCGCAAACTTATACATTTATCAGTGACTCACACGGGTGTAAGCGTTGGCTAGACCACTGTCTGGTTACACAGTCGGCGAGAAAAGCAATTGTAAACATTGAGGTTGTTCACGATTCGTTTTGGTCGGATCACTTTCCATTGAAAATAGAGTGTGATATTGACGTTATTAGAGTAAAAACATGTGTAATTAAATCTTCATATAATGGTGTTTGTTGGGGGGAAAGAAATCCAGAGGAAATAAATAAATTTTACTCTCTGTGTAATAATAAATTAAAGAACTTAGATTTTCCTAAAGACTTTGAACTCTGTGCTGATAAGTTTTGTGTTAATGCTCACCACAGATGTCTGTTGGACGAGATGTATACAAACATTGTATGTATATTAAGTGAAGCTGCCAGTATAAGTAGGACCCCAAAAGGCATTATAAGAAAAAAAGGTATAAAGGGGTGGAACAAACATGTAAAAGAAGTTCACACACAAGCAAGACTTAAGTTTAGGTTGTGGATGTGGTATGGTCAACCCAGTAGTGGGCCTTTTTTTGAAGATATGATGTTAAGTCGTAAAATATTTAAATCAAAATTGAAATGGTGCATTAAGAACCAAGAACGAATAGAAATGGATATATTAGCCTCGCTCCATTCTAATAAACGTTTTTCATCATTTTGGAAGGGTACTAAAAAGCTAAATGAGACCCCCAGTCGACCAGTTAGCTTGGATGGTAGGAGTGACTACACTGAGATAGCGAATATTTTTAAAGAACACTTTAAAGTGAGCTCGCCTCTGGAATCCATGACGAGGGTGAGCGATGCTGAGACCTGTCAATCAGGATCACCCCTTAAGTTTACATGTAAAGAACTTAAATCTGTAATTACATGTATGAAGCGGGGTAAATCTCCTGGTCATGATGGGCTCAGCATCGAGCACCTGCAAAATGCTGGTTTACATCTGCCGAGAGTGTTGACTATGTTCTTCAATCTATGCTTGGGGCATTCTTACTTACCACAACAACTACTAGATACTATAGTAGTACCCATTGTAAAGAATCGGACAGGAGACATAGCAGACAAAGGTAACTACAGGCCTATTTCACTGGCGACTGTGATAGCCAAAGTACTGGACAGTATGCTTGACTCTCACCTCAGTAGATACACTAAGTTGCATGACGCGCAGTTTGGTTTTCGCGCTGGGCTATCTACTGAGAGTGCTATATTTGCGTTGAAGAATACTGTCAAATATTACACAGATAGGAAAACACCAGTGTATGCTTGTTTCCTGGACCTTTCTAAAGCCTTTGATATGGTTTCTTATAATATCTTATGGGCTAAGCTTCGGGAGATGGGCGTCCCTGATAAGTTGGTGTCTACATTATCTTTTTGGTATAACAAGCAGAGAAACTTTATCAAGTGGTCAAACGTACTGTCTGAACCATACAAGCTTGAGTGTGGTGTTAGGCAGGGGGGTTTGACTTCCCCGAGGCTTTTTAATATTTACATTAATAAACTACTTGTTGAGCTCAGCAGCACTCATGTCGGATGCCATATAGACGGAGTAAGTTTAAATAACTTAAGCTACGCAGACGATATGGTGCTGCTGAGCCCTACAATCAGTGGAGTAAGAAAATTACTCTCCATTTGTGAAGTGTATGCTGAGTATCATGGACTAAAATATAACCCTATGAAAAGTGAGCTGTTGGTATTTAGAGGTAAAAATAAAAGTCCATCATATGTTCCTCCCGTAAAACTGAACGGTACACTTTTGCTGAGAGTAACCCAATTTAAATATTTGGGCCACATTGTTACGGAAGACCTTAAAGATGACCTGGATATGGAAAGGGAGCGCAGGGCGTTGGCTGTGAGGGGAAATATGGTGGCTCGAAGGTTTGCTGGTTGCACAGCACCAGTTAAAATAACAATATTCAAGGCATACTGCCAAACATTTTACACCAGCAGCCTTTGGGCTAATCATACCCAAAAAGCAGCCAACACCTTGCGCATCCAATACAACAATTCCTTCAGGGCGTTGTTGAGGCTTCCACCTTATTGTAGTGCCTCAGGTATGTTCGCTGATGCACATACTAATGATTACTTCGCGATAATGCGTCAAAAAGTTGCCTCAGTAATACGCAGAGTGAGGGGAAGCACGAACAGCATCCTGAAGGTATTTGCAGAGAGGCTGGATGGGCCTACGATGGGAAGGTTTGTCAAGCTTCATGTTCTACATGGAGCTTGACGAAGCTTCCTGTGACTGTCATGTTTGTTTTTGTGTAATGTGTGTGTTCTACTAACATAGTTTTTAAATAATTTGTAACACTAACACGCTATGGGCCTCGATGCCTGACAATAAAATATTTTTATTATTATTATAACTAAAAAAAAAATTAAAATGTTAATTATCAAAACCAAAAAACCCGAATTCGTGTAAAAATAATTGAAAAGATGTAAACAAGTCTTGTGTAGGTAAGTACATGTGAAAGTATCAATTCAAAACCACAGTTTTACTTATACTTTATAGTATATTGTGGTTTTAATATCCATAGGTTAAACTGTGGTCAACACACAGGCGGAGGCTACCTATGGACTATTTACGTAATTCATGACCAAAAACATACGTAGCCTCCGCCTGCGTGTTGATTTGATACTGTCACATATACTTACCAAGTTCAACTTATCTACACAAGACTTGTTTACATCTTTTCAGTTATTTTTACACGTAGTCGGGTTTTGTCGTTTTGCACTAACATAACATAACAACAACATCACGCCTGTATTTCCCCGAAGGGGTAGGCAGAGGTGTAATAGTACACCCATATTTCGCCAGTTATGTTATAGTCCCATGTAATAGGGGGCGAGCCTATTGCCATTGACCGGGCACAAATCCAGACTCCAGGCTGCTCCGCACTAGCACGCAAAAATCATTTCAAATTGTGTCATGGCAGTTTGTGGAGCCAGTCTCGTAATAAAACGTTTACTGAGTGCAGCCTTGCAGTTCAACAGCTATTAGGCAAATAGAATAAATATGTCTCTCATAATTATTTGAGCATTTTAGTATCACATGTAATTTCTGCGTTAGAGTAGAAGTGCCCACGTATGTTATGACGATGTTGTGGTGTTCGGCTTGCAGACACGGCGTTCATGTACGTGCTGGCGGTGCTGAGCATGGTGAAGATCTACCAGGCGCGCCACCCCGACGTCAACGCGCGCGCGCACGCCACCTTCGGCGTGCTGGCCGTGCTCATCGCGCTGGGTAGGTAGCACTAGCTCGCGTGCTCATCGCGCTGGGTAGCTAGCACTAGCTCGCGTGCTCATCGCGCTGGGTAGCTAGCACTAGCTCGCGTGCTCATCGCGCTGGGTAGCTAGCACTAGCTCGCGTGCTCATCGCGCTGGGTAGCTAGCACTAGCTCGCGTGCTCATCGCGCTGGGTAGCTAGCACTAGCTCGCGTGCTCATCGCGCTGGGTAGGTAGCACTAGCTCGCGTGCTCATCGCGCTGGGTAGGTAGCACTAGCTCGCGTGCTCATCGCGCTGGGTAGGTAGCACTAGCTCGCGTGCTCATCGCGCTGGGTAGCTAGCACTAGCTCGCGTGCTCATCGCGCTGGGTAGGTAGCACTAGCTCGCGTGCTCATCGCGCTGGGTAGCTAGCACTAGCTCGCGTGCTCATCGCGCTGGGTAGGTAGCACTAGCTCGCGTGCTCATCGCGCTGGGTAGCTAGCACTAGCTCGCTTGCTCATCGCGCTTGGTAGGTAGCACTAGCTCGCGTGCTCATCGCGCTGGGTAGGTAGCACTAGCTCGCGTGCTCATCGCGCTGGGTAGGTAGCACTAGCTCGCGTGCTCATCGCGCTGGGTAGCTAGCACTAGCTCGCGTGCTCATCGCGCTGGGTAGGTAGCACTAGCTCGCGTGCTCATCGCGCTGGGTAGCTAGCACTAGCTCGCGTGCTCATCGCGCTGGGTAGGTAGCACTAGCTCGCGTGCTCATCGCGCTGGGTAGGTAGCACTAGCTCGCGTGCTCATCGCGCTGGGTAGGTAGCACTAGCTCGCGTGCTCATCGCGCTGGGTAGGTAGCACTAGCTCGCGTGCTCATCGCGCTGGGTAGGTAGCACTAGCTCGCGTGCTCATCGCGCTGGGTAGGTAGCACTAGCTCGCGTGCTCATCGCGCTGGGTAAGTAGCCCTAGCTCGTGAGTAGCTACTACAATCGTACTAGCACACGTGCTGAGTCACCCAACACTAGTAACTGGTCATCGTTCTCGTGGCAGTGGTGTGGGGCGTGCTGGGCGGCGGCCCGCTGTTCTGGAGCCTGTTCACGGTGCTGCACGTGTTCACCTTCCTGCTGCTCACGCTGCAGATCTACTACGTGGGGCAGTTCCGACTGGGTGAGTGCTGCTTAATATTTAATGCGATATCAGTCGGTTTCGTTAGAATCAAATTCAAATCATTTATTTGTGATATAATATAAATAAGTAATTTTAGACTTTTAATTACCATGAAATTATTATTTTATTCTAGTTTAACTTTTTTTACTTATTTAGCTTTTTCTTCGGAACCACTGGGATTTCTAGACACTATTTGGAATATTATCAGTTTTTTAGACAAAAAGTAAAAAAAAAAAACAAAATAATCATGATTTTTATACTTCTTTTTATTTTTTTACTTGTATGTCTTGTGTCTTGTTTTTGTACTAAATAAACGTTTTATCTATCTATCTTAATCAACCCTGATAAATTTGACTGAAATTTTGTATGCATATTGGGAACGTCATCAGATATATACCTACAATATTTTAAGCAAACTTGAACTTTTTACCACATTGCAGTTTCACTCCTACCTGGACCGTTGTCGTTAAAAACAGTTAGGTACATACAAAACTGTTATAATTTATAACTATGAAACTTGATTCCTTAAGAAACGCTCAAACGTTTAAACATAACATTTTAATAACGCTTTAGTCATTTTGACCACAAAAGTCACGCTGAATTTTCATTGTGAAATCCGTACGCGTGTTGACTTAACTTTTCCTATAATTAAATTCCATAAATCTAAAAATCCATGGTCCAAGTCCAAGTTTACTATGGAACGTCATTCTGTGCGTGGCATCGTCCGGCCGCGCTGTCACGTGGTCAGCGTGACGTGACGTGCTCGACTCATGCCAGCTGTCGCCACAGAGAAGCAGAGCCTGGCGGAGGCGGCGCGCGAGCTGGCGGCGCAGGGGCTGCGGCCGCTGTACACGGCGCGCCTCGTCATGCTGCTCATCGCCAACGCCGTCAACTGGGCCTTCGCGCTCTACGGGTACGTAGCTGCGCCGCCGCCGGGGTCGCGGGGTGCGCCAGTGTAGCTGACGCGCTGTTGCAGGCTGTTCACGCAGGGCGCCGACTTCGCGAGCCACCTGCTGGCGGTGCTGCTGTGCAACACGCTGCTGTACATGGTGTTCTACCTGAGCATGAAGCTGCTGCACGGCGAGCGGCCGCGCTGGTACGCCTGGCTGTACCTGGGCGCCGCCGCCGCCGCCTGGGCGCCCGGGATCTACTTCTTCGTGGCCGGCAGCACCAACTGGTCAGTGACCCGCTATAACACACTATTGTCTTCAGTAATAAACCTAATCAGGCTCCCATGAGACGAGTACAGGTGCAACAAACAAGACATTCTCAATTATTGTTGTCCTACTTAATATTATGAATTCGACAGTATGGTTGTTTGTTTGTTTGTCTTTCAATCACGCGCTGAAACGGCTGAACGGTATTTTATGAATTTTGGCACACAGAAAGACCATTTAAACACTTTCGATACTTTTTATCAACATACCACAGAAGCGCGGCCGCGAGTGTAATCTAATCACTGCCCCACTGCTGGGCACAGACCTCTACTCAAACTGAGAGAGACATTCGGGCCTTACTCCACCACGCTACTGCAGTTTGGTGGACTACACGCAGGAAGTATTCAGGACTTTACCGCACAACATTTTGCTGAAATTGCATTTTTTTGAATTATTACTCCAAATAAAGTATGCGCGTGTGTGCGTGGGCCCGCAGGGCGGCCACGCCGGCGGAGTCGCGCCAGCTGAACCACGAGTGCCGCGTGCTGCAGTTCTACGACTCGCACGACCTGTGGCACATGCTGTCGGCCGCGGCCCTCTACTTCTCCTTCAACGCCATGCTCACCTGGGACGACGGCCTCGCCGCCGTCAAGCGCACAGAGATCGCTGTCTTTTGATATTTTATACTTATATTTTTTTAATAAACAGGTTCTTTACTAAACTTTGTTTTTTTGAAACTCGTAAAGAACTAACGGATTATTGACCAAAAGGAGAAGATTGCCACATGGCAGCAGAAGTCTCTACATGGAAGGCATCGCCACGATCTGCAGCAGCCACATGTCGACAAAACAGCGTCGAACGCCTGGCTGAGGCGCGGTGAACTATTCCCTGAAACAGAAGCTTTCATAATGGCGATCCAGCATGCCGACACTGTCATTCTAGCTCCGAAACCATACAGCATATAAAATCCGCCTGATCTCTCGCACAAACAGAATATAAACACCGCCATGACCATGTATGATGGCTTGGGAGTGCCTGCTGAGTAGTGTTCTCGCGCCTCTTGGGACCGAGGGACTTGGCTTCATCGCCCGGACCGCGAGGAAGAAAATCTCTATAAAAAATTACGAGAGGATGGGGCCTGCGAGCAGCAGACTCGGTGTAGTCTGCTGCCCGACCAGCAGCTGGCGTAAGTGGCACAGCTGGCGTAGCTGGCATAGCTGGCGTAGCTGGCATGCTGACCTTTTTTTTTTCATGGAGAAAATCCTCATGGACTTCACCCGGGGAAGGCGGAGCTAGTGTCGGACTCTTACTGACTAAAAACCACCATGGTGTTCCTCTACCGACCCTTGGCCGGGGGCGTGGGAAGGGAAATACTCCCGTATTTGCCCAACCATCCCCGGCAGGTCCCGGCTCGCCACTGGCAGGCCAGCCCCTTCTCCCCGTGTGGCAACCACAACGGCCGCACCCTCCTCTTGACTGGCGCGCGCGGAACACTACGCACCACCGTCACGGGCCTTGACTGGTCGGGCAGCGGGCTGCCCCGAGTCCGCCGCCCGCAGGCCTTCACCTAGGCTGAAGGTCGGCATACGCCCTCCTACGACGCCCAGGTCGTCTCCTGCGGATGGGTAGAGAGGTCATCGCCTCTCGAACCCTCTCCACCGCCTCCTTAGCGAGCTTCACCTCCTCGCAGAAGGAGACGACGCCTTCCCAAGCGCTCTCGCTCCCGACCATAGACAGAACCACGGCCGGAAGCGAGACTGGCATGCTGACCTGGCAGCATGCTGGCGTAGCTGGCACAGTTGGCGTAGCTGACGCAGCTTGGCACAGCTGGCGTAGTTGGCGAAGCTGGTAAAGGCCCGTGAGGTGAAGTGGCGTGCAGTGTTCCGTGTGCGCCGCCTAGGAGGGTGTGGCCAACGTTAGGCCGCACGGGGGGAAGGGGCTCGCCCACTTGTGGCGGGCCGGGTTCTGTCGGGGGTGGTTTTGTGAATACTCACGGGTTCCCACGCCCCCGGCTAAGATAGTTGAAGGAAGGATAGTAGAAGGGTTGTTGGTGGTTTTAGTCGGTAAGAGTCCGACACTGGCCCCGCCTACCCCGGGTGGAGTGCGTCCATGAGGATATCCCCACGGCAAAAAAAAAAAAGAAAAACAAATTTATTAGTCTACTAGAATATTAATGCATCTTTACATGTCTGTTTTGGCTATTATTATTGTTATTTTTGCCTAATGTTTGAGGGGTATGGCGCTGTATACCGAGATACAGGACCTGTCCTACTTCGGATACAGATGCTCCCATGTTGTATACGTAAATATTAGCCCATAAGTTTTGCTATAAGTGGTTGTATAAATTGTTGGTGAAATAAACGTTATTTATTTTTTTATTACACTGATACAGTGATCACTGATCATGATCACGGATCATTTCTTAAATATTTATAATTCTTATTTTAATTCTAATGATTTCGCATAATGTTACACATCTTATGCGACTGCTGTAAGGCACGCTCCTTTTTTATCGTAATTGTACTTATTTTTCAAAAATTCAACGCAAACTCGGATTGAAACATGTGAAAGTCATTATAACAAAGAAACGAAACGTATAGGGGCCGCGTTCACTTATATCGCCCGTAGTACACTTTAGTCTGTGTATCGCCCGACATCGTCGGACGACGTTCGGAGCGTTCCTTGGGTGTTTGTTTGTATGATCGCTCTCATTGAGAATATTCTCTAAGGCCCGTATTCCAGAAGGATACTCAAGCGTTGATCTCTGTTTAAAACTAGTTTTAAGTTGAGCTTTGATTTTAGAACGTCCCTCAAGCAGAGATTTGTTGATCACAGTTCAGCTGAGTTTAGTTTCGTTTTATATTGTCACCTGTTTCAGTATTTGGGCAGATATTTGATCTGTAATCACTCAAGCGTGGTCCAGACTACGCTTGAGTAGAGATTTCTATTATATTTCAGGTCAAATTCGTGTGTTTTGTTGTTGAATTAAAGTTTATAATTACCGTTCTGGAATAAGACCGATACTCAAGTAACGATTCTATACTTAAGTAGTGATCAGGTGATTGGAGTTTAAACTGTACTTGAGGAAGCTACTGTAATACGGGCCTAAGATCGCGCGATCGCTCTGAGTAACTGAACGACCAAAGTACGCTCCGGGCTAAACGTAGTGGTTATATTCTCTTTGCTCCGGGCGTCGTCGGACGATAATACTGAACGCGGCCCTGCAAGTGCAAATGAAAAATGTCAGAAATGTCAATGACACAGTGACGTCACGTCAGAGATTGTCGCGTTCTCATTATTTTTATTTCGTAAATATCTACATAAATTTATTGTTTTGTGACGAAAAGTTTAAATATTTAGCTTTAGAACATATCATCGTAATGGATAATCAATATTACTATAAATTGATGGCGAGCTATCTATCGAAACGGAACTGTGACGAGTCGTTCATGAGATATTTTTTTGGTAAGAATTCGCTAAAGAAAACACCCGAAGAGTTAGAACGGGCAGATGAGAGGAAACGAAGACTGCAGCGGGAACGATCACGTCGATACAGAGCGCTTAAAAACGCGCGGCGGCAGCATGAGGGCGGCGGGAGTGTCGGCGGCCGGGACAGCGCGGATCGAGACACGACGCGCTCCAAGACACACGCGCTCGTCCTCGACGAGGAGTACAGTGACGGTGACGAGCCGCCCACGCTGTGCGACCTCAGCTACGACGACAAGTGGCGGGAGCGTGCGCCCGCCTCGGACTGTGCGTCAGACGACAACTCAGCGCAGTCGGCGGCCGAACTGAACGACGCGCCGCTGAGCCTGCGCGAGCTGCTGAGCTCGCCCAACGCTGAGCTCGACTACCCCACAGTGCACAGCCTCATGTTTCACTGGCTGCAGACGTAACACCATGCCATTCACACTCCACACTAAGTTGCACTCGATAACATTGGCTCACATCTATTTTCATTTCTCTTAATCCTAAATTGCATCCGTATTTATTGATATCCATCCTTCTATACTGCAACAACACTGTTGAGTACTGGTTTCCAGTTACTAGAATGTAGGATAGCAGTGAAAGGATTGATATTTAATGTCTAATAGGTATTTCTTGGTACAACTGTGAGTGTGGCAGTCTTACACATATCAAAATGTTGCCACTTTTATGATAATTGATCACATGTGTTGACAGAACCGTCCTGCTATGATTTATTGACTAAGTAGGTATTAGTATTATATGTACTTTGTAGATGATAATAATTAATGGTTCAGGGTGGTTTTAGCAAGCTAAGCGATATAGGTACAAGTTTGTTTTATAAAAGTGTTTAATTATGTAAGCTTTCCATCAGGTACACGGCATATTGATGCCACAGAGGTGTTTATCTTCACAACTTAAAAGTACATTTTGATTCCAGATTGATTTTGTTAGTAATAAGTTGAGTTTTATGCCATGTGTAATTGCTATTGATGTACTCACGGCCGAGCTATAGCTTTCACGTGGGGGAGGGTTGGCTCTGTTGTGTGCTTAGTATGTGTGGGTGGATGATGGGCATACTCTGATTCACGTCACAACTATTGTTCGTTGTATGCCAACTAAGCAGTGTGTGCAACTATATTATTTTGTTGCACAGATACATGAATTGGACATTTGGCGAATATTAGCATTTTTGGACTGCCTCATTGGTCTAGTGGTTGCAAGCGCGACTGCTGAGCGTGAGGTCCTGGGTTCGATTCCCGGGTCGGGCAAAGTGTTATTGGGTTTTTTCATTAGGAAATTCTCATTAGCAGCCCGGAGTGTGGATTTGTGCCCGGTTAATGGCAATAGGCTCGCCCCCTATTACATGGGACTTACAACATAACTGGCGAAATGTGGGTGTACTATACACCTCTGCCTACCCCTTCGGGGAAATACAGGCGTGATGTTATGTTATGTTATGTAGCATTTTTGCATAGACTGAGAGTGGGGTCCGGGCCCCCTAAACCCCCCCCCCCTCCTTATACACAATGAGTTTTGAAAATAGTTCAGGACCCCAATTCTCGTGTTATAGAGATATTTATCTAATCTAATTCTTCTTAATGAGATAATCTCTCATTTAGGCGTGACATATCTCTAACGTGACATTCTGAGAATACGAAAATTTCTTTTCAATCTACATTCGCCATCTTGTTTCGACATTATGTCGACTTCAAGATAATGTCTATGATGCGAGAATCACCCCCCTGGAGGGCCATATCCGAAACTACAAGTTATAGTGAAAAGTCGTCACAGGAGTTGCAAGCTCGATTTTAGAGAAAACAAAAACTGCATTATTGCAGTTTGAGAAAGCAGCTGGTTCGGCCTGGAATCAAACCCAATATTTTTATAACTAATTTTTGCCCTAAGTGATAAGTTTTCTGAAAAGGAACAAATCCTGCAAAGAAATGTTATGTGGTAAAACAAAGGAAATGGGATTTTTGTAACAGGTTTTTTATGTAGTTTCTTTATTTTCCATACATCGTTTGCAATAATAACTTATTAACAGTAAAAAAAATGGTTACCACTGCTTTTAGTAAACTTTTATCTAAAATCTTAAAAGTTTTACTTTTTGCACATGGCTGGCAGAAAATTGAGTTTTTGATTGTATGTCACAAGATCATTGTTTAAAAAAATACTATGGATTGCTTTGCAGAATAAGAATTATCGATGATTTTTGAGGTCTGCTAATAAAATTTATGAAAATTAACAAAATCTTAATAATAATAAAAAAACCATTTACTATGATTTGCCCCATAACATTTCTTTACAGGATTTGTTCATATTAATTGGTATAATAAATAATATAGGATGATATTATTTTGCAAGTTTGGATTTGATTCCTGGCCAAAACAGCTAATTAAAAATAAAATAAAAATGCGGTCTTTGTTTTCTCCAAAATTAAGCTCACGACTCCTTGACTACTTTTCTCTATACCTAATAGTTTCTAGTTTGGCCCTCTAGTACTAATTTAAAAACTCATCCTGCATACACCCATGGATTTACTTGTGTGTTTAATAACTAACTAACAAGAGAATCATGCATCTAGTATATGTTGATAAAATTTGCAAAGGTGAAAATTTTGTCAGCTTAGCAGTGTTTAAAACTTGAACATATCATCTATTTGCATAATATATAAGCCATGTCATGCCATTGCACTAAACAAGTGGTAGTCAGTAGTCCTACATAACTGACTGTGGCCATGATGAGCTATTCACAGGTGCTCAAGAGTGTATTGTAAACACTACAGCCATTGCTCGTAGAGTATTCCACTAGACAATAAGTTGTTGTTAAGTTGCCATATCCTAATATTTAGATACTCAACAGTTATACATAATTTTATGATATATGCATAGAAAAGAATAGAGTATTATATACCTATAGTTTGTGATACGGATGAATTTACATTTGGTGTGACGTCTACAATGTTAGCTATAACAGGTTCATAGTGTAAGTTGGAGCGAGGAGCGCGCGGTGTCGCACTCGAGGACTCTTGCTGCAGTGTGTGTGCGGCTTTATTGTAATTATTGCTAAATACAACATTCCTGGTACAAAACAAAATAGACGATGTCCTGTTTCGGTATTCCTATCTTATGGCGGAAAATATCATTAATTTAATATGCAAAAATTCCGTTTTTTTACGTTACTGCTCACCACCTGCCATGATGTACTGGGCACTCTATAACATCAAAGATCATAGAACAAAAAATCGGCTGAGTGCGAGTAAGACTCGCGCACTAAAGTTCCGTACCACCACAGATGTCTGTTTGCTTGTTGTGAAGTATAGAGTATACACTACAATCAGACCAAGTTTGACAATTGTATGTATTATCGTTTTTAAGATAGAGCAGGAATAAAAAACATTAAAAATAATTTTTTTTCGAGGTTTCTTGTATGGGCCCTTTTGGGCTTAGACTTAAATGAGTTGCTTTCGACATAGGGCTGCCCACAGAAATAGATAGAATGGCCATGGCCAAGTGGCCAGGGCGCGCGTGCCAACACTGCACCATAATGCAGTGCATTTCAAAGCCTTTATCAGTATGCCTTATGACTTTTTTCTGTAAATACTGTAACAAAAACCCGCAGAAATGCCTTATTGTGCTGTTTCTAACTGCAGAAACAAAAGCTGTGGGCTTGCGTTGACCGCCACCTCACATGACGTCAATATGGGCGGCGTAGTTTGTTCGAAAAGTTGCCACGCATGAAACGCAAGTAAAATTGGGATTACAACCATTCTATCTATTTCTGTGGGGCTGCCATTACCTACATTGTTAACATAGGGCTGCCATTACCTACATTTTTAACATAGGGCTGCCATTACCTACATTGTCAACTCCGGACAAAGACTTCCAAAACCCCAGACATTTGGGTGAAACTATGAAACAACCATTTAAAAAAATCGGATAGCCTCGCCCTGATCTCCCAAACTATGACTAATATGAGGAATCCCAGAAGAATGGCAGCCCTATGTCAACATGTTGCCGGCAAAATTCGTATTGCAAGGTTGATACTGTCGATAGCTAGGTAGGTATATGTTGTTGCCTGCAACATTCACCATTTATTTTAGAGGATGGTGATTTTTAGAATTTGAGCTTTCCATTGTGTATTTTTATCTAAAAACAATCATCTTTATTAGACTTTAAATCACTTATATTTGCATTTATGAAAAATACTCTGGACTTGTATAGTTTGCTCTCTCGTATTTAATTATTATCTACCAAAGGTAGGTACTTTTACATTATATGAACAAATGAGGTGTTTACACTGGTCACATTTATTAATATTTTTATTATTTAGTTAGGAATACTTACATTAAATGTAATTTCCACAATTGTTATTTTGCTTACTATGTTGACTGTCGCTTCTTATTTCACAAGTGGGTAGGTAGAGATAGCTTTCTGTCAGTGCGCCACTAAATAAAGTCACTTCATGCTTGCATGTTATTTTTCAGAATTCAGTCAAACTCTCAAGGAGGATGGCCAGCACAATTAGGTATATTGTAATTGTAACGCCAAGCAAGAATGCTCAGATTCAATATTTGGTGCAAAGTAGATTTTATTCATGGTTCCCTAATGGAATAATAAAATTCCTGCTTACTAAGCATGGTAGGAACATAGGTACCATAAAAGCTTATTATCTTTCAGTGCCTCAAAGACATACCAGTGTAGAGGCAAAATGCGACTCATACGGCCATATACCTAGGTAATTAGTGACACTTTAGTTTTAAGTTAACTGCAGAAAGCACTAATTTGTAACGGACTACATACAAATGCAGGTGACGCCACTGATGTTGGGTTTACGCTTCCTTTGAAACTGGATCTTCAATATTAGTGGCGTTTTCCAAAGGTATAGTCAAGCGCTTATCGATGGTAACAAAACCAGTATAATGGACCATTTCATCATCATCACCATTTCAGCCGAAAGACGTCCACTGCTGGACATAGGCCTCCCCCAAGCATCGCCACAACGACCGGTCCTGCGCTTTCCGCATCCAATGGACCATTTACACGAGGCCGATTAACGAGCCATTCCACTAAGCCAAGCCTTTATTGGCGTTGTGTAAAGAGACAATACATTACAGTGAGTGTCTTCTGGCAATTGATAAAGACAATCTATTAAATTAGAACGATTTCTAATTTTTCGGCGGCACTAACTTCCCCCAATTGGATTGGCTTGTGTAAGGGTGGTATGCCACTCGCCAAATGTTTTTGTCCAATGTGACTTTGAATAAAGAAATTTGATGATTTTCATCAAATTAGATCCACTAGTTAGTTCTACCTAATGGCTTGGCTTAGTGGAATGACTCGTGTGCAATTGGTCCATAAGAAGCAGAGCCTGTCTTATATGTAAGCCTTTTAGGTTTAGCAACCATTGTTACGCGGTTGACCGTACCGATCAGAAATTAATAAAATATACAACGTGTTATTAAAATAACTGAAAACCTCTTAATCATTCATTGTATTCATCAGTATGAATAATTTGACAATGTAAACCCTGAAATCGCAAAAAAAAACTAAACAGGTGTTCCCTACATTTTGTTCATTTATGTGAACACAAATATAGGGAACAACTGATATGTTTCAAGGTGGGTCCCATAGTAAAATTTGTTCATACTGATGAGTACAATGACCCCTTAAGAGGTTTTTATAGGAGTTATTTCAATAACACGTTGTAGGTATAGGTGCTTTCTTTGTTTCTTTCTTATTTGTGTAAGTCTTGATTATAGTCATAGTACTGGCAGCTTAATTGGTAAGGTATACATATAAATGCGAGTTGATTGTTAAAGGGTCGTATTCTGAACAAGAAAGATTATATATTTTTATTTGCGTTTTGTTGCATGCATTGAAATGTAAATAATAAGGTAATGGAAATGTTAGCTACTGTATTTTAATAACGGCGGGGCGTGTCGCCGGTTTGCCGCTACCAACACATAAATACGAAATTACGCCCATGTTTCTAGCATTCAATGCAAAATAAATTAAGCCTAAAAAATCCGTTGGATGTGCTGCAAAATACTATTTTAGTAAGTCCGCGTCCCAAACAGCACTGATGATCAAGCAACCGGTTCGCGCACTGGTGTCCTAGGTACGAGACACCTGCACGCGGCGCAAAAGTTCACGCGCCTTTATCACTTCTATTACCTTATAATTTATATTTCTATGGTTGCGTGTAATATGAACAGTACTAGATATATATTTATAGGGTAGGTACATAAGTGCCATTAGTCAGGTGGTGTTCAGAAGACGATCCACGGGCCCGCGGCCGGCGATGCCTTCGACGAAATAATGTTATGTGTAACTATGCGTAGGTACTAAGGTAGTGCCATATTAAAAGAGCTTCCTGTCTATTTTTAATCGGCCTTTTATTGATTGAATGTCCTAACCATAAAGTTACTATACACGTCATCAGCATAAAAATGTCTTTGGTCTTAACTATAATTTACAGAGTTATAGTTTCTGATTAAACTACAGTACCTGTACTTAAATTGTTAAAACGAATTTTCGATAAATGATGTATTCAGCGAGGAATATTTTTTTTTACTGATGGGGGCGCCACTTGGCTGCTACATTCACCTTAAGAACAATTTTATTTTTTTCGAGAAAAACAAAAATAATTAAAACAATTGGAGACAATTCGATAATAATAATATTTGGATATAAAATTTTTATAATCACAAAATATCAAGCTAACATGCAAGGGGTGCTGGGCCAGAAAACCTCCTCGTGTTCCTGACGGCTGCTGATCCTTCTCGATACGTCTGGAGGGAACTGCAGTTGTTGGGTCGGGGCACGGACAATAACTGTCCTTTGGACCGGGGGGGGGACCTTATTGCCTGTGGCGAATATTTGGCATGGGAGGGGTCCGATGTGGGCCAGTGGAGAGTTGCTCCACGTGTTCCTGATGCCAGCAGAGGGCACAATGAAGGAGCAGGGGCGGGCCCGGTGTGCACTCACCCTGCCAGTGGGCAGGCAGCGGGAGGACTGTCCTTCCCTGCCCCCGTCGATCTCGTAACCCCAGGAGTGCCCGCTGAGTAGTGTTCTCGCGCCTCTTGGGACCGAGGGTCTTGGCTTCACCGCCCGGACCGCGAGGAAGAATAGCTATAGAAAAAATTACGCGAGGTGGGGCCTGCGAGCAGCAGACTCGGGGTAGTCTGCTCAGTTAGCGTAGCCGACACAGCTGGCTTGCTAGCCTGGCGGCATGCTGACGTAGCTGGCACAGCTGGCGTAGCTGGCACAGCTGGTAAAGGTCCGTGAGGTGAGGTGGAGTGCAGAGTTCCGTGTGGGCCACCGAGAAGGGTGCAGCCGACGTTACGCCGCACGGGTAGATGGGGCTCGCCTGCTTGTGGCGGGCTGGGACCTATCGGGGGTGGTTGTGTGAATACTCACGGATTCCCACGTCCCCGGCTAAGGTAGTTGAAGCAACACCGTGGTGGTTTTATTCGGTAAGAGTCCGACACTGGATCCGCCTACCCCGGGCGGAGTGCGTCCATGAGGATTTCCCCACGGCAAAAAAAGCTAACGTGCAAAAAATGGATGTGAGATAGCGTGAAGGAGGATGTGAGGTTGTATGTAGGGTGTGTATGGGGGTGGGGTGGGTGTGTGTGTGTGTAGAGTATGTGTTTAGTGTAGCGTCAGTTATCTGGGAATTATTAGTAAATTTTCAGTGTCTTGATAGGTATTTTTTTTGCAGCCAGCTTTGTACAGATTTTTGTACTCTTTTACAGTTAGTGAATAAAGGATAAGGATGTGACACATATAGGTACACATTTATGTGTGAAACGCACTGTAGTAGACCGCCTACCACCAAGATGGTGAGGATGGAATTTAGATTTATGGCGGGTGGTACGATGGTGGAAGTCAGGGGATGGTATAAGGTCGAACTATTCCTCAGAGCACTCCCCATTGTACATGCGATATAGTGGAAATAGGATACATGGAGATGCAACGTCTCTTCGCAATGCTAGAGGGTCAAGCCGATTGGGAACAGCATTATCGCGGACGATTCGAGCCGCCCTGCGCTGAATGCGGCCAAGTGGAAGGAGTAGGTACTCGGGGCTCCAGCCCAGAAATCAGAGCAATATTCCGTATGCGGCAAGATTTGTGCCTTATAAAGTTCAAGGCGATGATCCGGTCTGAAATATTCTCTCGCTCTATTGAGCAGCCCGAGTTTTTTGAAAGCCAATTTGGCTTTACCCTCCAAATGACTGCGAAACTGAACGTCGCTCTATACGTCGACGCCTAGAATTCTCAATTTAGGCGTAGCTAAGAGAAGTGCCCTTTAAGTGAGGTGCTTCGAAAATGGGGTTCTTAGCGGTAAACGTGCAGGCTTGTGTCTTAGTGGGGTTGAAGTGGACTAGGTTTAGTCTGCCCCGTCAGAGATTTACTATGTCATTGATATGCAGAATAAACAAAGTTCGGGATAACACACAGCCTTGTGGGACGCCAGCATCCACGGGCATCAATTCGGAGCATGAACCGTCAGCCACGACCTTAATGCTCCGCTGCGTAAGGTAGCTGGCTATCCATGAACATAATCTCTCGGGAAGTCCGTATGCAGGAAGCTTAGACAGAAGAGCTTTGTGCCAGACCCGATCAAAGGCCTTCGCTATATCCAAACTAACTACTAATGCCTCTCCCTTGCTCTCCACCGCCTCTGCCTATCGGTGTGTTAGGTACACAAGGTCACCAGCTGAACGGCCATTACGAAAACCTTTTTTTTTATTAATCATTATGAAAACCATATTGGCGGTCGCTTATCAACTGGTGGTCCTCCAGGTAATTTAGTATCTAGCGGTTAATGATACTTTCCATTACTTTGGAAATTAGGGAGGTGATGGCAATGGGCCTGTAGTTAGATGGGTCTCAGCAGTCCCCTTTCTTAGGGTTTTATCAAAGTTGGCCCTGATAAATAATTATTTTTCAGCATTATCTCGGAAAGATCGGATTACGATACACTGTGTGCGCATGTAGACAAATTACTTTTAAATAGAATATCTTTATTACGCAACAAAGTAGGAATCCTACTGTAGGATTGCATTGATATATAGGTACCTACTGCTAATATTATTTGGTAAACATTTGACTGTATTTACACCTACGTAATTATTACCTATACATGTACGGTGCACCGATATGGTATTCAATGTCAACTGGTTTGCCAGTTTGCGTCACCAGACAATATTTATGGCATAACTATTACTAAAGTGACCAAATATTTCCGCACTTTAAACAGGACTGTTCCATTTTCAAGCTATCGGACCCGTTCTTATTATCAAATCAAGCATATAATTAATTAATTTAATATATTTTAAACCATGAATTAAAACATATAAGAGCGTCCCGTTTTCAGCGACAAAAATGGTCACTTTAGGTAGGTACAGTCAGCGTCAAAAATATCGAAACGAACAGACTACAAAATTATACGAATAGAACAACTAAGAAAATTAGACTATATCTACCTACTGTAGGTAGTAGGTACGTAAGGATAAGGATGTGTATCTAAAATAATTTTTGACTACATATTTATTTATTTAAAACAATTATTGCTTTTATCTTAATAATATCATCATACAATAAAAAATCACCCGGTATCTCATCTATCAGAATCTGTATCACAGTCAATAACTTATACTCTTATATACTAAGCTAAAGGTACTTTATGCAAGCTCTAACTTATATGGCTATGTTAAAAAACAACACATTCAAAAAAATAGGTAGGTATCAATAAAATTCAACGATTTACAGCAATTTAATAATGAACTAATGTAAAATAAATCATCATTTCAGCCGAAAAACGTCCACTGCTGGACAAAGGCCTCCCCCAAATGGGGGGATATGCCATAATCCGTGTGGTGCCGGACGTAAAGAATTGCACCACCCTCCCTCTTCTCATGGGTGTCGTAAAATAAATAATAATAAATATTTAGGACACTATACAACACCATCTAGTCCCAAACTAAGCAGAGCTTGTACTATGGGTACTTTTTTTTTTCGTTTTTTTTTCGAATAGACTCTCGCAGAATTGGTACCCAAAATGGATACCCTAACTGTTTAACCGGGCGGGTGGCGGAGAATCCCGTTAGGGACTCCATCCGTCGAAAAATTTCCCTAAACCTAACTTATAACTAAAAACGCGGTTGCAAAACCGCATAAGGGCGTCCCCCAAGGGAGGGCTCGAACCTCGGCTTACTGGGGCATTGCGGGGGGACCCCGCCGCTATGTCCCCCTGGCAGCCGTTGCTGCATCGGGAATAGTTTTCTCGAAAGTGGCGGACTTTCGGTATATCGGGTGGGTAATGGGTACTAGACAATGGATATAATACTTATATATATATTTTTTTTCAATGTTGAACCTTGGAGGAATAAAAAAGGCGGACGGAATCTCGCTAAACAAAAAGTGAGGCATCCATAGTAAGACGGCTGGCACGCACATATGCACACCCATAGTAAGACATTTAGGCCAGTATTACAGAACGATACTCAAGCGTTGATCTCTGTTTAAATCTAGTTTAAAGTTGAGCTTTGATTTTAGAACGTTCCTCAAGCAGAGATCTGTTGATCACAGTTCAGCTGAGTTTAGTTTCGTTTTATATTGTCACCTGTTTCAGTATTTGGGCAGATATTTGATCTGTAATCACTCAAGCGTGGTCCAGACTACGCTTGAGTAGAGATTTCTATTATATTTCACGTCAAATTCATGTGTTATGTTGTTGAATTAAAGTTTATAATTACCGTTCTGGAATAAGACCGATACTCAAGTAACGATTCTATCCTTAAGTAGTGATCAGGTGATTGGAGTTGAAACTGTACTTGAGGAAGCTTCTGTAATACGGGCCTTATAGCCGTTATTACGCAACAAATCTCGTATGATGGTAGTCATTGTCGTAGTGTCACAAATTAAATAACAATATATCTGGTGTGTTAAAATTATGTCGAAATTATAGTGGGTTTAGGAAAAAAAGAAGTGCCTCAATCTTTTCTTAGCGAGATTACGTCCGCCATTTTTATTCGTCCGAGGCTTGAACTATGTTTACGGGACTCAGCTCACACGCAACGGCTATAAAGTCAATGGGAGGTAGCCTGTAACCTAGCTTTCGACGGGCTTCGATGTCAGCCGACAACCAGTGGTTATGCCGTATGTGAATGGAATAACGGATAAAGTTGGAACACAATAAAGATAAAGTTGGGCACTGAGACTAAGACCATTAAGACTGTATATACTCCGTTATCCAAAGTAGCACATCAGGCAGGACAGCGAAGGATGTAATAACATTCCGAACACCGGGGATATACAAGGTTGACTGCAGCTGGGGTAGCTTACATCAGATAGACAAAGCGTACTATCGCGGAGAGAGTGAAGGAGCACATCACAGCGGTAAGGCGCCGTCAGGTGGAACAAATCTGCCATAGCCGAACATTTGCTCGAATCAGGACCGAACCACTGGATTGAGCTATACGACCCTAAAATCCTCTCCACTGATCGTCATTACTATCCCAGAATTGTACGATTGAACATTTAAATCGGGAAGATGGATATAATGTAGGTTGTCCTCCTCGTGGAATCCAGTCATCGAGAAGTATTCGCGTTGTGATTTGTCTACATGTAATACTTATAGACAAACCATATGTCCGCCGAAACTGTCAGCATTGTGTGTCGTGATTCAGCATATCGTGTTATGGACAGTTACGTTACGAAAACCCAACCGGCGGGTATTTCGAGAAAACACCCGCCGCACAAGACGATGACACCCGCATACTTCAGTGTGCTCGGACCACGGCCAATGCAACTTGGCCGAAAGTCGTGGTTAGTCAAAATGTTTGTTTTGTTTTGATTTAATTGTGCGCCAAAAGTCCCGTAAACATAGTTCAATACGAGTGAAATTCGCGAAAGTTTACTTTTAATGATCTAACTTAGCTAAACGAATCGATAATAGGAACCAGAAGGTCTATTCTCGTATTAAAAACGTTCAAATATAGTTCCAAACTAATCTCAATGCCGTAAATCTCAATCTCCTGACAGTAGATGTTACAGATTGCCGTTTATTGGTGACATTAATTACCTAAGTAAGTCATAGAATTGAATTCTTACGACCCTTAAGTTATTGTCGCTAATTGGATTTCCATATCCTATTTTTCTGGGAGTTTAGGTGAGACCTTCGCTATTTTTGCTATAGGTATACAGGATGAGTTTTGAAACTATACGGTATAGAGAAAAGTCATCAAAGACTCCTTTGACTTTTCTCTATACCTTACAGTTTCGGATTTGGCCCTCCAGCAGCCAGCACTATTTTTAAAACTCCATTCTGTATATGTAGGTAAAGAAAATCATGATTGATATTTTGCGGAAATTATGAAGCACGACGCTTGCGATAAGCGTACCGGAAAAATACGCGTCCTATGCGCAGTCAGTGGAGTGGAAACCTCGTTGTAAGTATATCAAACAGTAAGGCAACACTCTTACATTTTTTCTAACTGTAAAAGTTAATTAGAAGTATAATGAATGCGGCGCGTGCTGTTCTATACGGATGAGCACAGAGCTGGGCAGTGCCGCCGCGCCCGCCGGCGTGGGCGCCACGGCCGCGCCGACCTGTGGGTGTAGTGGACTGTAGTCCACTAGTGCCGATTGCTGTGCTTCACACCAATTATGAAAACCTGCACCATGTACAAAATTACTTACGTGACAAGGAAAAAACAGGTAACTTTCTAAATTAAATGCTTTTAGAATGTATTTTTAACGTTATGCATAGATTTCCTAACCACTTAACTCAATGCATGTTCCTCAGGGGAGCTTAGATAATTTTTCAATGTATCCTTCACTGTAATCGAGAGCGGGAAGCCGCCGGCGCCGGCCAGCTCGCCGCGACACACGCCCGCGTAGTCGTCGGCGTTGAGGGAGTATATCATGGCACCCCTCAATTGATTGTCTATGATAAATTTAGCTTTCTCCATGACGCTCTGAGGTCCTTCATAGGAAACCCATTCTTTGTTCCTGTATAAGTATGGAACCTTAGCCTCATTGTCTTCAATTACGGTAACATCACTTGTGTTAGTCACAAAAGTGCACACATCAGGGTAATTGATAAAACCTGAAGAACCAAGAGATCCAAAACCAGAAGCTGGACTACTTACTTGATGGTTGTTGGCATTTACCAAAGTGAATGTGTGCCCATAGGTGGGTATTCCAAGTACGATTTTATTGCGATGGAGCCCCTTGTCCATAAACATGTGTACTGTGTAGTTGATGTTCAGCGTGGCCAGGTACAGTTGTTCTTTGTCACGCTGATACAATGGAGCATTGAAGCCAGTAAAAGGTGTGTACTTAGTAAAGAAATGAAAATCATATGTCATGATATTCACAAAATCTAGATACTGATTCAATTGGTCAATATCATAGGAAATATCAACTATTGTCTGTGCTGCTGGTGCAGCCACTGTTAGAATATAATCTTTCTTTTCTCTAATATATTCCATACGGATCTCCCGCAGCAACTGTGAAAAGTGTTGTCTTTCACGATGACCAACTTCAACATTGTGTAAAGCTGGAAATTCCCAGTCAAGGTCAATCCCATCCAGGGTGTAATTTCTTAACAAATTCTTAATGGACCTGATAAATATTTTTCTTGATCTATGATCTATTACCATATCTGGAAAGCCATTGTCATTTTTGGCACCTCCAACTGACAAAAGAATTTTGAGGTCAGGGTTTTTGTGTTTGAGTTTTACTACATCACGTAGTGCTTTGTACTGGTAGTTGTCTAGTTTGATCTCTTTATTGACCACTCGAGCAAAAGCGACATTGATGTGTGTACACAGATTCGGATGGATATCAGAGGGCATCAACTGATTGCTATCATGCTCACTAGGCAGGTTGTAGTAGCAGGAAATCACTTTAGGAGAAGCCATTTGAGATTCAGCTTCATTTGCCAAATCTCCAAACACTTGATCAGTTTGAATTGACTTTATTGGTGGTTTGCCGCTCCACTGCCATGTGTGGTACATAGAAACCAACGTTACTGCTGCACTTACAATAACAAAACAGGTGAAGATCGTCAATACTATATCACAAAGTGTTGATGAGGGACTTTTTGATTCTTTGTCCAAATGACCATATTCATCTATGAAAACTAGATTTTCGTCTCTTATTCGGTAATATTTATTGTTGTTCTTCTCTATCCCAGTAATATCCGGCATGGTGTGTATTTTGATCTGAAATGTTGTAGTAATACATTATTATCGTGACAAACGAATACCATACTTTGTACCTATTATAATTACGTTTCGCAATTTAGCCAATTTAAAATAGGTAAGAAGGTAGGGCAGCAGCGTTCTCTGAGTATTTAACCAACCAACTGCGATCGCCAACCCGCCTGCCAAGCGTGGCGATTATGGCATATCCCCCCCTTAATTGGGGGAGGCCTATGTCCAGTTGTGGACGTCTTTCGGCTGTAATGATGAAATGATGAAGAAGGTAGGGGGTAAGAAGTACACTGATAGGAAAAATTCACAGTCACAAAAAGAATAGCACTGTACGTACCATGCAAACGTGATTAAATTATCTTTGACCATGCATAGAAATTATGGTATATTATTATGATCACAGATTACTATATTAGTAGCTAGCTAATTATGATATAAACAAAGACTTAAATAGTTCTTTGTAAGCTTTGTAAGTCTTTGGATACAAACTGTTAAACGTAGTGGTTATATTCTCTTTGCAAACTGTCTTACTTTTCAAAGAAATAAGAAAAAGTATTTAACACAGAGAACTAAAATGTTATTGTAACACTTTACTTTGTATCTACAACATTTCATGCAATTATATGGATTTGATTTGATTTGAAAATAATCACTCACTAATCCATAGATTTAGAACACTATAGATAGAGTTTCGACGTGCCCCTTTTAGATAGCAATAGTTTTTACTTCAGTGATACCACACTAAGATTTTTACCCCCATTTTTTTGAGATTAAGTTAGGGGCTCTTAGAGTACGTAGAAAATAACTTGAAAATGCGCAGTGATCAGTTTAAACGATTTAAACCTCTATGTCAGTATAGTAACAAGCGCAATCGTACCATCTTTGTTCAAGTTATTTGCCGGATTAACATTTAATGAAGGCCAGTGGCTCCTACACTCTCGTCTATGAATCACGTATGTACATACAAAGGTAATTTAGAAAAGGGAATAAAATAAAGTATTTTAGAGAAATAGGATGTATTGTAATTTTTTTTTATTTTTTTTTTGTTGTTGTTGTTATGTTGTTTTTTTGGATATATTGAATAATATTTATACATAGATATATTTTGGATATTGATTGGATGTATAGGATTTATTGTAATTTTAAGTGTAATTTATTGGCCTTTAAAAAAAATCTATTTCGTTTCAATATTAAAACAACCATATAAACTAATCTACTTCATCAATAAATAAGGATTAAAATTAAAAATACCCTAAATAATGGGTACATAATTACGTAAATCATAGCAGCACTAATCACGGAATTATTTAAAACATACGTCTCCTTCAACAATTTAATAAAAAGATAAAAAGAACTATATAACAGGTAGCACCCTAAATAATGGGAACGTAAACATGTCTGTCATGGCAACACTAAACACGGAAATATTTTAGGTTTTGTTATTTAGAAAACGCTGAAAACTGCGAATATTTCTATAAGAAATGGGTTCAAAATAGTTAACACTTACGTACTTGTAGAAACACATTGTATGTAGTTAAATAAACACAACAATTCAGATATAAAATGCCACTTACCCGTGGAAAGTTAATCCTTCAATGTGTTGCTCGCTGCGGCTCTTGCAGCCTAACACACTACACCCGACCATATCACGGAACTGTATGAGTGTTTTTTCACGAAGTTTCACCATAAAATTATAGAAAACTACGAAGCACAATTAATAAAACTCTTTAGTTTGACAGACCGAACGCTTTGTTTGTCAAACTTTAAAAGTGTGACAACTAAAATATGGGTAACATGTAAGAGATGGCGATATAATAGTTGTGTCTTGCTCTATCTTAGGAGCAGTGGCATAAGTCCATTTCTTTCCCACATACTCTGACGTAGTTAGGAATCTATCTGTAGTGTTCATAGTGTTCATAATCTAAGCACTAATCACTGTATTCAAAACAAAATCGACTTTTTTTTTTTTCAATTTATTCATGACCATGGATACTTGTCCTTCAGTCGTAATCATTGAACATATTATACTTGTATCCTAGTAAAGTGATGGAAACTTTACTAGGTTTCTGAGGGGATGATGAGATAATACGAAAGTCATGTTTTTCAACTTTGTACCATTTATCCACACTTGTACACGTTAACGAGCACTTAACATTTAATAATCCACCATTATTGGAATGGAATCCTAAAGATGATTGCGGAGAGACCAGAATCTGCCGTTGTAGGTAGACTCATCAGGCTGCATGTGACCTGATGAGCTTTGTTATAAATATGTATTGTGATGTGATGAATGTTTGTTTGTTTTATATATCTGTGACTAACATAGTTTTAAGATGAATATTGTTACTAACCAAATTATGGACACTCTTAGTCTGAAATAAATGATTTTATTTTATTTTTATTTTTTTATTATTACACATTAACACTCGAAGAAACACAAATTTTGGAAAATAATAAAAAATCCACAACACGATCTTTACGAATTTTCCCGCCAAACCCTCAAAATCGACTTGCTTTGCAGTGTTGCCAGGTCCGATTTTCAAAATCCGGGAGCCTTATTATGAAAAAAGCGGGAGATGTATTGAGGAACAATGGAAAAAATCGGGAGATTATGTTTTTCAACAAAAATCAAAGTTTTTGAAGTAATCCCGGTATTACATTTCGCTAACATTCCAGCTATAATATTAAAATCAAAGCAGTTTGATATTTTACTGCACTGTGTAACAAGTGACGGAAATATTCAGGGCAGCAACTTATCCGTCCGTTTCATTTTATGCAGTTTTTTTGTCAAGTTTTGATCTTATTCCTATTATTAGCTTTATACAGGGATTGTAAAAAATCGGGAGATCTTTGCCGAAAATCGGGAGACCGGGAGATTTTTAGGAAAATCTGTGAATTTCCCGGAAAATTGGGAGACCTGGCAACAGTGTTGCTTTGTATGTTTGTTTGGTTTGTTAAGTTTGTTTCTCAAGAATTATATATTAGTCTATGGGTTTGTTTTGTTTCGTACTCTTAGGCCCGTATTACAGAAGGATACTCAAGCGTTGATCTCAGTTTAAAACTAGTTTCGAGTTGTGCTTTGATTTTAGAACGTTCCTCAAGCAGAGATTTATTGATCACAGTTCAGCTGAGTTTAGTTTTATTTTATACTGTCACCTGTTTCGGAATTTCTGCTGAGATTTGATCTGTAATCACTCTAGTGCGGTCCAGATTACGCTTGAGTAGAGATTTCTATTCAATTTCAGGTCAAATTCGTGTGTTATATTGTTGAATTAAAGTTTATAATTACCGTTCTGGAATAAGACCGATACTCAAGTAACGATTCTAAACTTAAATAATGATCACGTGATTGGAGTTTAAACTGTACTTGAGGAAGTTTCTGTAATACGGGCCTTAGGTCCGTATTACAGAACGATACTCAAACGTTGATCTCTGTTTAAAACTAGTTTTGAGTTGAGCTTTGATTTTAGACACAGACTACTAGGATTTTAGAACGTTCCTCAAGCAGAGATTTATTGATCACAGTTCAGTTGAGTTTAGCTTTATTTTATACTGTCACCTGTTTCGGAATTTCAGCTGAGATTTGACCTGTAATCCCTCTAGTGTGGTCCAGATTACGGTTGAGTAGAGATTTCTATTCTCTTTCAGGTCAAATTCGTGTGTTATGTTGTTTATTTAAAGAACAAACAACAACGATAGAAATGAAGCCCCATTTTTTTTTTTTTTTTTTTTTTTTTTCGCCGTGGGGAAATCCTCATGGACGCACTCCGCCCGGGGTAGGCGGAGCCAGTGTCGGACTCTTACCGACTAAAACCATCACGGTGTTCCTTCAACTACCTTAGCCGGGGGCGTGGGAACCCGTGAGTATTCACACAACCACCCCCGAAAGGTCCTGGCCCGCCACAAGCAGGCGAGCCCCTTCTCCCCGTGCGGCCTTACGTCAGCCGCACCCTCCTAGGCGGCGCACACGGAACACTGCACGCCACCTCATCTCATGGGCCTTTACCAGCTGCGCCTACGCCGGCTGTGCCAGCTACGCCAGCTGCTGGTCGGGCAGCAGACTAGCCCGAGTCTGCTGCTCGCAGGCCCTACCTCCCGTAATTTTTTATAGAGGTTTTCTTCCTCGCGGTCCGGGCGGTGAAGCCAAGACCCTCGGTCCCAAGAGGCGCGAGAACACTACTCAGCGGGCACTCCTGGGGTTACGAGATCGACGGGGGCAGGGAAAGACAGTCCCTCCGCTGCCTGCCCAGTGGCAGGGTGAGTGCACACCGGGCCCGCCCCTGCTCCTCCACTGTGCCCTCTGCTGATATCAGAGGGACACGTGGAGCAACTCCCCACTGGCCCACAACGGGCCCCTCCCGCGCCAGAATATTCGCCACAGGCAATAAAATCCCCCGAAGGTTAATCCCTCGACAGGATTTTATTGCCTGTGCCCAGGATGCACCGGCCAAACAACTGCCGATCCCTCTAGACATGTCCAGAAGGACAAGCAGCCGTCAGGCACACGTGGAGGTTTTCTGGCCAGCACCCCTAGAAATGAAGCCCCTGATCCTACAAGCTCGATCATTTTGTGTCCCTAGTATTACCTAGTGAGAGAAAGAAAGAGGTTACGTTACTCATACTCGTTTAGGTATAATCTTTGTTTCTGCTTTTGCTATAATTCTGTATAATTCTAACATTGCATTATGTGGCGCGAAAGCGTATATGTCCCTCAGATTAATAACTACGTAGGTAAGATATGACTGTGGCCTCAGCGGAAAAAGAAAACTCAAACACTGAAAATTGCGACGAACACGGAGCGTTCTTTGGTCGGTCGTTTGTTCGTTACATCACGAACGATTAAAGTACGTTCCGTGCTTCGTCGGGTGACATTAATGAATGCACCCAGGATCGTAGACAGAGATTATTCTCCGTCTACGCTGGGACGTTTTTCATTTTCACTCAACCAATCAACAATAATGCTGGGACGAAAACGTCCCAGCAAAACCAAGTCTATACTATATTTCTAATCTATTAAGAAGGATCAAATTCTATTGAAAGGCGCATGCGCAGTGGTGCCTGAAGGAAACTTTACGCGGTGCCTGAAAAGAACGCTCCGTGCGTCGACCGACGTCGCCGGGCGATATTACTGAACATAGCCCATAAATAATTTATTACTATGACATAATAAAATATTGTTATTAATTATGAATTGTGATGATGTATATTTGGTGGTTATATTATTGTGTATTTTTTTAAATTAATGTATTTACCTAATAATTTTGATTTATTGAATTGTAACTAAAGTGATTATGTTCAAACACAATGTAAAAATTGTTTCTGAATAAATAAATTGAAATTGAAACAAATAATTAATGACAACTTTGACAATTTGGTTTGACATTAATGACATGACAATGACATTTGATGACATTGACAACAAGTCTGATACTCGAGTGTTGAATTGTTGATTGATACAGCTCAAAGAAGAAAATAATAATAAACTGGGATATTTATAATTATTTGATGTAGGTGTGAGCTTTTAACATTACATGTGACGTCCTCGGACCTAGTCTCTAGATATAGTAGTTATGGATGATGCGTCCATGAATCGCTACGAAAAACAGCTGTACACTGTATTCAAAACGTTCGACGTAGATAACGAGGAAGCCCTAAACAGATCAGCGGTTCACGAACTGTGCGACGCATTGCAGTTGGAGGACCGCGGTGCAGCCCTTGTGAATACACTGTTCGAGCGGCGCTCTGACCGCGTCACCTTCGCGCAGTTCCGGAACGGGCTGCTGGCCGTGCTGGGGGGCGCAGCTGGCGAGCCAGGGCGCACTGCGGCCGCGCCGCCGGAGCCTCCGCCGCAGCCTGACCCGCCGCCGCACCAGAGTGATGAAGACTCCTCCGGTCGCGAAGTGGCTCCCAAATTCGTGTTCGGTTCCAAGAAATATGGTAGGCGATCAAGACCGCCTCGTTCAGGTGCCACAGCGGAAGACCCTCTGAGCCCACGCTCCTCGTCCGCCTCTCGTCTTGACACTGATGACAAAAGAGCGAGACAACGAATGAGGTACAGACGAAGTGCCTCTGCAATGGAGAGTCGCGATGACAATGCTGTTCTGGATAGTAGCCAGGACGATGCTGTTATGGAGACTTTCGAGCACAACCGCCGCATCGATCGAGATGAGGCTCTCGCACTGTGTCGTGGCTTGAATATGGATGGTATTGATCGACGGCTTGTTGAACGCATATTCAATGACACTGGAAGCACCGATACAACAGTTGGCGAGTTCTTTGATTGCTTAAATGCGTCGCTGACTACTACAATGGAAGAGGCCTCACGCGAAGTGCGGGTTACCGTGATGACTGGTGACAGTGGAGCCGACGTGGCTGACGATGAGGCTGCGGCTGGCCTGAATAGTGAGCTGGTGCTGGAAGCGTGGGAGCGTGCTGGTGTGCAGCAGCCGCATCGCCTGCTCAATGAGCTTGGTTTCAGTGCTGCCGCGCTGCGTCCGCCCGAGCTGGAACGTGCGCTCGACGACGAGCTGCGGGCGCTCGCTGAGCCAGCAGAAGAGACGCGCGACGCACGCGCTCTGCTGCTGCTAGCCGCTCTCGCGCTTAGCCGCTTGCGCTTGGAGCTGGCGCGGCGCCGTGCGGACCTGGCCGCCGCCGAGCGGGACAAACTCCGCAATGACGTCGCAGAAGCCAACAGACACGCTGGAGTCCTGGCACAGGAAGTGGACGAGAGCCATGCTCGCATCGAGGCGGAGTTAAAGGCGAGTCTTCAGCGCGCAGAGGCACGTCACTCGGAAGCGACGCGCCAGGCGGCCGGCGAGCACGCGGCGGAGCGGGAGCGCGCGGCGGCGGCGCAGGCGCGCCTGCAGGCCGAGGCGGCGCGGCGCGCGGCGGCGGAGGCGCGGCTGCGCGGGGAGGGGGCCGCCCTGCGCGCGCGCGCCGCGCAGCTGCAGGCGCGCGCGGCCGCGGCCGAGCAGCGCGGCGGCGAGGCGGAGCGCGAGCGCGCGCGCCTGGCGGCCGAGCTGCGCGCGGAGCGGGAGCGCGGCGCGCAGGCGCAGGGCAGCGCGGCGCCGCCCGAGCTGGCGGCGCGCCTGCTGGAGCTGCGGCGCGACAACCAGCAGCTGCGCGACCGCAACGACGAGCTGTGCGCGGCGCTGGAGGCGCAGGCGCGCGGCGGCGCGGCCGGCCCGGCGGAGGCGCGCGGGGGCGACCTGTCCACCGAGCTCCACTCATTGCTCACTCACGAACACTCGGAGGTGAGTCTCCGCCCTTCGTCCGACTTAGTAGTAGTACTAGTAGCGTATTAGCCCATTCAGTAGGCAAACTTTTGTGGCCAATAAAGCCCTAGGAGGTCTTATGGTAGCTAGTTTGTTTTCTGCAGTTTTCTTAATATTCCATCAACATAGCATTATTTATTGTATGTATATTTATTTTTTATGAAACAAGGGAAAACATAAAATGTTCAGGAATTCTCATAATTAAAAACATTCAAAATATAGTTATCATAGTTATTATAGTTATCTTATCTCTTCTCATGGGTGTCGTAAAAGGTGACTAAGGGATTCACCAGAGGATGGGCAGCAGCGTTCTCTGAGTATTTAACCAACCAACTGCGATCGCCAATCCGCCTGCCAAGCGTGGCGATTATGGCATATCCCCCCAACATTTGCTTGGGGGAGGCCTATGTCCAGCAGTGGACGTCTTAAGGCTGAAATGATGATGATGAAAATATATTTCCAAACTGATCTCGGTTTTCAAGAAATTAACTTTTTTCCACTAAATAGGTAAATTTTCTTTGCCAATTCACAAGGAAAAATTAGTATTATTTATTATTTAATTCTTTATGCACAATTGGGACGATTTGTATAGTTTTTGTATGATTTGGAATATATGTAACATAAGAAGTCTAGATTTTACCTCTGGACATTATTCTATCGGCCACCCAATATAATTGGCATTAGAATTTTTTGCGCCCAAAATAAAAAAATATGCACTTTTAAATATGTTTGCTTGTACGATCTACCTAGATCGTACAAGCCATAAAATAAAAATAGAATAGGTCTCATTCACCATCACAGCTTGGACCACATTTCCCCATTCTCCCATAATTATTTAAATAAAAAAAGAAACGAAAATACATGGTTGAAGTAGTTGTCGAATCTGCTCTAATTAAACAGGTATTTTTTCATTTTCAGGAATGTGATTCGTCCCCCGTGATTATTGATCAAAAGGTTTTGGGTCAAATAGAAGCTGTAACGAGACTCAGAGAGATCTTCAAAAGTGTACACGCTATCCCAAGTATCGGCGACACGGATGGGCAGGCGAGCGCGGCGTGCGCGTCGTGTGTGGCGGTGGGCGACGCGCTGCGCCGCGTGTTGGCGCCCGTGCACGAGCTGGCGCCCGGGCACGAGCTGGCGCCCGGGCACGAGCTGGCGCCCGGGCACGAGCTGGCACCCGGACACGAGCTGGCGCCCGAGCATAAGGTGGCGCCCGGGCACGAGCTGGCGCCCGAGCATGAGGTGGCGCCCGGGCAAGAACTGGCGCCCGAGCAAGCCGTGGGCGACGCGCCCGCTGCGCCTGTGGCCGCGCACGCCGACGCTGACAAACTGAAACTAGCCAGCCTCGTCAGGTGAGTATACATTTTACAGAGAGGAGTAGCGCGCGCGCATCGCCCTATTGGTATGACACTTTGGATTATATTTGTAGGGACCTCGAGGCCAGTCTGGACCAGATGAAGGTGGAGTACGACAAGTGCGAGGAGTACTGGAGCGGCAAGCTGGAGGAGGAGCGCGACATGTACGCCGAGGAGCAACGCCTCGGGGACGAGCGCCTCGCCGAGCTCGTGGCCAAGATCGGCGAGTACGAGCGCCAGTTCGCGCCCGCTCCCTCGCTGCCCACCATCGACGAGCGGCACAGCCTCGAGGCGCAGTTCACTGACCTCGAGGACGAGTTCGCGCGCTACCGCCGCGACAAAGAGGCCGAGCTGGGCGCGTGCGGCGCCGAGGCGGCGCGCCTGGCGGAGCGCGTGGCGGCGCTGGAGCGGCGCCTGGAGGCCGAGGCGCGGCGCCCGGGGGCCGAGGCGCGGCGCGGCGCGGCGCCCGCGCGCCTGGCGGGGGAGGTGCGGGAGCTGCGCGCGCGCACGGCGCGAGCGGAGGCGGCGGCGCGGCGCCTGCTGGCGCGCCTGGCCGCGGCCGACCTGCTGGTCAAGGAGCTGTACGTGGAGAACTGCCAGCTGGCGCACCGCCGCCCGCTGTGACCGACCGCGCCCTCTACCCACATTCATACTTGGTAGGTATGCGTAATTACTCGACGCTTGCATACAAGAAAGCAACTTACCCATTTCGCCTACCCTATAACTACAAATCTAACTTTTTCTTGTGGAATTGTTAGTCCAACCCCCCTTTCCCGATCTACACAAAAATTAACTAGTCAGCTGTCAAACCTCAGGTCAGGGGATATGATCGGTTAGTCTTCTGTTCAAGCACAGCAGTCGACCTAAGATTCAACAACAGATTCAATTGATCAGTATTACAGAAACTCTCGCAAAGAACAGCGCCGATAACATTGTGTGGGAGCGAGAACTCGTGAAAATTTCCAGCTGAACCAGTAAGCGCGAGCCGGCCACTCGTGAGAAGGGGACGTGCTTACTTAATGCAAGTACCAAGAGTACCATTCACCGGAGTGCTCACTCGGGCACATATCGGCCGCGAGCTCGCGATGCCTCTTGTCCCGACTGAATTAAGTTAAAGTGCCTTCAAATGTTATAGTATACTCTGTCAGATGATTGTGTTTAAGCATGTAAAATTAAAAGGGAAGTTGGTAATCCCCTTTCCGTTTTGGAACGCTACTGGTTTATAAATGAAACTCGTCGAATTCTATGAAAATATCCGTGGGTAGGCTTTAGGGTACGCTGCCAAGACATGAGACCGCGACACGGAACAGGAGACATGCGACAGTATTGCTTGTCGCTTCAGCTATTTGAGGAACGCGACAGAGGCCAGCGACAACAAGTCGGTCCATGTAAAGCGCCTCAATCGAAAACGTGTACGCGAATTTGTGCAATCAAAATGACGTCGAAGCAACTTCAAATACTACTTGAAGAAGATGATGACCTAATATTTATACAGAGAAAGTATAATATTATATGTTGTACTTTGAGGATCATACAATCATCTATTTTCTTCTATTAAATGAATAAGAAGATTGTCTTCTTCCATAGAAAACTTCAAATCCGCATTTTTTTTTCCTCAAAACCACGCACGTCACGCTACACCACTGGAGTGCCGATTCCGAGGTTGAAATTTAATGAAACGCCTTTGAAAACTCAGTCGAATGCGTCGACTTTATTCATAAATCAGTAGTTCCTCCTCGCTTCCGCCAGGGGTGCTACTGATTATTGAATTGAAAAAAAAAACCTCGACGCCTTCCATCGCGTGTACTGTACATAAGTTTCAAACTCGCACTATAGGTGCGGCACGCTATGGTGGCGTTTTTGACGGTTGCCTGCTCAGGAAGATCCGTAAATATTGACAGCTACGTATGAAGGAAGCTACGTATAATATTCAGACACAATTGAAATTGTTAATGAATAAATAAATGAAATGAAATGAAGGCAAAATTGCCGTACTTTATTTTTCGAATTTCGAATCTATTATTCAAATTCTATTTATTTCTACTGTTTGTTTATGTATGTCACAGAAAAATTGATAATATAAACAAAATGGCTAGACGTTATGTTTATTGAATAATTTGATAAATTATCTACTAGCCAATCTATTCATGGACAGTTGTTTGAAAGATTTGAAAGAGAGTGAAAATGGTTTAGAAATGAATGGGTTACTTGTCAAATGTCTCCTCTATGCCGATGATCAAGTTATCCTTGCATCGTCGGAGGGGGAGTTACAGAAGATGGTAACAATTATGGATGGTGCTTTGAAGAGTAAAGGAATGAAAGTTAATGTTAGTAAGACAAAAGTTTTGGTTTTTGAAAAGGAAGAAGTTATGACAGAGTGCAATATTTTGATAGGTGACGAAAAGGTGGAACAAGTGAAAGATTTTGTATACCTGTATTCCATGTTTACGAGAGATGGCAAGCATGTGAAGGACATTGAAAGGAGAGTGAGTGCTGGTAATCAGGTGAATGGGGCACTACACACCTTCATGAACAGCCGCAAAGTGTCGGAAAAGGCACGGCTGGCTGTTCATGGGGGAGTGTTAGTGCCTACACTTATGTATGGTAGTGAAAGTTGGGTATGGCAGAAGAAACATGAAAGCAGAATAAATGCAGTAGAAATGAGAGCTTTGAGAAGTATGTGTGGTGTAACTTTGAGAGATAAAGTAAGGAATAACATGATAAGGGAGCGTTGTGGAGTGAAAAAAGATGTAGTGACAAAGATTGAGAAAGGTATGTTAAGATGGTTTGGACATATAGAGAGGATGGACGAGAGGAGATTGACGAAACAAGTATACGAAGCGAGTGTGGATGGAAGACTTGGAAGGGGACGACCTCGGCGAACGTATCGCGATCAAATCGCGGAAGTTCTCAAAAAATGCCAGGTTAAGAGTTCTCTAAACCGACGAGCATGCATGACGAGGTTAATGGACGTAGATGAAGCGAAAGAGGTGTGTCAGGATCGTAGCAGGTGGAAATCCATAGTCTCTGCCTACCCCAATGGGAAACAGGCGTGATAATATGTATGTATGTATCTACTTTATGTAGATATTATTCATAATAGCTAGTTGCAGTTGGTCAAAGTAATAAACCTGGTCCCAATCGCTAATAATTTGAAATGTGTCACAACACTATTGGAAAATGTCAAAAACGCCATCATAGCGTGTCGCGGGTATAGGCACTCGGATCTCTGTCGCTCGTCTGCGTCGCGGTCGCGGCCACTGAACGTGTCAAATGTCAAACTCTTACTAGGACCCCAGTGTGATATCTGTGACCCCAGGAGCCTCCCTAGCCGATCCAAAAGGGAACTAAAAAGAAAAATTAAATTTGTTGGTCAACAAACAGCCAACCGTACTGCGATTTTTAAGCTTTCCTAGAGAACCTTCATGCAAACACGTCTAAGGACTTCGCACATTATACAGACTCGAGACCGACTCCACTCCGACTCGACTTACAGTGAAGTAATGAAATGAGAGCTTTATATCGTGTTCTTTACGGTGGATTTTTCAACATTTACTTGAAAGAAGTGTCAGACGCGTGGTCCACGTGTCGTACACTTATGATCATATCCGACCCGACTGCCATTCCTTGACTGCGTTGCCCACGCATCAGCCCCGCGTCGACGCGTTGCCCACTCGTTGACGACCGTTGCCTACTCGTTGACGACTGTTGCCCACTGGTGACCGTTGAATTGATCGCCTACCCACGACTCGTTGATGCTGAACAGAAAGTTGGAGTTTAAACGGTGTTAGATTGGTGTCGAGTCTGTGTAATGTGCGAACTCCTTTATCCGACGGACTATACTTTTTCTTATCACTTATTATTTTTAAATCGTGTGCATAATCACCGTCATACTGAAACTGGGGCGGATCCATGGTGGAGGTGGGGGGGCACGGTCGACAAACTTCTTTTTTTTATAACATAGGGGGGCAAACGAGCTAGCGGATCACCTGATGGTAAGCAATCTCCGCCGCCCATGGACATCCGCAACACCAGGGGCGTCAACGATGCGTTGCCGACCTTTTAAATTAAAAAGACGTATGCTCGTTTCTTGAAGGCTCGGATTGACTCGGGAAAACCGCTGAAAACTACACCGACCATACAATAACAAAAGGGAATTTATTCGTACTGCACTCCGCCCCCTTTCCCCCTGAAAACCTGTGTTCCCCCCTGTTGGCCTGTTCATGATCATTATATTACATCATATAATGCAATCAAATGAATAGTTAGATAATTTAGATAGTTTATTATGTAGACAACCTACAATGTCGAAGTACATTACATCTGGCTCAGACGAGAGTTATTTGTAGCAACAGATGCGTGACATTTTATTTATTATTCGTATACTATTACGTATATCATTTACACAGACAGATATCAATACCTATTGCCAGTTATAATATCTTAAAAATTGTACTAATAGTATACATATAGAAGGTGTTTTTTTCACAATCAAGCATAACCTAAACTAGGCTCCAGATGAACTAGTTTGACGTTTATAAATTGGTATAAAGGTCATAATTGCGTGATTTAGAGCTATTATAAACTTTATGTCCACAACCTCATCGGCTTTTTGAAATGTCATACTAGTTCGCGAAATTCTAGAACCCAGTTAAGGTGATCATGTTAGCCTTTTCGGAATCTCTAGGGCCACTAGTGCGGCTCACTAGCTCGCCCGGGGATATCGCACACGGCACATAGACAACATGCCAGTGCATAGCAGCTGAGGGTAGCAAAAGGGCTGACTTTTACTTCGGCTTGTATTGATAGGTTGTTTGTACCGTAGGTACGCTGCCCGGTGGGCTCGTCTGCAGGGCATGCTATTCCTGTGGGTACGTTGCGGTGGGCGCCTCTCACAGTCGAGCTCGCGTGAGCAGCTGTAAGCTCGCGAGTTCTCGCCTGAGCAGCTGTCAGCTCGCATGGTCAGTTGTCAGCTCGCGTGAGCAGCTGTAAGCTCGCGAGTTCTCGCCTGAGCAGCTGTCAGCTCGCGTGGTCAGTTGTCAGCTCGCGTGAGCAGCTGTAAGCTCGCGAGTTCTCGCCTGAGCAGCTGTCAGCTTGCATGGTCAGTTGTCAGCTCGCGTGAGCAGCTGTAAGCTCGCGAGTTCTCGCCTGAGCAGCTGTCAGCTCGCATGGACAGTTGTCAGCTCGCGTGAGCAGCTGTAAGCTCGCGAGTTCTCGCCTGAGCAGCTGTCAGCTCGCGTGGTCAGTTGTCAGCTCGCGTGAGCAGCTGTAAGCTCGCGTGAGCAGCTGTAAGCTCGCGAGTTCTCGCCTGAGCAGCTGTCAGCTCGCATGGTCAGTTGTCAGCTCGCATGAGCAGCTGTAAGCTCGCGAGTTCTCGCCTGAGCAGCTGTCAGCTCGCATGGTCAGTTGTCAGCTCGCGTGAGCAGCTGTAAGCTCGCGAGTTCTCGCCTGAGCAGCTGTCAGCTCGCGTGGTCAGTTTTCAGCTCGCGTGAGCAGCTGTAAGCTCGCGAGTTCTCGCCTGAGCAGCTGTCAGCTCGCGTTTGTCAGCTCGCGTGAGCAGCTGTAAGCTCGCGAGTTCTCGCCTGAGCAGCTGTCAGCTCGCGTGGTCAGTTGTCAGCTCGCGTGAGCAGCTGTAAGTTCGCGAGTTCTCGCCTGAGCAGCTGTCAGCTCGCATGGTCAGTTGTCAGCTCACGTGAGCAGCTGTAAGCTTGCGAGTTCTCGCCTGAGCAGCTGTCAGCTCGCGTGGTCAGTTGTCAGCTCGCGTGAGCAGCTGTAAGCTCGCGAGTTCTCGCCTGAGCAGCTGTCAGCTCGCGTGGTCAGTTGTCAGCTCGCGTGAGCAGCTGTAAGCTCGCGAGTTCTCGCCTGAGCAGCTGTCAGCTCGCGTGGTCAGTTGTCAGATCGCGTGAGCAGCTGTAAGCTCGCGAGTTCTCGCCTGAGCAGCTGTCAGCTCGCGTGGTCAGTTGTCAGCTCGCGTGAGCAACTGTAAGCACGCGAGTTCTCGCCTGAGCAGCTGTCACTTCGCATGGTCAGTTGTCAGCTAGCTCGCATGAGCAGCTGTAAGCTCGCGAGTTCTCGCCTGAGCAGCTGTCAGCTCGCATGGTCAGTTGTCAGCTCGCGTGAGCAGCTGTAAGCTCGCGAGTTCTCGCCTGAGCAGCTGTCAGCTCGCATGGTCAGTTGTCAGCTCGCGAGTTCTCGCCTGAGCAGCTGTCAGCTCGCATGGTCAGTTGTCAGCTCGCGTGAGCAGCTGTAAGCTCGCGAGTTCTCGCCTGAGCAGCTGTCAGCTCGCGTTTGTCAGCTCGCGAGTTCTCGCCTGAGCAGCTGTCAGCTCGCGTGGTCAGTAGTCAGCTCGCGTGAGCAGCTGTAAGTTCGCGAGTTCTCGCCTGAGCAGCTGTCAGCTCGCATGGTCAGTTGTCAGCTCACGTGAGCAGCTGTAAGCTCGCGAGTTCTCGCCTGAGCAGCTGTCAGCTCGCGTGGTCAGTTGTCAGCTCGCGAGAGCAGCTGTAAGCTCGAGAGTTCTCGCCTGAGCAGCTGTAAGCTCGCGTGGTCAGTTGTCAGCTCGCGTGAGCAGCTGTCGCTGTACGCTCAGCTAGTGATCCAGCGCGCTAGGACACGCCACCACGTGTGCACTGGCTCAATCATATCTCATTAATAAAAACCACTTTATTGCTTAACTTGTTATTTTCGTGGTCATTGTTTATTATTTGGAAATATATAATTAAAATTAATATTTAGCTTAGCAGAGGATTTCATCTAGTTTTGTGTTACAACTCGATCATTATTTTGCTTAAATAATAATAATATAATATTAATATTTGGCTTCATTGCATTATTAAATATACTTTTTGTGTTTCAAATAAGTCATTCTTGTAGAGAAATATTTTTGTGTTAGCATTGTTGTGTGCAAGTTTGTCAATTAGTGTAATTTCTTAGTGTAATTATTATTAAACGACGAATTCCTCGTAGTTCTGGTAAACAATGCAATAAATAACTTTTGTTTACCCCTCAGAAACGCCATTGTATAACATGCTAGAGTATGCTTCCTGAAAGCCAATACTCGTAATTTAAAATGATCTAAATATAGTTCAGATCAAATTTCAATGTCCTAAATGTCACAAACTGACAGCATCAAACAGCGACATCTATTGTCGTGACATTCACATACATTACAACGTTGAGGAACTAATTTATTTAGAACATTTTTAATAACGAGAGCTGTCCTTCAGTTTGCAGCTTTGTAACACATCTGAAGTTGTAAGACACTCACGTTGGCGTTGCTAACTCCCAAGTCCAAACATGGCTGCATTTAATCATAAGGGCATGTGAGTGTTTCTCCGGATGATGAAGTGGGTTAATTAAAATATTATTGTCACACTAAAAATAATAATGGATGCTTTAGAAACTTTATTTTTTCATTGAATATGTATTATGCAAACTAGATTACAACCATCAAGCGAAAACTAAATCATTGTAGTAAAGTGTCCATTGTAATTTTTGGAGTGAAGGTAATTTATTTATTTATATATAATGATAACTAATTAATTAATTATTTTTAATTATATTTTTTTCCGGAGAAACACCCCTGTATTCACCTCACACGATGATCCAATTGCTCTCATAACTGTTGTATGTGTGTAATATTATTCTCCACTGTGTTATACTTTATATTAAATTAAGTATAAGTTATTGTTATGTGAAGTTGTGTATGTTACAGTTAGGGTCAGCGTACACTGACGGAGAGGCAGCGAAGCGGCTTATTGAGTAACAATTGAAATCCAACCTTATCCGCTTCTACATACGACTGAAAGTTGAATAGCAAAATAAATAAATAAATAGCAAAATAAAAACACAGAAGGCTCAAAGCGCCGCGAAGAGCGGTGGAGCGGCCACCGTCACAAGCATCCGTAAGAGTCGGTTCGCCTCGCAACTCGCAACCAGGGACCTGCTCTCCGCCGCCACTCCGTCGGTGTGCGCAGACGCTCATATGATCAGCATCCCCAGAGCGAGCTTAACAGATATGAATTCTTTCATCGAATTTGTTGACTTTCATTCACAAATCAGTAGATCCTCCTCGTTGTACCACGTACCCTGTTGAGTATTCTGTAATAATAAGCCTAAAACTTCGAAAAACACTGAAAGTGAGGTGACGTTTTCGTAAAAATCTGACGAGTTTTATTAATTAATCAGTAAATCCTCCACGTACACGTACTCTCCAGGGGCTACTACTTTATGAGTGAAAGTCGACGAATTCGATGAGAGTATTCGTAGATACATCAGGTGTTGGGGGTACTGGTGGTGGAGACGCTTGGCTGCCGTTGCTCCCTCACTAATATTCGTCCAGGATTTTGTAGTCTGCCTTTGTTTGCTCACTCACTGATAATAAATAGTTTTATCTTCTTATTGACTACAAGCGTCTTGTGTGATGAACTAGAGGCAACTGTGACCGTGACATATTGTTATTATATTTGTGTTACATCGATATAACTAAGTTCTTTCGAAATGAATTGTTGCAATTGGAAAGTTATATTAATAAACTAGGTTGTGTTGTATTTCATTCCGTAGTAGATATTATAATATATTCTACCTTTCTTGGTATATTATTGATAAATTATAGGTAGGTATATATTAATTCGCTGATACAGTGCCTAAACGAAAATGTGATCACAATCAATGCTAAAGTTAACTAGTTAGATAATAAGTGGTAATAAATACCAGTGACATTGATTGTAACCTTGTTTGTTGGTACACACCACACCACACCGTCACTGTGTGAGAATTGACCACGAACACATACATACACTTCCAGCAACATTGATCTGTTTTGCTCGTGAAGTGATGTATATTATATTCTGTTTTTTTCTCTCTTGTCTTATTTAGTAAACAATCTTGGCACGTCTCTTTATTCAAATAACTACTGATAAAATATAATAACTGGTTCTGCTCATGTAATTAGCTAAAAAAATATTTTGTGTGAGAAATTGTTAACAGTATGTCTTTTAATAATTATTATTGACGAATTGCATTAAAAAGACATGCCAATATTGTTTACTAAATAAGACAAGTAAGAAAAAACAGAGATTACGTATGTTATGTACGGTCGACTGCACGTTGGTGGTAACGCTTTGATATTAGCAGCATTTTTATTTCGGTTTTCGAATTGAAGTGTTACCACTGGTCATGCAGACGACTGTACGTCTGGCAGGTGAGCTAGTTAGGAGACAAGTACGCGGCCAGGCCGGTACAGATCTGCGATTAATTATTAATGTGATTATTAAAGTGTTGATTATTATATTGTGTTTTCATAAAAGTCCACGGAACCTGCAACAGTAGGCAAACAAACACTCTAACAACTTTATAACGTTTATTGAGACACTGCGGATAAGTCGAAGACAGATTTAAACTAAAAACTAGTAGTCATAGGTAACTAAACAATTTTGTATTGAACCATGAAACACCTCATCGTTTTACTATTAAACTGGATAATAGGTACATTACTGTCGAGGCCTGAAATGATGCAATTTACGGCCGAGTAATATTGGAAATTCCCAAGTGATTTTGAAAGGACGAGGCGCAAACCGAGTCCTTTTTAACTAAACGAGGCCGTTAATTGCTATTTCGGCCGAGACTTGTACTTTTCTCTCATTTGCGAGGAAACACAACACTAATTAATTCAACAGTATCTCATTTTTATTCACGCCAATTCGCCCGCGCGCGGTTCTTGTTCTATTTTCAAAGTTTTGAAAAAAATAATGCGCATTCAGCCTGTAAGTATAATGATTAATATTTTGTACCTAAAAATACCTAATTTATGTAAGTGTGTACTTAACACAGACCAATATACTTGTCTGTGGTACTTAAAAACCACGGTAGCATAATTTAAAAAATAAAAAGTGTCCAGCAATTTCTATTATTGTCCTGTTGGATATTACCGGCCTGTTATTTCGTTGCGTAGTACGGAAAAGAGCCGATTGTTGTATTTTTTTTTTTGAATAATGAACCAATTTCCTAGCAAGTGGGAGAAAAGTTTATATAGGTACATATTTATTATATACATATTTACAATGATAGTAAAGTTTGGTGGTCAAGGTCATACATTTATGTAAGCCAGACTTCTGGTACAATGTCTATTATTGTGGCTGCCACACCACACGGCACGAGTAGGGTTCGCAATACCGGGGTTGTCGGGGTCGAAGTTTAGCCAATATGTACCAGTATTTTTTGATATTTTCAGGATTTCTATGGATTCCAACGTAATCATAAGGATATGTGATAAATCCTACTAATATTTTATAAAGTAGAGGGCGCCCGCAGCTTCGCCCGCGTGGATGTCGTAGAGTAGCATCATGTCGTTTTCATGAACACAATGTCTTCTTTAACATTGTACCTATGTAATTGAGTAGGTATACCTACCTGGTATTGTAAAGTCGAGTTCATTAATATACTGGCAGGGCCAATGGTTCAAAATATTGTAAGCGATAAAATGATCATAAAGTTCTCTACAAACATAGTATCAATAGAATGTTATCATATAAACGGTTCATTAATGTTACGACGATTTTGCGAGTAGACCCCCAGGTAACTTTGACGTCGATGAAACTCAGGTAATTACTAGTCGAAGGACCCTTTTGCGAAAACCGTCGATCTCGCGGCCGCACCTGCAGGCGTAGCGTGCTGCGTGACCACTGTAGCCACAAGCATTTTGTCTACGAAAGAATAAACAAAATGACTTATAGTTCTCTACAATACAATGTAGTTTTATCAGCTCTTCCGCAGACAAATCTCTTGTGTACAGTGGTCATGCCACGCCTGCTGGTGGATTCAGGAGTTATGCGGTGGGACTAATCTGATGATGGAGCCGGATGGTGGTCACAGGATCTGCGCTGTACTTAACGTGGACACCGAGTTTGGGCTCGTTAGATTTGTCTGAATGAGTAGTTGGCTGAGAAATGGTGATCAGGGTCTGATGATGGAGTCAGAAGGTGGCCGACTAGCGGTACCATTTAGGCAACAGCCTAGGTGGTATTGAAGTTGTCATGGGCAAAGGTAACCGCTTAACATCAGGTGGGCCTTTAGCTCGTTTCGCCATCCAATACTATAAAAATAAATAAATCACAGGATCTCCAGGACTTCTATCCCGGTTTTACTGAATGCCGATTTTCCTACGCCTACGGCACAGAATATCTAATAGTACTGCCTACGGGTTCCCGATATTTGTGATCCCTTTTTGCGACAAAAAATAGGCAATAATAAAAATATATAATTTTTAATTTCCTTTAGAAATGTAGTTCAGTCATCGACAATGATGACTAGATCACTGATGGTGTAATTGATGTGTTGGTGAACTGTTGGTGCGGTGGGAGGCGGGGCCCAACGCCGCACCAACACATCGCGCTACAAGTACACATGGCTACACATCAGAGAAGGGCGACTTGCCGCGTGCCCGGCACGTCACGTGACAGCGCCGCGCTACAAGTACATGCCGTTGACGAGGTAGTCGGCGTCGTGCGCGAAGGGCGACTTGCCGCGCGCCCGGCACGTCACGTGACAGCGCCGCGCTACAAGTACATGCCGTTGACGAGGTAGTCGGCGTCGTGCGCGAAGGGCGACTTGCCGCGCGCCCGGCACGTCACGTGACAGCGCCGCGCTACAAGTACATGCCGTTGACGAGGTAGTCGGCGTCGTGCGCGAAGGGCGACTTGCCGCGCGCCCGGCACGTCACGTGACAGCGCCGCGCTACAAGTACATGCCGTTGACGAGGTAGTCGGCGTCGTGCGCGAAGGGCGACTTGCCGCGCGCCCGGCACGTCACGTGACAGCGCCGCGCTACAAGTACATGCCGTTGACGAGGTAGTCGGCGTCGTGCGCGAAGGGCGACTTGCCGCGCGCCCGGCACGTCACGTGACAGCGCCGCGCTACAAGTACATGCCGTTGACGAGGTAGTCGGCGTCGTGCGCGAAGGGCGACTTGCCGCGCGCCCGGCACGTCACGTGACAGCGCCGCGCTACAAGTACATGCCGTTGACGAGGTAGTCGGCGTCGTGCGCGAAGGGCGACTTGCCGCGGCCGCGCCGCCGCCGCAGCGCCGCCCGCGCGCGGCACGTCAGCATGCCCGCCATCGCCGACAGCATCAGCACACCTGCGCACACCGCCCGCTCTAGCTCCACGCTCTGTGCTATACAGGGCGTCCCACGGATATGCCACATGGAGGGAAAGTACCTTGAGTATTGTAGTATAGATGGAACATTTTACTGAAAGAAGACATTATTTGAATTTAAAAAAACAATTTAAACTGCATTCATAGATATTTAAATAATTACATTGTTGAACCGGAAATCGAACCCGTTACATGAGAATAAAAAAGAAAACTAAATGTGTGCTGGGACACATAGTAGAAGTGAAAATTCAACGAACAAGTGGAAAAACGAATCGCAACAGACAAGTGGAAACACTTGTTATTAATTTATGTTATTAATTAATTAATTCAAATACAATACTTGTATTATATACACACCGGCACAATTAGCGGAACACAAAAAAAGCAGGATTTTAAAATCTTTTACTTGAGGAACTGGCCAGTTATGATATTTTTTTAATTTATTGTCAAATTTGAAAATAGAAAATTAGATGACATACACTTTTTTCATTCATTTGTTTTATTTTCCCGAACAATACGTTTTGTCAACTTGTTCGTGTAATAACTACGTAATTGTAATTTTTTAGAAAAATTGCACTTAATGGTTTTTTATTAATTTGTTATTCTATAGGCAATTTTGTTTATTAAAAGCTCTTTATTATGCCTGACTTAACATCACTGGAAATCATTAGGGCTGATGAAATGAGAAGAAATGGCCATACCTACAGATCGATTGCCTCAAGGCTTCGTCGACCAGTATCAACGATTCATCGCAGCATCCAGCGGTACAGATCGTCTAATTCTCTTGTGAGGAGGAGGGGTCAAGGTAGAAAAAGATGTACATCGAGGCGAGATGACAATTTTTTACAACTTGGAGTTCGTAGGAATACGCGATTAACGGCTGTACAAGCTCGAAATGAACTGGAAGACGTTCGAGGAGTACGAGTGAGCGTACAGTTCGCAGGAGATTTGAAGAAGTTGGTTTAGGGTCGTATATACCTGCCAAAGGCCCAAAACTTGAGAGACGTCACCGCGTAAACCGATTAAGCTATGCGCGAGAACATCGTTATTGGGATTTGAACGAATGGCAGCAGGTTCTCTTTACTGATGAGTGCAGAGTTCTTTTAAAACAGATCGATGGGAGACAGCGAATATGGAGACGCAAAGGAGAACGCCACATACAGTCTAATTTTGAACACACAGTGGCTTATGGTGGCGGCTCGATTATGGTTTGGGGAGGGATATGTTTGGGAGCTCGCACGGAGTTAGTGATAGTCACAGGAGGGACCATGACAGCAGATCGATACATCAGAGACATTTTAGAAGAACATGTTGTACCATTTGCCCCATTTATTGGTGACGACTTTATTCTAATGCAAGATAATGCTCGTGCTCATAGTGCACAATCGGTACAGGCATATCTGAGCCACGTAGGTATACCGGTGATGCAGTGGCCAGCAAATTCCCCCGATATGAATCCGATAGAGCATGTCTGGGACTTGCTAAAAAGAAGGGTAAAATCCAGAATGCCACCCCCCAACAATCTGAATAAACTTGGAAACGCATTACTTGAGGAGTGGGAGCGGTTGCCTCAAGAAATCATCGATAACATAATCTGTAGCATGCCCAGACGAATGGAAATAGGGATGGGTTTAGACCCGGGAATTTTCCGAAAGGTGAGTTTTTTCCCAACTGACTGGGAAAAAACTCGGGTTTAAACCCATTGGTCGGGAAAATACTTAATTATATATAATTTCCATTGTATGTGTAACCATTTAGATGTTTATTTCATGTAAAATATTTTTTTTTATAGAAAAATCAAATTAGGTATATCATTTATGACGTGATTTCGATGTTTAGATTATTTTAAATAATAGTTGCGAGCGGCACGTTTTGTTTGTTGTTATTTCCATGCATTTAGCTGTACAAAGAAAGAAAGAAAGAAAAAGATTTTATTCTTGCGCTCCATTTGACGCACACACTACAATACTTAAAATAAATAAATAAATATCTTTGGGACATTTTACACAGCACCATCCAGTCCCAAACTAAGCAGAGCTTGTGGTATGGGTACTAGACAATGGATATAATACGTATATACTTTTTTTTTGTAAATACATACTTATAATACATAAGCAACACACCCAGACCAACACAAACACTTATGTTCATCACACAAATATTTGTGTCCTGTGGGAATCGAACCCACAACCTCGTTATCAGCAGTCCGACACTCGAACCACTAGACCACAGAGGTCATACATAAATACTTTACAATTCCATGACAAATTAGTACTAGTAATTAGTATTAATACACATTGATGCACTTGGGCTAAACCTCTAATGCCATGATTATTTAAAGTGCGACTCTTTCAAAATCTTATAGTTATAGCAGAGCGTAAGTAAAACTACAGAGCAGAGCTAGAGTTCCTTAGGGCTTAGACTGTGGTTATCTACTACTATTATAAAATTGTTAAATGTCAGTTGTCTGTTTGTTTGTTTGTTCCAGCATCACTATAAAACTACTAGACCGATTTTGTTGAAAGGGTTTGTGACTAAAAACTTATGATTTGACTTAAAAACTGGTATGTATTTTACCTCGCTACGATGACGGGAACCGGTGATTTTTAATTATATTTTTCTACAACATTTTGCATACATCAAGGTGAATAAGGCGCTCATATCCAGCTGTCATTCACACGCATGCGCTCTGGCGCGCGCCTCCATAGAGAAAATACGGCTGCTAAAGAAATTGCATTAAAAACTTTTTGGTCGGGCCGAATTTTATAGAGTAGAAAAATAAATCCTGTCGTATGTGGGTGGTGCCATCTTGGAAATGCAGTCTTTTGAGCCAACCGAAAATCAGAATCTTTCGACTTACAGACAAGGACCGGAAGCTACCTCTAAATTGCGATTTCTCTAATTTTTTGTATGAAATGCAATAAAATTTAGAAGTACCTAAACGTTGTTATATTGTATCCATCTTAATATACGAATAAGCATAAATAAAGTTATCTTGGTGTAACTAAAAAAATACTATTTTCAGTCTACAATTTTTAATTACCTTCTTCTTCAAGTATATTATCTTATCTTCTTAATCTTAACTATTATAAAATTGTAAACGTCTGTTTGTTTGTTTGTTCCAGCATCACGCTAAAACTACTGGACCGATTTTGATGATTTTCTTTTTGTTTGAAAGCTGATGATCTGACTTAAAAACTGGTATGGGTTTTGAGAAAGAAAGAAAGAAAAAAAAAAAAAAAAAAAAACGTGTTGCGTACTCACCCGACAGATCGAAGCTTCTATGCATTTGCACGAGCGGATAGTAATGTACGATGGAGTGGAGTGGAGTGGAGTGGATAGGGGATGGGACTGGGGACGGGACAGGGGACGGGACTGGGGACGGGACAGTGGACGGGACAGGGGACGGGAAATGGGACGGGACATGGGACAGGACAGTGGGACGGCACATGGGACTGGACATAGGATGGGACATGGGACAGGACATGGGACGGGACGATAGTGATTTAGTGATATAGTGAGACAGTGGGACAGTGGGCCGTGGGACAGTGGGATAGTGGGACAGTGGGAAAGTAGGATAGTGGCAGCGGGACGGTGGGACGGTGGGACAGTCGGGCAGTGGGGCAGTGGGGCAGCGGGGCAGTAGGCCAGTGGGATAGTGGGGCAATGGGGTACCGGGGCAGTGGGGTTGTGGGGCAGCGGGACAGCGAGGCAGCGGGACAGTGGAGCAGGGAGGCAGTGGGGCAGCGGGGCAGCGAGGCAGTGGGGCAGCGGAGAAGCGGGGCCTCGTGCCAGCGTGGCAGCGGGGCCGTGCTGTACCGGGGCAGCTGGGCAGTGGGGCATTGGGATAGTGGGGCAGCGGGGCAGTGGGTCAGTGGGGCAGCGGGGGCGGGGCAGCGGGGCAACGAGGCAATGGGGCAGCGGGACAGCGTGCCAGCGGAGCAGCGGGGCAGTGGGGTACCGGGGCAGCGGGGCAGTGGGGCAGTGGGATAGTGGGTCAGCGGGGCAGTGGGGCAGCGGGGTGGCAGCGGGGGCGGGGCAGCGAGGCAGTGGGGCAGCGCGGCCCCGGGGCAGTGGGGTACCGGAGCAGTGGGGCAGTGTTATAGAGGGGCAGCGGGGCAGTGGGGCAGCGGGGCAGTGGGGCAGCGGGGCAGTGGGGTAGCGGGGTAGCGGGGCAGTTGGGGAGTGGGGCAGTGGGATAGTGGGGCAGTGGGTTAGCTGGGCAGCGGAGCAGTGGGTTACCGGGGCAGTGGGGCAGTGGTATAGTGGGGCAGCAGGGCAATTGGGCAGCGGGGCAGTGCGGCAGCGGGGCAGCCGGACAGAGTGGCAGCGGGGAAGCAGGGCTGTGGGACAGCGGGGCAGGCTGTGGGGCAGTGGGACAGTGGGGCAGTGGGATATTGGGGCAGTGGGGCATTGGGGTAGCGGGGCAGCGGGTCAGTGGGCGGCAGCGGGGCAGGCTGTGGGGCAGTGGGATAGTGGGGAAGCGGGGCAGTGCGGCAGTGGGGTAGCGGGGCAGTGGGGTAGTGTGGTAGCGGGGCAGTGGGGCAGCGGTGCAGTGGGGCAGCGGGGCAGCGGGGAAGTGGGGCAGCGGGGCTGTGGGGCAGTGGGGCAGCGTGGCACTGGGGCAGTGGGATATTGGGGCAGCGGGGCAGTGGTGCAGTGGGGCAGTGGGGTAGCGGGGCATTGGGGCAGTGGGGCAGCGGGGCAGTGGGGCAGCGGGACAGCGGGACAGTGGGACAGTGGTCTGGACTGAAATGGACTGGACTGACGTGGGTTAGCAGAATTTAACGCGAGCGGAGCCGCGGGTAAAAGCTAGTAGTTAATAAAATTATAAAAAAAAAACATTAAAGGAAATCAAGTTTTGTCTGCTTTATATTTAAAAAAGTAGCCAACAGTTGAAATTGCCTTGTAATACAGGATGGAGAAGCAATGCCACATCATTAGATGGCATGCAAAAGCCAAAAGCATCATTGCAAGCTCTAGCAGACTTTTTCCAGAAATACCAAATTAATATTGCTTTATGAAGATTAGGATAGGATTACACATAGGGAGGACCCATCTGAAGAAACTGAAAACCGCGGATGGCAAAATTGTCACCTCTATGTTCGAGATGCTCGAAGAGGTTGAAGACTTTTATCGGCATCTGTATTCCACGAAAACGGCGAGACTAGCGGTTCCTAGCAATGACGACAAAAGAGCCCAGCTCATGCGCCATTACACCGAGAATATCCCGGACGTTGACCAGGGTGAGATTAGGGCGGCTCTCGAGCAGCTTAAGAACAACAAAGCTCCGAGCGATGACGGAATTACCACTGAACTCCTAAAAGCAGGCGGGACTCCGGTACTGAAGGAGCTACAGAGTCTGAATAGTTCCGTCATCCAACAAGGCTCTTTACGCCGGTGGCATGGAGCGGGAGTGCGGTGGTACTGTTCTTCAAAAAGGGAATAAAACCCTACTGAAGAACTACAGACCCATCTCACTCCTGAGTCATGTGTACAAGCTATTCTCGAGGGTCATCACGAATCGTCTCGCCGAAAGACTCGATGAATTCCAGCCACCAGAGCAAGCTGGGTTTTGAAAAGGCTACTGCACCGTAGACCACATCCATACTGTTCGGCAGATCGTACAGAAGACTGAAGAGTATAATCAGCCTCTGTGTATGGCATTTGTAGACTACGAGAAGGCCTTTGACTCCATCTAAACTTGAACAGTTCTGGATGCCCTTCAGCGATATCACATTGACGAACGGTATATAGAGATGCTGTTGATGATGCTTATACAATGCTGCTACCACGACTGTTCAGCTCCAGGACCAAAAGACGAAGGCAATCCAACTGCGCAGAGGGGTGAGACAAGGGGATGTAATATCCCTGAAATTGTTCACAAACGCGTTGGAGGAAGTCTTCAATACGCTGGACTGGACTGGACAGGGTATCAACGTTAACGGCGAGAACATTTCACGTCTCCGTTTTGCCAATGACATCGTTGTAATGGCTGAATCGCTGGAACAACTGGGCGAAATGCTGCACAGCCTGAACGGAGCCTCTTGGCGTGTCGGTCTCGGCATGAATCTGGACAAAAGTCATGTTCAATATGCATGTCATGCCGAGACCAATATTCGTCGAAGGGTCGGTACTCGAAGTTGTAACGAAATACGTCTGTCTACCTAGGGCAGGTAATTCAGTTTGGTAGACACAACTTCGAGAAAGAAGCTGACAGAAGGATCCGTTTGGGCTGGGCAGCATTTGGTAAACATCGCCGAGTCTTCCCGTCACCTATACCGCAATGTTTGAACACAAAGGTCTTCAACCAGTGCGTCCGGCCTGTCATGACTGACGGTGCCGAGACTTGGACACTGACAGTTGGGCTAGTCCACAAATTCAAAGTCGCTCAGCGAGCTATGGAGCGAGCTATGCTTGGATTTTCTTTGAAGGATAAAATCCGTAACGAGACTATCCGAAGAAGAACTGGAGTGACCGACATAGCTTGTAGGATCAGTAAGCTGAAGTGGCAGTGGGCTGGCCATGTCTGTCGAAGGACCGATGGCCGCTGGAGCAGATGAGTCCTTGAGTGGAGACCGCGAATCGGCAAACGCAGTGTAGGGCACCCCCCAGCCAGGTGGACCGACGACGTGATGAAAGTAGTTGGGGGGGGATGCAGAAGGCAGGGGACCGAGTGTTGTGGCGCAATTTGGGAGAGGCCTATGTCCAGCAGTGGACTGCGATAGGTTGAGTTTATGATGAAGTATTAAGAATTTAACATAAGTGTGAATTTAATCAATTGTGTTAGATATACTGCTTAGAAAAAAACGATTTAATTAGATTAGGATCACATTAGAGCACTAAACACACGTTTCGAAAGCAAATGTTAGCATTATATTACTTCACTTGTATAGAATAGTATTTTCCCACCTTTTGGGAATAAACCCGATATTTTCCATTTTTTCCCGTTTTTTCCCATATTTTTCTTTTCCACCCGTTTTTTTTTCTTTCCCTGCCCATCTCTAAATGGAAACCGTAATCAGAGCAAGAGGGGGAAACACTCGTTATTAATTTTGGTTTAATTTTATTGTTAAAACATTTAATGCTTACTTTTTTTTATTTTTTGTGATGGTTCATAATCATCTAAAAGTTTCACTTATTTCAAATTTCTTTATTTTTCAATAAAAAATAACGAAGACTTTTCAAAGTCGTTGTTAAAAGATGTTAATCAATTTGTTATTTTGTGTCTAATTACATTTTCGTCAAATATATGCGTTATTATCTCATAGTCTCACTTTTTTTTCTGTTCCGCTAATTGTGCCGGTGTGTATATTATCTGTGACAATACCATAGAGACAATACTGACAAATTCACGTAGTGGTCAAAGTGTCAAACGACATTTGAGCATTTAACATACAAATTTTTTAACATAAAAACATAGATGTCGCTAGTACATATGCTAATGCCAGCGACGACACAGCCCCTAGACGCCACATAACAGGCGACCGATTTCTATCACACATAAGGGAAAAATCCTGTATGTAAGCCGCCACTCAAACAATTTGAATCAGTTATGACCACTTCTGTGAGCCGTTGACACTTCCGTGTTAGTGAACACAAAATTTACAAATAAATGTTATAATGACTTCTTGCACAGTACGATTGTGTTGTAAAAACAGCAAGACTTTGAGTGTCCAGAAAGACGGCATAACATTTCATCGTTAAGTTAATAATGTCATTATCCAATTAGATTTTTCAACTGATTTAATATTTAATGAGAGTTCATCTTATACTGGTTAATTCGTAACGGACACCAAAGGTGCAGACGGCACGTTGATGTCTTTCACAAAACATCTCTTTCTTACGCAAGCACTTAATACACTATCTCTTTCCCTCTATTTAATTGTCAATGTAACTAGTGATGTACTAAATCTGTTATCGATGAAACAAAGTTCTCCATACTATCAACGAAATTGAAAAATATAGGTAGTAGAATATTTTGCAATCTACAAAAAAAAAAAAAACTACGATTTCAAACATTCAATCTTTATATACCTATAACAGCCAGGGAGTCTACTCCCGTTCAACGATAAACGAACTTTTGTTCCGACCGATACGTACACGATAAATGATATATGTACATTTTTTAGGGTTCCGTAGTCCTACAAGGAACCCTTACAGTTTCGTCATGTCCGTCCGTCTGTCCGTCTATCCATCTGTCCGTCTGACCTAATCCTTTACAGCTTAATAACTTCTACAGTTATAAATATAAGTACATGTCATTTTGTTAAAAGATAGTTTAAATATAGATCTCAATTTTAAAAGAATAAAAAATGCGTGATTATGTATTTTAGGGGTGGCGCCCATACATGTGAAATGGGGATGAAAATATTTTTTTCGCTCCACCCCCTCGTGTGTGGTATCATTGAATAGGTCTACTAAAATGAAGGTAATGTTTCATACAGCACTTTTTTATCAGGTGTACCATCTGCGAAATATAGCCAGCTAAAGTGGCTTGCAATGTGTCCCCCCCCCTGCCATCTCTAAACTATGTAACGTAGATACTTATAATTCTCCACGTTGATAGACCTTTGTAAAAAATCTCTTTTAAAATTATTTTGAGTATAATGTGATTATAAATTTTTGAGTTATAGAGAGAAAACTGAAAAATACTTAAGACGTCCTAGTTTAAAGGTCATTGACCTTAGAGAAAAATGATCTTAGCAAAGAATGCTCCTTTAGTTAGTTCCTTTAGTTAGTCCTTTAGTTAGTTAGTGTTCCTTCGTGACACACATTCGAGGCTCTTAAGGTCATCAGAAAACCTCACGTTGGCGATACCATCGCATTCCACAAATTTCTTTGGTAATTCTTTTACAGTTCAGGCTGCTCGCCTGTGGAATGCTTTGCCAATACAAATGAGGCGTGCTCAATCTTTGCCTATATTTAAAAAACTGGTAAATGATCGCTACCTATCATCACTGTAATTTCCGGCAGGTACATTATGTAATATTTAGACATATTGTATTGTATTTATTATGTTTATTGTATCTTATATTTATGTAGTTTTGTTATAGATATATGTATAGTATTTATGTTATGTAGTATATGTATTCTATTATGTTGTTACACTGCGTACTACCCCTCTCTTTACTTGCCCATATTGTCCATCCTAAGGTTGTCTGGAAGATTTTTCTTTGTTGATTTCTCCATGAAGCTACTTGGTCTTTTACTTCTTTCGAAGGCCTCTTTGCGAAAAACTTCCTCAATTAAAATCAATCGCACTATTACATCCCTGAAAATGTTTGGTTTTGTTAAAACCTATTAAATATCACAATAATACTATCAAACGCGGTTTGACAAGTAAACACTGAAAAAATTACTCAGTACTATCAGAATTTCGCTTTCAATTACTACTAAAATAAAATAATAAAAAAGATTTCAATACCCAAAACAGACCTCTTGAGCAGTCGCATAATTTGAGGTTACATTGACGACAATTGTACAGTTTACTGTCTAATTCAACATTGTTTATATAAAAACAATCAGAAATATATCAAATAGGTTAGGTAAGGTTAGAACTGTGAGCGAGCGAAGTGAGTGGTGCCGCGGTAGCTGCCAGCGAGTACTAGAACCAAATTACAGTTATTAGTTGTTATATTCATTAGTCACAAAATTTGTTTTATTTGATTATATCGAATGGTATTTATAATGGCTTTATTATAAAAGCTCAAAGTTACAAATGCACTATTCGAAGGCTATACATATATAAAATTAATTTATTTAAAAAATGATTAGTGGTGATTAGATTTTTTTTTTATTTTTTTTGTCCTTTAAATTTAAGTTATTTTTGAGTAGGTTCTTTTCTTTTGAATAACGTTTTATTTACGTGCTAATTAGCTGTTATAGTTTGCAATAATATTTGTTTTTGTTCCATGCTGTGTTCACTTTTAAATGTTAAGTAGGTACTATAATATTTATACCTAGACGTAGTACCTAGTATGTTAATGTAACATTTTGTGTAATATTGCTGGGTAAAATAAATAATATAATACTACTACTAAATTAATTATTTTATTATTTATTTACTATATAAACGGACAATTACCTCTTTTAAAATATCCGCTTTACAAAATAATAACTCCATATTCAACACCAAATAAATACATAAAGATATTTTTAAAGATATAATTATCTTAATTCTGAAAGCACAGAGCACCCGTCTTACTTTCAAAAGTAGATAATTTTGAAAGACTCCCTCCCTACATGTAATACTTACTATTATTATTAGTATATTAATAACTTTATTATTAAATAATATTAAAAGAAATAAGAAGCTAAAATCCTTATAATTAATACTACGTATTACATAAAAATAATATCGATAAAATAATATTTTATCGATATTATATCGTGTTGAATCTAAATCTGTCGCGTCTCTAACCCTACAAAGTTTGAAGTTTCTATGACATAATGACATTGTCAGGGCCAACCGGATCGCAGTACCCCGCTTCCTCATACCTCAGCTAGTGGCAGAATTGTTTGTACGCATTAAATTCAACAATATCCGTCTAGGGGCTGTGTTGTCGCTGGCTAATGCCGAGGCTAATGATCTGTCTGACTAGCAAGAGTAGCAAGGTATAAAAACTCATGCGCTGCTTTTGTCTAAAAAATTTAATAGATGGCGTTAATTTAGAATTCTAATTAGTCGACCATTATTTACCAATAATTAAGTTTTCCAGTTTATTTACTTTCGTTTTTTGCATTGTTTTTTGTATGTTTAATTTGCCTATTTATTAGTTAAATTTAACAAATCCTTATCCACAAGATTATTAATGTATAATTATGTTGGAAAACGTAATTTGGTAAATAACACCAACATTTAAACTTATCAATTACGTTGATGCGATATCTAAAGATATAAATTTTAAAAAGATAAGTTCTGATGTCACCAAAAGACGGAAGTGTAAGTTAAATTCGACATCAAATGTTAAAATTCATGGTCTTCCTTTTATTTGTGACACTATATTATTTAGCAAAAAATAATCCTTATGATGAAGCCTTTCGATCGATATGATAAAGCTACAGGTTGATTATTATTCTCATGTAACGGGTTCGATTTCCGGTTCAACCATGTAATTTTTATATTTTTTTTTATATTATGCGATGGCGAAACGAGCTAAAGACCCACCTGATTGCAGTTTAAATTGTTTTTTAAATTCAAATAATGTCTTCTTTCAGTAAAATGTTCCATCTACAATATTCAAGGTACTTTCCTTCCATGTGGCATATCCGTGGGACGCCCTGTAGGTATATGCTAAGTTTACACGAGCTTAGTACCTGTCATTGCTGCTGCTGCACTTATACTTTCACTAATATTAATGATGACTTCAGCTGTTTACACGCTGGGTAAATTAGTGTAAGTGACAAGTCAAACTTGCTACTTTTAGCATCGGCGATCAACAATAGCATCTCGGAAGCTCGCACGGCCGCACGCATAGAAACTCCGGTTGTGAAGATCAAATCGCTTTTGGCACACATTCAGATGCCAATCGCAACAACTTATTGAAGCTTTAGTAGGGTAGGATGCCATAAAGTCATGAACATCTGGATCGAGTGATCTTTTTTTTACAGTGATATAAACAAAACGGACATTTAGTGAAAAATTGACAATACTCATAGCCAGAATCCAAAAAATTGAGAAACAATGAAATAACACAACAACAACAAAAACATACATAACATACATACATACATGTTATGTATAACATACATAACAGTGTTTTATATACCAATACCTTAGAAATTTAATAAACTTTAGGTAGTTCAGTGTGTAGTGTGTAGCTAGCCTTACCCCGTATATGTACTGTATTAGTATGTAAGCTTAGGTTAAGTGAGTACAATAAAGTGACTTGAACGTTGAACACGTCTCCTTGATTCGTCACCCATACGCCACACATTACATGGCGACCCTGCCAGGGCTGCCGCGTTGGCAGCCCTGGGCATCTGAAATCGGAGAAGCTATGAATGGTCTGCAAGGCTGTATTGCGGGGTGCTGGGTGTTGTACGTGAACGATGTGTGGAGACATTTGCAGCAGGGAGATGTTGGCGTCAAGGGAACAGCGTGAGAGAGTCTCCGTTGCCCTGCCAGATAGCCGTCCCACTGTTATCCAGCCTACTGTCCAGGATCAAGAATAGGTAACACCGAAAACAGTAAATATTCGTTTAAAATGGCTGATGAACCATAGTTGCGTTACGAAGAAGCAGCGTTAGGAACCACTCTTCCAGAGTTCTTTGTGATGAAAGTGTGGATCCACCTAAACTTTTAAATGCCATGGACATTTTTTATATAGGTTTTACATATAATTATTGAACTAACATGCCTGTTGACAATAAAAACTTAAAATTTTGAAGTAATTTTAAAGTTAAGCATAGGTATTGTTTTCCATTGAAGGATATAAGTAACAGTAGATAACTAGGTATTACACATTAAAAAAGGCGTAAAATATGAATTCATATTTAAATATTATTTTTATAAAATAAATAATGCTTAGTGCATTCCAATTTGTATTTCCAGTGTCTTGTGTCTGATGTAGGTACGTATGAGCTCAAATTTCGCTCGTGGTATTGTTAACCGTGCATTTGTTTCAGTTAAATTAAATCGTGAATTTACTTGTCAATTATTTGTTATGTTTTGTATAAGGTTTAAGTTTTCTAGAAATCATTTTTTTTTTCAGTATTTCAATATCTCGACAAGTAGTTTTTGAATTTATTTTATCTTCTCTTCACAGAGATTTCTACAAGAAATTCTAACAAAAAAAAAAAAAAAAAACCTATTTTAAAAAAATTTAATTTACAAATTTCTGATTAATGAATTTGAGAGTATCTTATTTAGTAGATAGTAGAATTCTTTCGTTTTATCAGATCAAAGACAGGAAAATTCATGAGAATTATATCATTTCATATATTTTTAAATAAAATGTTGGTAATGTTTCATTCCGATTGTCAAGTCAGCAAATAGTCAGGTGTGCCGTGTGCATATTCCGGTTATGCATGCGTTGCATTCTCACGGTGTGTTGAAATCAGAATCGGATGGTGTCGTTTGTTTATAATAAGATTATTCAATATGGTATTGCTTTGAAATTATATATGATGATTATAATATGACACGATAGGTATGTTACAAATAAAAAGAAGTGGTTACAAGCTGAAGGCTTTCGATTAGATGAAATGGGAATAGTATTAAATTTCTTTTGTCACTTTTAGAGCGCCATTAGTTACTTTTCCTATTTACAAAGATAAAAGGATAATGAATATGTGTTATTTGGAAAGAAGGTTATGGTTTGCATAAGGTTTAGTTTAGAATAGCAGCAGGGAATTGTTTGGTATATAAGGCTCTGACACGTCACCGGACTGATCACCCGAGAGCGATGGAGAACTTATACACCAAATTATTCATTTTGTGTGATGTTTATTGGTTGTGTTTTGGTATGGCAAGTATAATATAATATGGTACACAAATAAAGAGGTACAATAAGGCCAGGTCCTTCAGATCGATCATAGTGCGCACGAGCTTTCCTCCGTGAGAACTGTTGGAGACCGAGAGATGTCTTAAATCTTGGTCCTTATAATAAAAAATGAAATGAAAAAAGTGTACCTCATAATAATTAAATAATGATGAAATGACCGGCCGGTCCATAATGACAAAATGTGTACCTACCTACCATAAGTTAAAGGATGATGATACTATAAGTAGTTTTATTTTTGAGAATTGGATAATGAAGTTTTGAGTATTTTTACATGAGATGTAAGAAGAGTTATGTATGTGGATAGCTAAATGATTACTTACCTATTATTGAAGATTTTAGAAATGAGAATTTATGATAACAGTATGAAATGTTAATGAAGTAGGTAAAGAAAAATAACATACCTAATGCGTTTATAACTTTATTTTGACAGTACATAACGAATATGAAATGATGTTTTTTTTAAAGGACCTTTAAATAGAAGAGTTATGTGGATTTCTTTTTTTATTGAATATGAAATTGTTAGATACCTACTAGATAATTTATTGTCAACAGTGCATTTTCAGGTAGAAGTAAAACAGATCTGTTTATTTTACTGATATAAAATACTAATAATATAAGATATAGTATATAGTGTTATATAAAATAAAATACATGATTATAGAAAAATAGAGACTTATGTTACACAAGGTTTTCAAATAAACAAATGTTTGATAAATACAACATTATTTTCTAACCGACGCAAATTTTTTAACATATAATTTTTAAATTGTATAATTACCGATATGGGTACAAAGAGTCTTTGAGAACAATTATTTTTTTCAATGTATTTAGTTTATCCTTTTGTCAAAATAACTAAAAACTTTAAATTCATTTATCAACATTATGCTAAAAAATTTTGTTTTTCCGTTTTTGTTAAAATTCAGTATTTGTATTTTCCGTTTTTGTTAAATATCTAAATGAATTTCAATGCATTATTCTTTTACTAGTTTCATATTATTTTTGTAATCACAGTGGTTCAGTAATTTAAAGAAAAAAAAAAGTTATGTATTATTTTTTTCTTTTCTAAAAACGGTGGAGGTGTAGTGTGTAGCTAGCCTTACCCCGTATATGTACTGTATTAGTATGTAAGCTTAGGTTAAGTGAGTACAATAAAGTGACTTGAACGTAAAACACGTCTCCTTGATTCGTCACCCATACGCCACACATTACAAGTGATTACCACCCTACCCTATATCACTGAAAAAAAAGATCACTCGATCCAGATGCTCATCATAAAGTCGGCCGGCACCATAAGCAATTTTGACTTTTCAATTGTGTTACAATTTTGTATCTTACTGGCTAGCTCTCAAGATGCTATTTATTCCTGTAAAGGGGTTTAAAATGTCTATAGTTCTTATCAAACCTAAGCTAAACTAAAGTTAATTTTAATGTTATGTAGGTTTAAATTGCTAGATACCTTTGCCCATGGTTTTAAGATGTTTCATTTGCCTAAAACCGGTCTAGGTCAAGCCCTAACCTCGTTATAATTTTTTCCAAGTCGGTATACGGCAAACGGCATCCGCAATCAAATCGTGAATCATCTTGAATAATGCTCTTTTCATTCGAAAATAGATGTTAAAGTTACTACTTGACAGATCATTCAAATCAAATCAAATCATCTTTATTTGCGTTCAATGTACATACGTGTGGCGAGCTCAGGTTATTCCAGAAATCCCCATTGGTGTTCGCCGTGAATGGGGATTCCTGGAATAAGCCCAACTTTTTGTACCAAAATCCCCATTGTTAGCTTCATGAACACTTGATGGGGATTTTTGGACAAAAAGTTCAAAAATCCTCATTGATGGGGATAATCAATGGGGAACTCTGGAATAACCGGCAAAGCTCGTGTAGTCATCTGTTCGCTGGCGCGTACCTAGCACGAGCAGCATCATGGCGGCGGGCGGGTGCTCGCTCAGCCCGTCGTGCTCGTCGTGCAGCTCGGCGGGGAGGTGCACGCGCGGCGCGGGGGGCGCCACCTGCACACACACACACACACACACACTGGGGATTGTTCCGACCGACACACTAGAGGCGATGCTCACTTTATTCTTTTTCATATATTTTGCTATACCTACTAGATGTTATGAGAACGTACGTGGTACGGTACGGTGTACGTATCGTGGGATTCGTGGGTCATCATCATCAACTCAGAATATCGCAGTCCACTGCTGCACATAGGCCTCTCCCAAATTGTGCCACAACACTCGGTCCTCTGCCTTCCGCATCCAGTCCCCCCAGCTACTTTCATCAGGTCGTCGGTCCACCTGGCTGGGGGGCGTCCTACACTGCGTTTGCCGATTCGCGGTGGGTGCGCTAACAGAAACAAAAACAAAAGAAAAAACTTTATCTGTATGCTATACAATTATTTGTTCCGTGCTGGGAACCATACTGGCTGGTTCAGATACAAGCGACTCTGGCAGGTCATAAAGAGAGTAAGTTGTAACAGTGTAAATCCTACAAAAATTCTCATACTTGTTGGTCCCCTACTCTCAGTAAACCAAGCTAACGACTACAAAAATCAAATCCCCTCACTTATTTCTACAAACACAAGTAAATGATACAGTCAACACCGTGAGTTACCCACGGCTCACTCCATGCAACTCACTCGTGATTCTACCAACCGATTGTGATGAAGTTAAAAGACGTAAGAACATATTTTTTTAAATAAAAAAGGAAATTTCACTCACTCTAAAAGGTTTAATTATTTCTTGGCACCTACCCTGTACACAAAATTGAATAAGCTGCTCCCTATTTAAATCCTCTTTAATTGTGCTTGTAAAAAAGAGATCAATAGGTGGCTTCTAAGCTTGACTTACCAAGAGACAGAAAATCAAATTACTCCAATGGTGTAGTATAAATGTTATATTATTACACACCCATATTAGAGACATACAAACCCACCACCCACCCCACACAAACAACTCCCCCAACGCACACCCCACACACAACTCCCCCCCACAACATAACCCCCTCCACCCACATACACACAAATACTCCCACCCACATACGCATATGAAGTTTTCGTTAGCTTTAAGTATAATTTTATTTTATTTTCATTGTCCTCTTAAACAATTACTTTGGATTGCCACGAAAAACTGTGAAAATGTTATATTATGTACTCACTATTGGGGATAGGGACTGGTATCTTCAACACATGATACTTCGTAATCTAGCTAAGATGCCAGTTTCGATCGTTATTGTAACCATAAAACCAAAAATCACTGTCATAAATTGCAGTTTTGTAATCCTAAGGTATTATATTATTGTGTGTATTAATAAATAAAATATAATTAAAATACTCAGCCACTACACCAAACGGATCAAAAAAAGCATCACAAAATTAAATCTTCTACATGTGACCCGATTTTTTCCGAGTTCCTATTGGATGTGTGCAAGTGCTTGGTTGGTGCTTGGTGGGGACTGGGGGCAGACAATCGATCGCAGCGCACGCTGTGTCAGAAATGTGAAACAAATAAGGTGTATCAAATATATTTTGTATTTCCACGCTAAGAAACGCTGTGTTTTCTTTTCGCTATTTATGAGCTCAAGAAGACAATGGGTCACTATTCTTGTTGTGTTATGAACTGTAAAAATACTGGGCAAAATAGTGTGTGTAAATTTTACAAACACTTGTATATTTTTCCGTGTGGTGCCGGACGTAAAGAATTGCACCACCCTATATCTTCTCATGGGTGGCGTAAAAGGTTTTTTTATCAGGTAGGTATACCATCTGCGAAATACAGTTCGCCAAAGTGGCTTGCAATGTGTCCCCCCCCTGCCATTTCTAAACTATGCAACGTAGAATCTTATAGTCTTCCACATTTATAAACCTTTATAAAAACTCTCTTTTAAAATTATTTCAAGTATTACACATTAATCACACACACACACACATTAGTAGTAGATTATAAATTTTTGAGTTATAGTGAAAAAACTGAAAAATACTTAAGACGTCCTAGTTCGTAGGTCATTGACCTTAGAGAAAAATGATCTTGGCAAATAATGCTCCTTTAGTTACTTTCTATTTAAAAAATCACAAAAAGAAACTTTGTGTTATATTAATATGACACACTTCTTTTTAATTTTAATTTAATTAATTGAATTATGTATGTTATTCGATTGTGTTATTAAGAAGAAGAATATAATCTCCATATTTGTTTGACTTTAAATTGCATTTATAAAGAAAATGTAACACATTTTATATTACGTTTTCGCTTGGTTTTGTAAAAAAATATCCAATTATGGCTTTTTTATCAAGAGAACTATCTGTCAAAATAATTCGCGGTTCCTGAAATTTTACGGTCGCTAGATGGCGCCCCTGTCGTGCACAAAGCGAATAAGACGCCTCTTCCATTTTACCTTTTCACTAGCCGCCTTGTGTCGCGTGTCGTTATCCGCGGGCGGCGCCGGCTCGTGATGTGGGGGCTCGTGGCGGGGGGGCTCGTGGCGGGGAGGCTCACGCGCGGGGGGTGCCTCCGAAGCCTCCTTCAGCAGCTCGAATCCTTTCTTAGGACTGTCCCGCAGGGTCTGCTGCTGGCTCGAGTACACCACTGGGATCTCCGGCATCGTCTTCGGCGGTATGTACACCGGGATCTCCTGTTATCATCACATTGTCTTGTTACATTGTTTTTTAATTATCTAAGTAAGTCCCTATTTAATTTGCGTCGTCCCACGTTCAGACACGGTCTGCCTACACTTGCAAGCTAACCCCCAGTTTCTAGAAGGCTGATCTATTGTCAAATCTAATGTCAGCTCCTGTGATTGGCCGGCAAATTTTTTAACAGCCAATCACATTCAATTCAATTTAATTGAATATCAGGTCAAGCGTTGTGATTGGTTGTTAACATTTTTGCCGGCCAATCACAGGAGATGACATGAGATTTGACAACAGATCAAATTGATCAGCCTTCCAGCAACTGGGGGTAAGTGTCGGATATTTCTCGTAGAAGTTTTCTTGTATCATCAGTGTCTCCAAACTAAAAAAAACTCTGTGCGACCACTTCTTTGGTCAGTTTTAATATACTTTTCAATTTGCTGTCTGCTACTACCATCTTTATTTCTATCTTTACTCTGTTAAATGTGAAAACTTGTAATTGGCCTTATTTACGTTGTATATTGGCCCCTCGTATTAATGTTTGACGCATTTCTAATGATTGTACATTATGGTTATAATTCGAGAGGTTATCTATAATATTTGTCTAGCTGTAAGTTTTCCGAAAAATAAAAAATAAAATAAAATAAATAAAGTAGGTGCGGTTTATACGTGGATTAATACTATAAGATTGCTGTTGGCTAACTCATAATTGTTAGTATGCCTGAAGCATTGCGAGAGAGATTTATGAAAGATTTATTGATTTATTCACTATGTATTAAGGTATTTTATGTATCATTCCTTTCGTCCCGGCTTCGCACGGGTGGACATGTTTTTTAAAAATATTTTTACATATAGCCTATGTTACTCAGGGTGAATGTATCTTTCTAATGGTGAAATTTTTTTTGAAATCGGCACGGTTTTTTTTGAGTTTATTCATTATAAACGTACACACAAAAATACAAATCTTTCCTCTTTATGATATTAGTGTAGATGTAGAAGTGTACATTACTGTAATTGGTTCAAGACAAACCGACTTCGAACCGAGTCCGGCTGCTACTGCTATCAAGTGTGCTCCTGAATCCTGATGGTGAATATGGCAACACGTAGAGCAGCGTTGAGACACAATACATGTCGAGTGAGCGAGCTGTGACGCACCTGCTCGGGCCGCGGCACGGGCCAGGCGCGGCGCGGCGCGGGCTCGGGCCAGTAGGCGCCCCCCCAGCCGCGCTCCGACATGCCCTCCATGCCTGCCCAACAACAACCACGTTATGTTACTGTACGTACACACCATGAGGAAAGGAATCATGACACGGACGCAGCAACTGAGAGCTACCACTGAGCACGGGAAAGGGCTCTGGAATACCACTGGAATACTCCTTGGAATACCACTGGAATACTCCTTCTGACTACTCCGAGGTAATTAAATCAACAGCTTCACAGTTCAGTAGTATGTTCTGCGCTCTCTCACCTTAAAGAAGAATTGGCATAAAAGCGCAGAACCTGCAGAAATTACTTGTTGCATTATCTTTTTTTCCTGCATTTTTTTTTCCTGCTGTCACGCTCCTTGTGCAGCTTGTGCTGCTGGTTAATGTTGCCATTACATGCGCAAAACTTGTACAAACATTAAATCAAAAATTAGTTACTAGTGTAGGTATCTACTGGTTTACCTATTGCCCAACAACTTGAAAAGGCGTCTGTAGTCCTACAGAAAATTTCAAAACTTGTTATGTAGGTAGGTAACGTTTTATAAACGCTTGTGAAATGTAATGATCTCCTTGAACCATTCATGATGACAATGTGGTGAATGGTTACCGCTGGGCTGCTGCGGCTGTGGCCAGGCGCGGCGCGGCCAGGGCGGCTCGAAGGGCGGGAACTGCGCGCCGCCCTCGGGCTCCTGCAGCAGCCCGCCCTTGTGGCTGAAGATGTGTGAGCTGGCAGCGCCTTCTGGAAGCATTATCAGTCGCTTACAGTTATACATCCTCTGTAGTACGAGCGTACAAGTATCTGTCAGGCACCGCTCGGGAAGTGCTGCATGTAGGAGTACGCACCGCTGTAGCGGCGCGGCGGCTGCGCCTGCGTCAGGCGGTGCGGCCAGCGCTCGCCCGCACCCGCCCCCGCGCCCGCCTCCGCCTCCGCTGCCGCCTCCACGCTCTCCTGCACCAAATATATATTTAAAAAAATAATGTTTTTTTTTTTTCAAATAAACCTAATTACAGGCACTTTTGAAACATCAGGCTATAGTTGCACGGTTCCGCACGGCCTCGTCGGAGCCGTCGGCGCACTGCGGCACGCCGTCGCACGCGTTGTACACGGCGATGTTAGTGTGGGGGGTACCTGCAGCGGCTTGGGTGTGGCGCGCGTGGTGGCGGGTGGCGGGGGCGGCGGGGGGCAGCCCAGCTCGGGCGCCTCGTCGGAGCCGTCGGCGCACTGCGGCACGCCGTCGCACGCGTTGTACACGGCGATGTTAGTGTGGGGGGTACCTGCAGCGGCTTGGGTGTGGCGCGCGTGGTGGCGGGTGGCGGGGGCGGCGGGGGGCAGCCCAGCTCGGGCGCCTCGTCGGAGCCGTCGGCGCACTGCGGCACGCCGTCGCACGCGTTGTACACGGCGATGCACTCGGCGCCGCGCCGGCACGCGAACTGGTAGCGGCTGCACCGCGCCGCTGCAACCATCCGCGCGCTAGGTCAAGTGCTGGAGCCTCTCGACGCTACCGTCAACGTGCCTAAACCTCACCACTCCAGGTTTATTTATTTCTAATGGGTTTGCGTTTGATCACCACCTCACCTACCCCCCTAGCCAAGATGACAATCTACAATCATCAACGCTAATAGAAAACAATCAAAATGTATGGGAATGACATACGCAACGAATGACTTTTTCGTTGAGATACGTGGGACACTCAGAAAGTTTTGCGAAACTAAAAAAAATTGTTCTATACGTACATATATTTTTATCAAATCTTTTCAAAGTACTTTCCACCAGCCTCTATACAAAGATTCATGCGCCTAAACCAGTTTTCAAAACACTTTTTCCAGTCCGCCGCAGACACCTCGTTTACAGCCTGCTCGAACGCAGCCAGCGCATCTTCCGGCGACGAAAATTGTATCCCTTTGAGCTGATTTTTTATTTTTGGGAATAAAAAGAAGTCACACGGTGCTAGATCAGGGCTGTAAGGAGGGTGACCCAGGAGTTTGACTGGCGTGCTGTCCAGGAAGTCCCTCGTTTTGAGTGCGGTGTGCGCAGGTGCATTTTCGTGGTGGAGCAGTAGCCCGCGGAGCCCTGTGTTTGGTCGCTTGTTGCTTATAACAGAGAAAACTTCTGGCAAACATTTGGTAGTATACCATTCGGCATTAATGCTTCTTTGATCCCGTAAGGGAATTGATACCAAGTGGCCAGTCAAATTAAAAAAGCTAGCGATCAAAATCTTACCCCCGCTTCTAGATCGCTTCACTTTGGTAGGCGTTGGCTCATTTTGAAACACCCAAACAGTCGACTGGCGCTTGGTTTCTGGGTCGTATTGATAAATCCAGGACTCATCACCTGTAACGATGTCGTAAACACGCCGAGACGAGCCTGCTTCAAATTTGTTAAGCATATCACGGCACCATTCCACCCGGGCCTGCTTCTGAGCATCGGTGAGGTTGTGCGGCACCCAGCGTGATACTATCCTCCTCACGCGAAGATGGCTGTGTAGAATCTCGTGAACGCTTCCCGATCCAATCTTCAATATGTGTTGAATCTCCTGATATGTAATTCGCCTATTGTCTTGGATTAAATTTTTCACTGCTAGCACGTTTTCTTCGGTAACAGCCGTCAAAGGGCGACCGCTTCTTTCGTCATCCCCCAAAGTTGGTCGACCGCGCTTGAATTCGTTATACCAACGATACACGGTTGCCTTGGAAGGGCCTTCATCCATGAATGCCATTTGAAGTCTATCGTACGATTCATCCGGTTTCAGGCGACACTTGAAATCGTATAAAATCATAGCTCTAAAATGTTCCCGGCGCAGATCCATATTTCAGTGAGACACAATACTTTGAATTAACTCGCAAAAAATGTGGAGGTAAATTTTGAAATTGGAACTTACTTATTTTTACTTATAAATAATCATATTTTCGAAAAACATTATAACTGGCCAGTCTCCCATATATAAAAACTTTTTTTCGCAATACTTTCTGAGGGGCCTGGTATGTCATTCCCATACAACTTGGCTAGAGGGGCTGATGTTGTGAATGATGGAACACCTCAAACGCTGATAAGAGTCAGAGGTGCTAAATAGTTAATGCACGGTTAGGCTCTGCTCACACTGGTGGAGTACCCCAGCTTGGGCCACCCATCACTGGAGTAAGCTGTATTCTGCAAGGAGGTGATGCTTGCGAAGGAAGCGGAAGAGAGGATTTGAGAGACGACGACCTCTCACAAAAAACGGACCGGGTGCCGCAGGAGGGGCGTACGCCGACCTCCAGCCAGGCCTGTGGACCAACCAGCCAAGGACCGTGACGATGGCTAACAGTATTCCGCGTTCACCTGTCAGGCAGAGAGTGCGGCCGATGTTAGGCCGCACAGGAAGGTGGGACTCGCCCACTAGTGGTGAGCCGGGAGCCGGGACCTGTCGGAGTAGTCAGAGGAATACCGTGCCTGCCGTGATAGTTTTAGTCGGTACGAGTCCGACACTGACTCCGCCGTCCCTGGGCAGAGTGTGTCCACGAAGATTTCTCCAAGAAATAAAATAATAACAAGCGGTTAAGCTCTGGTTGGCGCGGGCCGCGGATAGTTGTTGGCCGCGTGATTATTGTTTACACATTGGTGTCTCCGTGGGCTCGGCTCTCACGCCTATGACGTATCAAAGTACAGCGAATAGGTCGATATTGTTTATTGCAATCGTTGTCCGTGCACCGCGTTAAACAACGTATTATTATCTGTGACAACGTGTAGCAGAAAAGTGGATGATGGAGAGCTCATTCAGGGAATGCTAAGGAACAACTTACATACACTACGGGGTTAACCCTGAAATCGAGATAAATAAATCAGCCCTTGCCTATGGCCCTTGCATACATACATTACTGTCAAATAGGTAGGTACTGAACATTTCTATGAAACAGTTTCGCGATTTCAGGTTTATTCCCATAGTAAAAGTTGTTCATAGGTAGGTACTGATGAGTACAATGTTTACGTTATTTCAATAACGCGTTGTATTATTATACATGTATATATAAACGCACATCATTAACGACTCAGCGTCGATAGGTGGATTCTTTTCTCGGTAATTTTTTATCGAAGGTGTTATTGAGCGCAACATGAATCATGTAACTGTGACCATGACGTCAACCTGACCGCTGAGGCCCCGCGGCGCTCCGCTCACACGACTGTCTCACGGCCCAGCAGGGAGCCGAGGTCGGCCCCGGGGCACACGCCGGCCCCGGGGCCGCGCCGTGCGTCACCTCACGACCTGCACTGCCACCCGACCGGGCCAAAGCTTCTATAAACTAGCCTATGGCCGCTACTTCGCCCGCGTGAATGTCGTTTATCGCGCATCCCTCAGGAATTATTCATATTCCCGGGATAAAAAGTAGCCTATATGTTAATCCAGGTTATGTTCTATCTGTATGCCAAATTTAATAAACATCGGTTCAGCCGTTCTTGAGTTATAAATGATGTAACTAACCCGACTTTGTTTTATATATTAAGAATGTGACAATTTGTGAAGTTGTTTGGATGTTTGTTACTCAATCACGTTGTAAGGGCTGAACGGATTTGGATGAAATTTGGCATACAGATAGAAAATAACCCGGATTAACATATCAAATTACTAATATGCTACTAAATGTACTGCGCTCGGCTGCTAGCATAGCGAGTGTGACCCCCGGGTCGCGCGCGCCCCGTTGCCGGGTTGCTCTATACAACGTGTTATTGAAATAACCCGGATTAACATATCAAATTACTAATATGCTACTAAATGTACTGCGCTCGGCTGCTAGCATAGCGAGTGTGACCCCCGGGTCGCGCGCGCCCCGTTGCCGGGTTGCTCTATACAACGTGTTATTGAAATAACCCGGATTAACATATCAAATTACTAATATGCTACTAAATGTACTGCGCTCGGCTGCTAGCATAGCGAGTGTGACCCCCGGGTCGCGCGCGCCCCGTTGCCGGGTTGCTCTATACAACGTGTTATTGAAATAACCCGGATTAACATATCAAATTACTAATATGCTACTAAATGTACTGCGCTCGGCTGCTAGCATAGCGAGTGTGACCCCCGGGTCGCGCGCGCCCCGTTGCCGGGTTGCTCTATACAACGTGTTATTGAAATAACTGAAAACCTCTTAAGGGGTCATTGTCCTCATCAGTATGAACAACTTTTACTATGGGACCAACCCTGAAATCGCGTAAGAAAAAACAACTGTTCCCTACATTTTATGTTCACATAAATCGTCAAAATGTAGGGACGTCTGATTTATTTTCTCGATTTCAGTGTTTATCATTTCAGCCAAAAGACGTACATATCGACATAGTGTTTATCCCATAGTAAAAATTGTTCATACGATGAGTCCAATGACCCCTTAGGTTTTCAATTATTTCAATAACATGTTGTATAACGACCAAAATTAATAACCTATCTATCCATGACTTGCACTATAAAAAAAAACGTGCAAACAAATCGTGTTAGCAAATCGTGGATAAATAGGATATTAATTTTGGCCGTAAGGCTGGAAGAGATGTGAAAAGAGAACAAATCAACCAACCGGCGATCGATACTAGAGGAGTCATGTATGCTTGACCTCTAGGTACATCTTTATCTTCAACAACAGTACCTATATGTAGATTCACCGGAAAAGGCGACTGTGCCAGAGTTACTTCACACACTCGCTTCAGCAAAAAACAAAGCGATGCTGTAGAGGTCGATGTGTTGTCAAGTTGTGTAGGAGCCACGGAGCAGCGGAGGCGGAGGCGGCGCGGGGCGATGACCTCGCGCTCATTAGCCACACACGTACACACACACACACACACTACAAGACTGCGCGCTCTGCTTTCGTTGACACGTGACACATGCTCCGTGCTGCCATTCATATTGTTACACAGCTAGCTGTTACGTAGTATCTCTAAGTAGTCTGTGCTAGCCACGAAAAAAAGAAATCTGTTCTCCATGGTGCTAGCTGTGCTCCGGACATTGCGCTCTCCAAGTGGATTGACTAAACTCATAATAGTAGTTTATGAAACTGTTGCATAATAGGGGTTATTAAAACACGAGTGTGAGTTTAAAAACCGAGCCGTAGGCGAGGTTTTTAATAGTATCACACGAGTGTTTTAATACCTAATTATGTCAGTTTCATACACTATTTTATCTACACTCATACAATTTTAAATAAAATACCAAAGTCAAAATCTTGGTAACATTGTCGTTGTTTTTCTTGATTTCTCTGGTAAAAGATTGTTCGTCATTTACGTTGCTGCATCCAGAAATTCAGGCGGGGTCATATCCTCCTCAGTTCAGTATCACTGCTGTAGTCAGATATTTTTGCCCAGAATAAAACTTTCGACATACAAAACCATAATAATAACGTAAACAATAACAATAAATTTACAAGTAACGATGACCAAATCCAGTAGGCAAGGCGCGCGGCCGCGCACGCGCGCTGGTGCGCGCCTACACAGATAATAAAATATAGTCTGGCGAAAACATTATAATCGGAACTAATTTTCTATCCTCGTCAGGATTCCGTCAATCTCTGTTTTATCATACAAAAAATATGCCTGTAAACACTTAAATATAATTAAAAGCAATATGACAATCCAAAGTTCTGCCAAAAACGCGATTTTATACGATAAAAATTTTCAATGTATGACTAGTGGCGCCACCCTGAATTTTGTGTACTCATTGGTGCCAAACTGTACGACTGCTAAAAAAAAGGTTTGAAAACTCCTTGGTTTGGTCGAAGTGGCATTAAAAACTCCCTAGTTGGGCTGAAGTGTGCGGTTATGGAAAAAAAATTAAATTACCGCATTGTTTTGTTCAGCAAACTGTATCGTAATGAAACTTTTTAAATTCATTACAGGTGCATGTGCGTAAAGTATGTCATTATGACATTACTTTCGAGTTCATAATTCGAATTTTACGATACGAGTGTAGATAAAGGTATTATACTACGTCAGTACATTGAGATAATATGTACTACGTACTGGAGCAGACATCAGGAACAAAAAATGTAGCACAACTTGCTGGCCGCGGAGTACGTGCGGCGCGAGCGCGGCCAAGCGAGTGAGAGTGCAGGAGCTCTAAAACGTGCTACAAACATTTTGTTTGAGGTGTCTTCTCTAGTACGTAGTACATATTACCTCAGTGCGTCAGTATGGAAATGTCTTTGACTAAACTAGATAATACTGGACATAAGTAATGTACTTCTTAGCTTCGTGGAGGTTGGTTACTCATCGCGGTAAAAAAAAGTACAACTCAATCAAAAAAATACTTCATTGTTTGAGAACATAAGAATTACTGTAAATGCGTATTCGTAATTTCGGAATATTCCCATAATCCCCACTAAGAAATCCTCACCAGTGGGGATTTGCAGTTTTTTCCCATAATACCCACTGGCATGCTACGAAATTGCAGTGAAACTCAAGATTTAAATTGTGGAAAGAAAAAATCGCTCAAGAGCAGGATTCGAACCTGCGACTCTTGGCTCAGTACGCCAGTGCTTTAACCACTAAGCTACCGTGAACACTGCTCGTGGTATCGAAATTATCCTCTACTAACTTAATTAAATACATTTTTAACAACTTTATTGTGTAAAGATTCATTTGGTAGTTATTTATGAATGAGTACCGCTGAGGAGTGGAATTCCTTGTCGAGGTGTTTGTTTCCAATAGGTAATACATATCGGGAAACTATCAGAAGAAGGTTACCAGATTATACCTGTATAACCTGGTGGGTTTCAAGGCTCGAGTGAATAGGTTTTTGTTGGGCAAGCGTGTTCCATTGTCGACCGCATCACTTATACCTACATAGGTGAGGTGGCTGCTTCGATCAATATTTTTTACCGAAGGGTGGCGGACAAACACAAGCACATTTAGAATAAAAAAACCGGCCAAGTGCGAGTTGGACTCGCGCACTCTGGGTTCCGTACCACCCATCGACCTGATACCCCGTAGAGACTGATTTAATTTATGAGACTTCACCAAAGAGATGCAAATATAAAAGACCTCAACGCAGCACGGCACGTTGATGTCTTTTACATTTGCATTTCTTTCTTACGCAAGTACCACCATACACATATCTGTGTTTGCCTTATTTTTATTACTCGACTGCCCCAGAAGGAGGGTAATGATTTTCGGGTGTGTATGAATGTGTGTTTGTCTGTTTCGTTTTTATCTCCTTTAATCTAAACAGCTTGATGGATTTTAAATCGCGAAGTGTCCATTGGACTCGTTTTCATCCCAGGAGTGTTATTATTTATTTATATATTTATTTCCAAGAACATGGTACATCGAGGTCTTAAAGTTATAGACCAAAATAAATGTTAGTTAGAGACCAAAATGTTTGGTAATATTTACTACCAATACAAATCTTTCAATTAACAATTTATCTGAAATGCAGACACAATAACGTCATCAAAGTAAACAAATCGGTTATGCTTTAGATAGAGCTTGGCTGCGTAGTGACTTTTGTAAACAAGACTTGTTTTTTGTTATAAATGAACACTCGTATCGTGTGTTAGGTCTTAGGTCTCAGCTCCTACAGTTAATACACGCTGAGAATGTAGTCGTTTCCAAAACGAAGAGGGCTCATTGTACTCATCATACAAGGGTCCATATTTGATTCTTAATCTTATTATGCCTGTTTATATTATCAATATGGAATTCAATAAAGAATTGAGTATCATAACGAGCAACTTTGTCTGTGGGACCAACCCAGAAATCACGAAAATAAAATCATCTGTTCCCTACATTTGTGTTCACATAAATCGACAAAGTATAGGGATCGGCTGGGTCATGGTATAATAAGATGTTTCACCAGGTATTCTCTTCCCGCAATGACAGCGCGATGCCTCCAAGCTACGTCACGATCAGTGCTGCCATTGATTGATATCTTCAATATACTTATGGAGATTTTTGTTCATAATGAATATAAAATAAATTCCTAACTAGCCTAACTATTTGTTATCTCGTGTTATTCATCTAATTAGTTAATAAAGGAAACTATATTAAATTACTAGTTAAAAGGTGATTCTTTATAGAAGAAAGTAAATGAGAAAATGCATTTTGCTCAGGTAATTCATTTTCACAAAGTGGCAGCACATCACACTGACAAGTGTCGCGCTAACAGCCCGCTGTTGGCTCCACGATGACGTAGTACGGAGGCAATCACGTGACCTGGCTGTCACGGGAAGAGAGTACCTGTACGGCTGGTGGTACGCGCGGCACGTACCGGGGGGGTGCGGCGCGGGGCGCGGCGTGCTGCGCGGCGTGCTGGGCGGCGCGCTGCTGCTCCTGCGACAGAACTCAACTCAGCTGCTGCTCTCGCTCGCACTCACGGGGCCTGCGCTCGCATGCGCGGCGGTGAGCTCACCAGAACGTACAGTTGTGGTGAGCTCACCGTCTACATTCATTCTAAGCAAACATTCTCGTTTTCTAACAATATTTCTTATTATTTTTAACGCATTTAGGCATGCGAAGCGAAATCTAAAGATTTAAATTGTGGAAAGAAAAAATCTCTCACGAGCAGGATTCGAACCTGCGACTCCTGGCTCAGTACGCCAGTGCTTTAGCCACTAAGCTACCGTGAACACTGCTCATGGTATCGAAATTATCCTCCACTATGGTACGTCTTTGGGTGACGTCAACGATATCTTATTATGAACCGACTCGACTTAACTTTGCAGTTAATTCAAAGTCGTACAGAGATATGCCTACCCTTACTAAACACTGTTTCTTAATAAGATATCGATGACGTCATCGATATCTTATTATGAACCGACTCGACTTAACTTTGCAGTTAATTCAAAGTCGTATAGAGATATGCCTACCCTTACTAAACACTGTTTCTTAATAAGATATCGATGACGTCATCGATATCTTATTATGAACCGACTCGACTTAACTTTGCAGTTAATTCAAAGTCGTATAGAGATATGCCTACCCTTACTAAACACTGTTTCTTAATAAGATATCGATGACGTCATCGATATCTTATTATGAACCGACTCGACTTAACTTTGCAGTTAATTCAAAGTCGTATAGAGATATGCCTACCCTTACTAAACACTGTTTCTTAATAAGATATCGATGACGTCATCGATATCTTATTATGAACCGACTCGACTTAACTTTGCAGTTAATTCAAAGTCGTATAGAGATATGCCTACCCTTACTAAACACTGTTTCTTAATAAGATATCGATGACGTCATCGATATCTTATTATGAACCGACTCGACTTAACTTTGCAGTTAATTCAAAGTCGTATAGAGATATGCCTACCCTTACTAAACACTGTTTCTTAATAAGATATCGATGACGTCATCGATATCTTATTATGAACCGACTCGACTTAACTTTGCAGTTAATTCAAAGTCGTATAGAGATATGCCTACCCTTACTAAACACTGTTTCTTAATAAGATATCGATGACGTCATCGATATCTTATTATGAACCGACTCGACTTAACTTTGCAGTTAATTCAAAGTCGTATAGAGATATGCCTACCCTTACTAAACACTGTTTCTTAACATAGTGGAGGATAATTTCGATACCACCAGCACGGTAGCTTAGTGACTTAATTCAGTTTAGTGTTTATCTTGATAAAGTCTACCCTCAGCTGGGTCAAGCCATGTGGCCCCAAGCCCGTCCCAAAACAAAATCCTGGATCCACCACTGCCTCAAAGCCACTATGTTTTCTACCGTGGTTTTCAAGTTCTTTTATTTTCATTTGTGAAAGTGTGTTTTTACTTGTAGATATGTGTGTTGTGTGTAGTTTGTAGTAAATGAACGTTGTATTTGTGAGTACCGCAGGCTGGCGAGCTCCCGCTCGTGCTGCGCCAGGCGCTGCTGGTCCTGCAGCTCGGCCAGGCGCCGGCTGACGGCCAGCACGCCGCTGCTGAAGTTGTATCTGTGTATGTGCGTACCGCAGGCTGGCGAGCTCCCGCTCGTGCTGCGCCAGGCGCTGCTGGTCCTGCAGCTCGGCCAGGCGCCGGCTGACGGCCAGCACGCCGCTGCTGAAGTTGTATCTGTGTATGTGCGTACCGCAGGCTGGCGAGCTCCCGCTCGTGCTGCGCCAGGCGCTGCTGGTCCTGCAGCTCGGCCAGGCGCCGGCTGACGGCCAGCACGCCGCTGCTGAAGTTGTATCTGTGTATGTGCGTACCGCAGGCTGGCGAGCTCCCGCTCGTGCTGCGCCAGGCGCTGCTGGTCCTGCAGCTCGGCCAGGCGCCGGCTGACGGCCAGCACGCCGCTGCTGAAGTTGTATCTGTGTATGTGCGTACCGCAGGCTGGCGAGCTCCCGCTCGTGCTGCGCCAGGCGCTGCTGGTCCTGCAGCTCGGCCAGGCGCCGGCTGACGGCCAGCACGCCGCTGCTGAAGTTGTATCTGTGTATGTGCGTACCGCAGGCTGGCGAGCTCGCGCTCGTGCTGCGCCAGGCGCTGCTGGTCCTGCAGCTCGGCCAGGCGCCGGCTGACGGCCAGCACGCCGCTGCTGAAGTTGCCGTGCGCCGTGAACTTGCAGCGGAAGTCCTCCGGTGGCCCGCAGCTGAACAAGTAGCAGCTGCCGGCGCCCTGCGCACAATACTATACTTGTCAGTGGTGGATTAGCCCCTTTGGAGCCCCGAAGTGGTCACAAATTCAAAGAAAGAAAGAATCATTTATTTGCGTAGAATACAGGTGGTACTAGATATAAAATTGGTGGTTTAGGAACAGTGCTGTATTCTGCTTGTATTAAGCATGCAAAAATCCGGTATTGATGAACCCAATTGACCTACATTATTATGACATTACCTACATTATTATTATTGTAAATTATTATTATTGTGCTCATTATTACACAGTATTATTATTAAACACAGTGTGATGTTTTTTTTTTTAATTCTGATGAAAAATCATCAATCAGCTAAACGTTAAATAACTCGTCAAGGAATTATTAACATATAACCCGTATACGTACGGCATTAAACAAGGGTTAAGCCAACATTGCTATTGATATTGTAATCAAGTATCAAATGAATTTAAGGGGCTCTCTACAGCTTAGTGGCGCCCTCATCAAAAATAATTACTGGCTAAGTACATTATCGAAAATCTGGTTCTACAGAAAAGTCACCACACTGCGCCACTGAGCTGTAGGGAGCCCCTTTATATTCCGCTGTGTGTTGTTGTGTTGTTATGCATCCGTCACAACGTACACACATGCCGCGCGCCACTGTCACACTTTGTGAAATCATTGTAACTACGACTCACTAGTCACAGTACACAGGGTGTGTTTTGAAAATCGTGCTGGAGGACCAAATCGGAAGATGTAAGGTTTAGAGAAAAGTCGTCAAAGGAGTCGTGAGCTCGATTTTGAAGAAAACAAAAACTGCATTCGTTTGATTTGCCACATAAAACTTTTCAAAATTATCAGCAACCTTATCAATCGGAGCAGTAATGTAGGATGATAGCCACATAAAACTTTTCAAAATTATCAGCAACCTTATCAATCGGAGCAGTAATGTAGGATGATAGCCACATAAAACTTTTCAAAATTATCAGCAACCTTATCAATCGGAGCAGTAATGTAGGATGATAGCCACATAAAACTTTTCAAAATTATCAGCAACCTTATCAATCGGAGCAGTAATGTAGGATGATAGCCACATAAAACTTTTCAAAATTATCAGCAACCTTATCAATCGGAGCAGTAATGTAGGATGATAGCCACATAAAACTTTTCAAAATTATCAGCAACCTTATCAATCGGAGCAGTAATGTAGGATGATAGCCACATAAAACTTTTCAAAATTATCAGCAACCTTATCAATCGGAGTAGTAATGTAGGATGATAGCCACATAAAACTTTTCAAAATTATCAGCAACCTTATCAATCGGAGCAGTAATGTAGGATGATAGCCACATAAAACTTTTCAAAATTATCAGCAACCTTATCAATCGGAGCAGTAATGTAGGATGATAGCCACATAAAACTTTTCAAAATTATCAGCAACCTTATCAATCGGAGCAGTAATGTAGGATGATAGCCACATAAAACTTTTCAAAATTATCAGCAACCTTATCAATCGGAGCAGTAATGTAGGATGATAGCCACATAAAACTTTTCAAAATTATCAGCAACCTTATCAATCGGAGCAGTAATGTAGGATGATAGCCACATAAAACTTTTCAAAATTATCAGCAACCTTATCAATCGGAGCAGTAATGTAGGATGATAGCCACATAAAACTTTTCAAAATTATCAGCAACCTTATCAATCGGAGCAGTAATGTAGGATGATATTTTTTTCCAAAAAATATTAGGTTCCATGCCCGGCGAAACCATTAGCTGTTATTTCAAAAACTCAAACAATGTAGTTTTTATTTTCTCCGAAATCAAGCTCACAACTCCTTTGATCATCATGGTCATCATCAGCCCATTACTGTTCCACTTCTCAGAATGAGTAAGTTATGGCCTCAGTTCATCACGCTGGCATAGTGCGGGTTGGCGGACTACACACACAGATCTGTATGAAGCACTCTTGTCTCTTAGCTTATAGGTAGTTTCGAATTTGGCCCTCCAGCACTATTTTCAAAACTCATCTATATTCAGAACAACACTCATCCTTTATACTATTTATTAACACTTATCAAACGTTCTACCTAGGTTTAGCAGGTTTCATGGTTGTCTGCTTTTTGGATTTCTGTCCTTTATGGCTGCCTAAAACTTTCTTTCATGTACGATGATTCGTACGTACTCGTTTTTTTTGTATATTGAACAATTTAGTTATGTATGACAACATTTACATTTAACTACATAATGTATAGCTATGTAATAAGTAATACCTAACTGTTTGATCAATATATTTTCAATAAACGAGCGAATTTAATTGTATGACGCAATGTTTAATAATATAATTGCAACTAGTATGCGGGATGCGGGCGCTACGCCGTAGCGCGGCGCGTAGCTGACGTAGCGCGTGCTGCACGCGGCGACCTGGGTATTACTCCCGACTGGATCGAGTGCTGTAGCAATCCAATTTGAATTCGAGTTAGTGTCAAATTGTACTGCATTTTTATTGGATTATTATATTAGCTCATTAGATGCATGATGGATTATTAGATGGTTTGGACATATAGAGGGGATGGACGAAAGGAGATTGACGAAACAAGTATACGAAGTGAGTGTGGATGGAAGAGTTGGAATGGGACGACCTCGGCGAACGTATCGCGATCAAATCGCGGACGTTCTCAAGAAATGCCAGGTTAAGAGTACTCTAAACCGACGAGCATGTATGACGAGGTTAATGGACGTAGATGAAGCGAAATAGGTGTGTCAGGATCGTAGCAGGTGGAAATCCAGTACCCCAATGGGGAACAGGCGTGATAATATGTATGTATAACATTAGCTCGATTTGGTTGAGAGCTGGAACCAGTCGGGAAGTAAGGCCCCAGTGGTCGCGCGTACCTTCTCCTCGTAGACGAAGACGTCGCAGGCGTCGGTCTCGCAGCAGAGGCGCAGGCACTCGGCGCGCGCGCCCACGTCCAGCTCGGCCAGGTAGCGCGCGCCCATGCCGCGCGACTCCTCCGTGCGGATGATCTTGTCGCGCTGCACGTCGAAGCGCGCGCCGCACGCGCCCGGCTCCAGCTCGCGCGCGCGCGCCGCCGCCAGCAGCGCGCACACCCACCAGCGCAGCATGCCGAGCTCTGCGCACTGTGCTACACGTCCGCTCGCTCACTCCGCACTGCCGGCCTGTGCTACACGTCCGCTCGCTCACTCCGCACTGCCGGGCTGTGCACCACACGTCCACTCGCACACTCCGCACTGCCGGGCTGTGCACCACACGTCCACTCGCTCACTCCGTACTGCCGGGCTGTGCACCACACGTCCACTCGCACACTCCGCACTGCCGGGCTGTGCTACACGTCCGCTCGCTCACTCCGCACTGCCGGGCTGTGCACCACACGTCCACTCGCTCACTCCGTACTGCCGGGCTGTGCACCACACGTCCACTCGCACACTCCGCACTGCCAGGCTACTGTGCGACACGTCCGCTCGCGGCGCGCTCGCTGTTTGTTATCGCACCGCTCGATAGTGTCGCGCCTGCGCACCGCCCGCTCCCCCGCAGATGATAAAACACACTGGATGCGGTATGTCCAAACAACGGACAACGGGATCACAAGTTCCAAACCAACAAATTGTACCTAAGACGAAGTGTTAATTCTTTTTGCCACATACACACACTTTATTTTTAACCGACTTTATAAAAGGAGGAGGTTCATGTTCGACTGCATGTATCTTTTTTCTGTATATTCACCGATCTCTCCGTAAATTGTGGACCGAGTTTGAAAATTCTGATTTTTTAAATTAACCAATGGTTTTAATCTAAGGTAAACTTTTCCAGATTCTTGCGAACGTTCATAATATTTTCAAAAGTGACGACAACGTTAGTATATTGATGGCTTTGAAAACTTCTCTTAGGGATTGGTGGCGGCTCGTGCCGTAGATTGCATTCGCCATATCTCCTAAACTATAGCTCTTAGACCCATCGTGCTGGTACTCAAATAAAAGGAGTCGACGAGTTCTACACAAATAAATGGTCCAAAATTCTAATGGCTATAACTCCTTAACTGTTGTTCTTAGACCCGTCGTGTACAGACTCAAATGAAAGGGTTCGATGAGCTCTTCACCAATTTACATATCTTGGTTACGTAATGACCACTAGCCTCAAAGAAGATGACGATATTGACAGGGAGAGGAGGGCGCTGTGTGTAAGTAAGGACAAACATGATTGCCCGCAAATTAACGCGTATATCGTCTTACACAAGCAGTCTGTGGGGACATTATACTCAAAAAGAAGTATACAGCGCCCTTCGTGTCCAATACAATAATACCTTCAGGGTGCTGCTGGGGCTGCCTCGATACTGCAGCGCATCAGGGATGTTCGCGGATGCTCACAGACTGCCTTTATCCGGTCATGCGGAAACGATGTGCATCCGTGGTCCGTAGGGTTCGTGCCAGCGACAACAGCATTCTGCTGATGTTATGTTGTTATGTGTTTGTTCTTGTGCGTTTCTGATCCACTACTGCAAGGATTTAGCTGGAGCTGTGACCTTGCGTTAAACCATTTATACCATTCGTTTCCCATTTAGTGATCTCAGGAATGCAACATTGCCACCGCATGTTCATACTAACATAGTTTGTAATCGCATGTAAGTTTATGATTTTATAAGATAAATTATGTATGTATGTATGTATTTCAGTAGTAGTAGAGCTCCTTTGTGAAAGAGCTCGTCCGGGGAAGTACTACCACCATACCTATTTCTCTGCTAAATAGTGATGCTTGCATTGCTGTGTTTCGTTCCTCTGTGGTTTCTGTCTGAAGGGTACGGGTGTCGGTGAAATTACAATCACATGAGACGTTCCATCTTCATGTCTCAGTTTAGCGAACCGACTTGTGGTGTCATTAAGACAACAGCCTAGGTGGTATAATTATTGAAGTTGTTATGGGCAAAGGTAACCGCTTAACATCAGGTGGGCCTTTGGCTCGTTTCGCCATGATGTGCAGCAGCCAAGCACTCAGCCACTGTGACTATCGAATCAGACAAGCCTCTGAAGAATAAATTCACGAGACTAATCAGGGATTCTGACAGATGAACAATGAATCTGAGAGAAAAGGCCGGGAGCGAACCCATGCCGCGTGTCGGTCGGTGTCTAGTCGCGCTACCTAGGCGGAGCACAAGGACTACACACGTCGCCGCCGAGCGCCGCGCCGGGGGCTGGCGGGGCGGGGGGCGGCGCCACTGCGCGTGCGCGGGCCGCTCGGCGCCAACTTCCACCTACTAGCTGCAGAAGGTCCATGCATGGTTAACAGCTGAACTGGGACTTCTTTGTGAGCCGTCCAATCCTTTCTGTTCTCCACCAATTTCTCCAATACAGCTGAGTAGCAGTAGAGGCGGGCGCCTCCGAGCTCTGACAATATCACTGCGGCACTGGTGGGCGACGTAATGCGTGGACCTTTGCCCATTTGCTTACGAGTACATCGCCTAGTCGTCCCCGAGTCTCCAACTAACATGACCAATGATCACCTAGCCACTTACCTACCTCTGCTTAATCGTAAAAAGTTTTTGCGTCTCTGTGTCTGTCCTTCGGTAATATACGGATTTGCCAACATTAAAAAGCTTCAGATGCGCTGTAGCCGCCGGAAGCGAGAGCTTAGAGCTTGTATCTTGTATGTGATAATCACAGACCAGTAAGCCTCTAGACGCCTATTAGCCGGATACTCTCGGTCACAACGCATATGCAGTAGCACTGCATATCTTACGCTGAGCCACCAATCGGGACGTCACTCCGTCAGCGAGCGGCACCAATCATATCACCGAACATTTGAGCCGACCAATCATAACGCGCCGTCCGCCCCCCGACCAACATTTTACGACCGTGTTCTCATGCAAAACTTTGTTTATGTGGCGTCTTGAGGCTTGAAGCACACCTTCTGTAAGTTGGCTCGTGTTGGCAGGCGGGCGGCGGGAGCGGGGGAGCGGGCGGCAGCGCGGCAGTGTCGGCGCGACCCGGCCGCACTCCAGGCGCCTCATGTCGCTGTTCTTCAAGTTCCGGAGCGGCGTGAGTACCGCGGAGCCCGAGCGGGCGACGCCCCCCCGCCTCGCCCGCTCCACGGCCCGCGCTCGCCTCGTGCGTGCCACTTCCCGCCTCGTAGTGGGCTCACCGCGCTCTACTGATAGCATCGCGCCACATTACCTGTGATTTATTGTATTTTGCTGATGTTAGCTGTTTTGAACCACATCCCTCATCACATTTGTATTAACATTTTATCATATTGCAGTGACGATTCCATTAGTCTCTGATACTTTGACCCTTGATAAGCTTAATTTGACCCAACGGAAGGTTATCTAGTATAAAGGACGCAAACAAACTTTTTAATTTATTTTCTGTTCTCATAGATACCTTGTAATGAAATGTATTTTGGACTTGCTAGTTGAGTGAGTTGAGTGTCAAGTAGTTTGGGTGATTAGTAGTTGCATAGTGTGGTGCGCAGGGCGGGGACGGCGGGCGCCACCGCCAGGGGTAGCCGCGGCGCCCCGCTAGTGCGGCGCCTCGCTAGTGCGGCGCCCCGCTAGTGCGGCGCCTCGCTAGTGCGGGACCCGACACCCGCGGGTGCTGCTTAGGGGAGGCGACTGCTATACATTAAAGGGGTGACTTTACCCGCACTTCTAATAAAAACGGTAAACACGTAGATTATAGTTCAAAAGGGTAACTTTGTCTTCCACCTTGAAGTGGGAGGTGTGCTTGGACTGTAATTTTCTCAACACACATTTTTATTAAATTACCCTAATTAATTGAATTACCGTAAATTTTTGAGATTTAAGATAACTTTATTTCTCACAAGAATACAATCATTCACTTACATGAGTATTAACTAATACATAAAGTGAAAAATTTGCTGGGCATATTGCAAAAAATAAACATTAGAAAATAAACATTAGAAACAAAATGTTTTATTGCAAAAAATAATCATTAGAAACAAAATATTTTGTAGGTCCTACCTAGTCGTAGCAAAAAAAAAATGCAATGTTCATTTGACACTGGCTCTAATATAATACAAGTTCACGTTCACGATACAGAAAAGCTGGATGTGGCTCTCGAAGTTATTGTAGTAAGTGTGAATTTTTAATGATGTATAGTTTGAGTAGTTTTTTGAAAGTGGTAAGAGATTTAGATTATTTTACATCTCTAGGTAATTAGGTGTTATATAGTTTGGACCCTTCATACATAATACTTTTTTCCCGTAGTTTGTGCGTGGTGCGTATAAATTTAAGTAATTTTTACGTCTTAATTTCATTTAGTGTTTTTTTATGTTTTGTGAAAGTTATATTAGTATGTATATTTATTTTTATTTAGTATTTTTCGTATAAGTAAACATGTATTATTTATGTATATTTGTGCGATGCTCATTAAATTCGTTTCTTTATAGTGTTTCTGTTGGTGTGAAATAGTCGTCATGAAATAGTGTTTTTAGTAATTTGTTTTTCTACAACTTATCATAATCAAGACAAATAAGTGTGTTATAGGTACATATATATATATATATTTTACAGTCAAAGATAATATAATCACTACGTTTTATGTTACAGTCAGTACTTACTTTTTTTACTGCCAAAAACAGTAAAAAATGCTTTTGACCAACCTCGTTAATCAAAAGCACTGATGACTGAAAATAAATCAGTAAAAACTACTTTTAACTGAAAATTAAATATCTGTCAAAACTGGTTTTGTTCAAGAGTATTAGTCAACGCCACTTGTGAACACCGAGGTCATTGACCTTGACAATGCAAGTGCAAGTGCATGCAAGTGTTTCTGGGTTAGTTCCGTCAGAACACTCGCTTTGTCGTCCACGCAGCTCTGTGGAACTCCTAAGCACTAAGCCACAGAGCAACCAACACTAGGCATAGGACAGTCTGCTGAGTCTGCCCACATGCAGTCGGGGTCGGGGTGCGCTTAATCTGTTTAACACATCTTGACCTATATTACAAGGTAAACACATAAGGAAAAAAAAAACGTGTTTTTATTGATACAATTAAGCGCAAAACACACATAGGACAGGTGCGGGTCGGGCACGGGTCGGGCACGTGTCGGGCGCGTGTCGGGTCGGTTTTTTTTTTCGAATGGACATCTTTCATGCAGTACTAGGTACTATTGCTGCTTAACCGGTCTAGTGTGGCGGAGAGGCCCGTTAGGGTCTCCATCCGGCAGAAAGTGTTGGGTCGGGTACGCCGGGTCTGTTTATATGGAAGGCTTACTTGTCTGTGATGACAACACACGAAACGCGGGCGCGGCGCGGTTCTGGCGGGAAAAGTTTTTTTTTATTTTTTTTAAGTCACACAGGGAAACATTCAGGATTTCAACTTTTTAACAATTAAATATTTATTTTTATTATTTTTAACGCATTTTACGCATGCGAAGCGAAATCTAACGATTTAAATTTTGGAAAAAAATAAAGTGTGCTCTACCTATGATCGGGACCGAGAGCGCTTGGGAAGGCGTCGTCTCCTTCTGCGACGAGGTGATGCTCGCTAAGGAGGCGGTGGAGAGGGTTCGAGAGGCGATGACCTCTCTCCCCATCCGCATATTTATATTGTACCTATATAAATTAATACAGGTGGATAGTTAGGTATTAAGAAATGTACAAAGTTATATTTAATATTTATTACATAAAATTAATATCATTACTTATTCGCAATTATCTGGATCTAATATTCAATTGAGTCTGGATACTCAATTTATACAACGTGTATCAGAAATGCGTGGTCATATTTGAAGAGCTTATTCAGGGGATGATATCGATCAACTTTTATTATGGGACCAACCCTGAAATCCTTAGATTTTGTCGAGCGACATCGATGATTTAGTAGGGATCAGCTGATATTTTTTTCGCGATTTCAGTGTTGATCCCATAGTAAAAGTTGTTCTATGCTATGCTCTGAATGAGCTCTTCAAATATGACCACGCATTTCTGATACACGTCGTATATTTCATATTTAACTTTATTCATTTTTTCCCTATTACATGGGAGTTGCGAACTGGCAATATGTGGGCGTAGTTACTTACCATACAGCTCTGCATACCGCTTCGGGAAATACAGGCGTGACGTTCTGTGTTGTAATTCTAATTATATTCATAGAGAAACTGTTGACACCGCGTTGCTACACAGAGATGACCTCATCTATGTATCGTTCGTTATATTTTATTTCATTTTACCTACCACTACCACCTATAAATAAAGCCGTGATCCAAAATCCAATAGGTACCTAGCAACCAAGCGAGTGGGCGGGTTGAATTGAAAACATGAATATGAATAGGTAGGACTTAGGAGGTAGCAAATAGATACCCTACCTTTTAATATTATAAAATATGTGATGTGAACGTTTGTGAAGATGTTTCGATGATTCATCATTACAGCCGAAAGACGTCCACTACTGGACATAGGCCTCCCCCAATTAAGGGGGGGATATGCCATAATCGCCACGCTTGGCAGGCGGGTTGGCGATCGCAGTTGGTTGGTTAAATACTCAGAGAAAGCTGCTGCCCATCCTCTGGTGAATCCCTTAGTCGCCTTTTACGACACCCATGAGAAGAGATAAGGGTGGTGCTATTCTTTAAGTCCGGCACCACACGGACTGATGATTCGATGATTGTTAGTTGTTAGTTCTCAATCACACTGAAACGGCCGAACGGATTTGGATGAAATTCGACACGCAGATAGACCATTACCCGGATGTAGGCTATAAATAGGAAAACAAACAGTTCCTGAGGGACGCGCGATATGTCTTCCTGAAATAATTGTACGCTGGCGAAGCCGCGGCCAAAGTGCATGGGATGCTAATACGTTCCTCAGTCAATACGTTACTTTTCATTTACGCATTTTGAGAAACTAGTTTGTTCATAATCACCAGGAGAATACTATATTATTATTATTTTCGAGAGTTTTTTTCTTTTCTTAGCCATTTGGCTAGTTTTAACCACATTTACGAGCTAGGAGCCAAGTAAATACATGCTGAAATTTGAGTCGCTTAATTCCCGAAAAGGGGTCATTGTACTCATCATTATGAACAACTTTTACTATGGGACCAACCCTGAAATCGCGAAAAAAAAATCAGTTAGTCCCTACATTTGTGTTCACTTAAATCAATAAAATGTAGGGACCACCTGATATTTTTTTCACGATTTCAGGGTTGGTCTTATAGTAAAAGTTGTTCATAATGATGAGTACAATGACCCCTTTTCGGGAAATAAGCGATTCAAATTTCAGCGTGTATAGTGTGTGGTGTGTAAATATTATGTTGAAGGTGTGTTGTGTATTTCGTTTGCGTCTATTGCATGAACTTTCTAACGATTCGACAGGTGTTTACAAAGACATTAAATATTGGGTGTTTAGAATAGCGGCTTTTTGTAAAGTTATGTAGAGGTTTTCTTTCAGATCTAATAATTTCAGGCTATGGGGAAGATGGTTGGGGATATCACCAGTTGTGGAGAGAACAATAGGAATAACATGAACTTTTTCTTGTCTCCAAATTCTTGTGACTTCTTCTTTGAGTTCAGCATATTTACAAATGTTTTCAGCTATTGTCTTTTGAAGGTTATGTGTACTGTGGAACTGCAATGTCTATGAGGTAAGTGATTTTGTTTATTAACCGACTTCTTTTGTCTTGTAGGGTTATATCCGGCCTATTATAGTGAATGGTTCTTGATAGAACTATTACTGTAAGAATGGCGTGGTCATTGTAGAGTTTGCGTGTGGTGTTTTCTAGAATAGTTTTTGATTTTGATTTTTATAGTATGGAGTGGGTTGGATGCGACACCTGCGGCACTTATCATTTGTGATATTAGGGTCTTCAATTACATATTTCCTGTAGTTTTTTGTGTTAATGATCTGATCTTGTATCGCTATTATAAATCCCTTTGTTTCCGGGAACAAATTACCAACTTTGAGCCACTTATTTGACGCTATTGTGTCTATTCGAGATTGTTCTAAGTCATGAGGATGTCTTCCATGAAGTAGGTACTTTCATTTTCCAGGTTTCTAATTTTTGCTTCTGTGGGTCGCCGGTCGCTATCATCAGTAGCATTTTGCGTGTTTTTCTGTTCGTTTAAGTTAAGTGGAGTGAAATTGAAATCATTTTGAACTATGGCTTTATGTAGCTTACTTTTGTGAGATTAAGAAAGTTTTAAGTCTGATTATTTGCTTATGCATTATGATGATGAATGTTTATTCGTTTGTGTTAAAATGTAGGGACCACATGATTTTTTTTTCGCGATTTCAGTAAAAGTTGTTCATACTGATGAGTACAATTAATCCTTTTCGGGAAATAAGCGATTCATATTTCAACATGTAATAGGACGAACAAACAGGACGAAGAAAGACTGTTCCTATTGAGTCTGGTTGAATGCAGTAGCTGTTGCTTGGTGTTGGCGCTAGTGGCAGCCACAGAGTACATATGAGAGGCAGCTGCCAGCAGGGGCACGCGCCGCGGTCACCCCGCGGTGCCCGGCGGCGGCTCCGCGCCTCTCCGCCTCCGCCCCGCGCCCCGCGCGCCGCTTGTTCGCGTTCGCGCGCAGTCGAGGCTAGCGCGGCTTCTGGCGAGATCGTGTCGCGTGCCCATAGAATACATATCGCGTGCCAAGCGCGGTCGCGAGGTTCGCAGTGTGCGCGCTCTCGGAGTAGTGGTGCAGTGTGCAGTGCTCGCTGGTGAGACGCCCTGTCTGGTGCGGCAGTGAAGCTGCGCCCGGACCCGGCGGGGGCACTGACCGCAGACGTGATCTCGGTACGGCCCGGAGGTGATGCGAGCGACACACTCGCGCGTAACGTAGATATACAACACTTCCCACTGTTTCGTAGGAATACCGAATAACGGTGTCTCTGAATCGATCTATATGTAGTCACTACATTATGTACCTACCTTTTTATTCCTCTGCATAATTTGTGATCTGCACATGTTCTGCAGTTGTAGTTACAATGATACAATCAATTAGGAATATGAATCCTTTATGAGCGGTATTTTATAGCGCCTGTGTTTCGAGTATGTATAGATAACTCTACACTATTTTCGGCAACTGCGTTGGTGAAGCTATAATTTCATGTAGAATTAAGTAATTAGGTATGGCCTCGTGATCACATCCGTGACGTCTGTTTGGTAGTGAGTGCAGCGCTTCTGATACCGACCAACGGTGTCTGTTTACATGTCCGCTCAGTATTATCTTGTACTATTATTTGTTCTATGGTATTATATTATCTGTGGCTCCGCTATTAGAGCACAGAATAGAGTGCTGGGTAGGTAGGTAGGTACCTACCCAACCAGCAAAAATGTGTAGGTAGGTAGGTACCTACTATAGTAATTGAGAGAACGTTTTCGGACACACTATTTAGTGTATCAAATATGTCCTATAACAATTATGTAAACGTTTACCCAGGCAGGTTTTGGCGCAGTTACATCGCAATTTTGTGACATAGCCAAGTTATTGTAGCGCCATACATCAGGGCACGCCACAATAGCGGTGGTTAGGTCCGTCATGGAGGAATGGCTGGAGAGGAGCCATGGTGCCCTCACCTACCGGCTGACGCAGATACTCTCGGGGCATGGTTGCTTCGGTAAGTATCTGTGTCGCATAGGCCGGGAGCCGACGCCCGAGTGTCATCACTGCGGGAGCTGCCCAGAGGACACGGCGCAGCACACATTGGCGGAGTGCCCAGCTTGGGCCGCGCAGCGCCGTGACTTCATCACTGCAGTAGGCGGCAGCGATCTCTCGCTTCAGGCCGTCGTTCTATCAATGGTCGGGAGCGAGCGCGCTTGGGAAGACGTCGTCTCCTTCTGCGAAGGGGTGATGCTCGCTAAGGAGGCGGCGGAGAGGGTTCGAGAGGCGATAACCTCTCTTCCCATCCGCAGGAGACGACCTGGGTATCGTAGGAGGGCGTATGCCGACCTCCAGCCACACTAGGTGTGGAAATGCGGGCGGCGGACTCAGGGTGACCCGCCGCCCGACCAGTCAAGGCCCGTGACGGTGGCGCGTCGTGTTCCGCGCGCGCCACTCTAGAGGAGGGTGCGGCCGTTGTGGTTGTCGCACGGGGAGAAGGGGCTCACCTGCCAGTGGCGAGCTGGGACCTGCCGGGCATGGTTGGGCGAATACGGGAGTATTTCCCGTGCCCCCGGTCAGGGGTCGGTAGAGGAACACCGTGGTGGATTTTAGTCCGACACTGGCTCCGCCTTCCCCGGCCGGAGTGCGTCCATGAGGATTTTCCCCACGATGAAAAAAAAAAGCGCCATACGTCACAATTTAGTACTATATTTATTATTATTATTATCAGCCTGTAGTGTCCCACTGCAGGGCAAAGGCCTCCCTTCCCTTTTTCCACTTGTCCCTGTCTTTTGCCTTCTGGGGCCAATCCTTCAGATAGGAGTCAAGTTCGTCCCGCCATCTCCTTCTGGGCCTGCCGCATTGTCGTTTGCTGCTGTCTGGAACCCACTGTGTGGTTGTTTTCGCCCATAGCTCCTCCGGCATGCGGCAGATGTGACCAGCCCAGTTCCACTTAAGCTTGGCAGCTGTTTGGCCTACATCAGCAATTTGTGTTTTGGAACGCAGTATAGAGTTTCTACGCGATCAGTAAGTCTAACTCCTAGGATACTGCGTTCCATTGCTCGCTGACAAACTCCAAGTGCGAACTTTTGACGCTTTGTCAGTGACCATGTTTGCGCTCCATAGGTGAGGGTGGGGAGGATGCACATTTGCACATGTCCATGAGCTTTCGCTTTAGTGAGAGAGGGAGGGGTCCTTTCATCAGTTCTTTCATCGACCAATAGCTCTTCCAGGTGTTCTCGGTTCGTCTAGCTACTTCTTTATCCTGTCTGGCCTGGAAGGAGACTATTTGGCCGAGATATATATATTCATGGACATATTCAACCCCCACACCCCCAATTTCTATGTTACGCAAAGTGCTGTTGTTCATTATCTTGGTCTTCGTCATGTTCATCGCAAGTCCGACCCTGAGGCTTGCCTGGCTCAGTTGTTCGAGCATAAGATTAAGCTCAGCTGCCGAAGAAGAAAAAAGAACAATGTCGTCGGCAAATCGGAGATTTGTTAATCTAACGATTTAAATTGTGGAAAGAAAAAATCGCTTACGAGCAGGATTCGAACCTGCGACTCCTGGCTCAGTGCTTTAGCCACTAAGCTACCGTGAACACTGCTCGTGGTAACGAAATTCTCATCCAATTGGTACATCTATGGGTGACGTCAGCGATATCTTATTAAGAAACGAGTGTTTCTTAACCGACTCGACTAACTTTGCAGTTAATTCAAAGTAGTATAGATATCTACCCTTACTAATTATTTATTATTTTTAACGCATTTTACGCATGCGAAACGAAATCTAACGATTTAAATTGTGGAAAGAAAAAATCGCTCACGAGCAGGATTCGAACCTGCGACTCCGGGCTCAGTACGTTTCGTTACCACGAGCAGTGTTCACGGTAGCTTAGTGGCTAAAGCACTGGCGTACTGAGCCAGGAGTCGCAGGTTCGAATCCTGCTCGTGAGCGATTTTTTCTTTCCACAATTTAAATCGTTAGATTTCGTTTCGCATGCGTAAAATGCGTTAAAAATAATAAATAATTTGTTAATCTCTTTTCCCCGACGACGATACCCTTGTCTCTCCATTCTGCATTTAGTTTCTGGAACACTTCTTCCAACGTGGCTTTAAAAAGTTTAGGAGACAACGGATCTCCCTGTCTGTCCAGAATAGGGCATACATTTCGAAATTTCGAAACTTCATAGTTTCCAAATTTCGGACCATATTTACATCTTTTTCAATTTCGATATTGACACCCCTAGTTTCGAAATTTCGAAAATTATTTATTTAAAAACAGACGACTGTGTAATGTTAAATCGTCAATAGAATTCCATTTGCTCTAGATTAGTAGAGCTTTTTCAGCGGCAGGCTGCATTTGAAAAAGACCTTTAACAACAGCTAAATTTATGTCAATCTAGCGTTCCGAAGAACCCATTTTTCATTAAAAATAATAATTTCGTTATAACCGATTTATATTTATTTGTATCTCTATGAGGATTTTCACAAGTGAAAAAGGACCCATCTGATCAAACTTAAATCGGCAGATTGTCTTTTCTAATCCGTTTCTAGCAACGATGACCAAAGAGCTCAACTCAATTCTGTTTCTCTCATTCAACAAGATATTATACCAGAGGCATGAAGAGGAGAGTTTGTTGGTTCTGTTTTTCAAGAAATGTGATAAAACCTTGCTGAGGGCTACATACCGTCCATCTCAATACTGAGTCATATATACAAGCTGTTATCTAAGACTGACACAAATTATCTCTTCAGAAGACTCAACAATTTCTTGACACCAATCGAATCGGTATCAATCTGGACGAGATTAAAGTCATGTTGAGTATGCATGTCGTGCCGAGGTTCGTTGAAGTTGAACTTCGCTCCAATTTGTGCAGGTATTTGAGGCAGGTTATTCGGCTTGGTAGATACAAATTCAAATAAGTATCAGGCAGAAGGATCCAGTTGAGCTGGGCAGCATTTCGCAAACTTAACCTACTTTTCGTCGCCTATATAGGTACCACAATGTTCGAAAACATCTGGGGTGGACTAAATGCAGAAGGCGGAGGACCGACTATTGTGGCGAATCTTGGAAGAGACCAAAAATATCCAGCAGTAGACTGAGATAGGTTGAGTTTATTTATTTATTTAAGCAAGGCACACCAACGACATATTTACAATTTAAATCTATAAATAATGTTTATAGATTTAAATTAGTTGAATAGCATCGTAGAACATATCCATTACTTTCAGCAGATTGGAAGAAAGATTGATGAGAACAATCAGCTGCTTTGTATTTGTGTACTGCGAGAAGGCCTTCGGGCGGGTTTGGATACTCTTTCGAATCTGTTCACTAGGTAATGCTTTGGAGGCCGTCTTCAAGACACTGGATTAGACGGGGAAGAGTAGTGACGGAAAAGACGAGCACATCTCACGTTTCCGCTTTGCCGTTGACATTATTGTAATGGCAGTCTTTTAAACACCTGAGAGAGATGTTGCATAGCCTAAATGATGTCACTTAGCGTGTCGTGGTATGAATCTGGACAAGACTATGGCAGGCAAGATCATGTTCAATACGCATGTCGCGCAGCGTGCTGAAGCCACGCGATCTTCCTCAAAGAAACGACGCTAGAGGTTATACAGGAATGTGTATGTGTGTAAGTGGAATAGGGGCCTGTTCTATTCAGCTTGGTAGACTAGTAGATAGTATATCTTCAAGAAAGAACCAACAGCCAATGCGTCTTGCCTGTCATGACCTACAATGCCGAGACGTGAACACTGACAGTTTGGTTAGTCCACAAATTCAAAGTAGCTCAGCGAATTATGGAGCGAGCTATGCTTGGAGTTTCTTTGAAGGATAAAATTATCTGAACAGAACCAGAGTGTCCAACATAGCTTGTAGATTTTGCAAGCTAAAGTGACAGTGGGCAGGCCAGTCTAACAAAAGACCGATGGCTGTTGGAGCAGACAAATCTTTGAGTGAAGACCGCAAAAACGCAGCGTTGGGTACCCCCAAGCCAGGTGGACTGGATGCGAAAGATAAAGGTTCGTCTGTTGTGGAAAAACTTAAGAGCAGCCTATATTTAACAATTAGTTATTCGGTGTTTTAAATATTGCCCACAGTTTCGAAATTTCGAAACTGATTAGGCCAATTTCATAAGCGAATTTCGAAACTGAAAATTTATGTAACTGCATGCCCTAGTCCAGAAAGGTCTGGACTGGAAATGACGACCCAGTGGCGTGTATGTGAATGGCAGCCGTGCTGTTTAGGTATACTCTTTGCAAGATATTAATGCAGGTGGGGTTTATTTCTTGACTATCTAGGGATTCAAATATGGCTGCGTAGGTTAAGCTGTCAAACGCTTTGGAGTAATCCACAAACGCGAGATAAAGTGGTAGGTTAAATTCCTGGTGTTTTTCTATGAGTTGGTTTAGGGAATGTAGATGATCGGTAGTGGGGAGGCCGCTGCGGAAACCTGCCTGCTCAGGGGGTTGGTGGAGATCTAATTGAACAGATATTCTATTTTCGATTATTTTAATAAAAGTCTTATAAAGATGTGAAACAAGGCTTATAGGGCGGTAGTTACCTATATCGGATTTGTCGCCTTTCTTGTGTAGAATAATTATATTTGAGTGACAGAAGTTACGTGGAAATATATCTGTTTTTAGGATTGTGTTAAAAAGGTTGCATATGTGTGGTAATAAGGTGATCTCTCCGACTTTAAGTGATTCGGTTGTTATGCCGTCTTCACCTGGAATTTTATTATATATAATAAAATTCCAGGTGAAGTATACTTCATGCGACTTAGAGCTTGATGTACCTCAAATGCAGTTATCATCGGAAAATTAATTAAATTTTTTATTTTTTAATTTTGTAACGGCCAAAATTAATATCCAATCTATCCACGATTTGCCCTACTAGTATTACTACTAGTAAAATATGTCAAATTTCTATCTCTAGTAGGGTAAATCGTAGATAGATTGGATATTAATTTTGGCCGTAAGTCTTTTCAAGATTTTGTGTCGCTTTCATCACAAAACAGTAACAGAAAAGCCACCACGATAGAGTCGTGGTTAATGGGCTTTTTTTGGGTTCCGTAGTCCTTCCAGTAGTACCAAGGAACCCTTTTTTTTTTTTTTCCCGTGGGGAAATCCTCATGGACGCACTCCGCCCGGGGTAGGCGGAGCCAGTGTCGGATTCTTACCGACTAAAACCACCACGGTGTTCCTTCAACTACCTTAGCCGGGGACGTGGGAACCCGTGAGTATTCACACAACCACCCCCGACAGGTCCCGGCCCGCCACAAGCAGGCGAGCCCCTTCTCCCCGTGCGGCCTAACGTTGGCCGCACCCTCCTCAGTGGCGCACACGGAACACTGCACGCCACCTCACCTCATGGGCCTTTACCAGCTGCGCCAACTACGCCGGCTGTGTCAGCTACGCCAGCTGCTGGTCGGGCAGCAGACTACCCCGAGTCTGCTGCTCGCAGGCCCTATCTCCCGTAATTTTTTATAGAGGTTTTCTTCCTCGCGGTCCGGGCGGTGAAGCCAAGACCCTCGGTCCCAAGAGGCGCGAGAACACTACTCAGCAGGCACTCCTGGGATTACGAGACCGACGGGGGCAGGGAAGGACAGTCCCCCCGCTGCCTGCCCAGTGGCAGGGTAAGTGCACACCGGGCCCGCCCCTGCTCCTCCACAGTGCCCTCTGCTTTCTCAGAGGAACACGTGGAGCAACTTCCCATTGGCCCACATCGGGCCCCTCCCGTGCCAGAATATTCGCCACAGGCAATAAGGTCCCCCGGTCCAAAGGAGACTTATTGCCCGTGCCCAGGGTGCACCGGCCCAACAACTGCCGTTCCCTCTAGACGTGTCACAGAAGGACAAGCAGCTGTCAGACACACGTGGAGGTTTCCTGGCCAGCACCCCAGTTCCAAGGAACCCTTATAGTTTCGTCATGTCCGTCCGTCTGTCCGTCTGTCCTAATCCTTTACAGCTTAATAACTTCTACAGTTATAAAAATAAGTAAATTTTTTTTTTTAAATTGTGTAGATATTGATCTCAATTTCAAAAGAATAATAAAATCTTTATAACGCATTTTAGGGGTGGCGCCCATACATGTGAAATGGGGATGAAATTATTTTCGCTTCACCCCCTCGTGTGGGGTATCATTGAATAGGTCTACTAAAATGAAGGTAATGTTTGATACATAACTTTTTTATCAGGTATACCATCTACGAAATACAGTTCGCCAAAGTAGCTTGCAATGTGTCCCCCCCCCTGCCATTTCTAAACTATGCAACGTAAAAACTTATAGTCTTCCACATTGATAGACCTTTATAAAAACACTCTTTTAAAATTATTTCGAGTAACTATAATGTAATTATAATTTTTTTAGTTATAGTCAGAAAACTGAAAAATACTTAAGACGTTGTCCTTAGAGAAAAATGATCTTGGCAAATAATGCTCCTTTATTTACTTTCTATTTAAAAAAATCACAAAAAGTAACTTTGTGTTATATTGATATGACACACTTCTTCAATATAGCTTCTTAAATTTAGCGCTAGGTGGCGCTGTTTGCAAAAACTAAAATTGCAATGATTAATATTGTACAGCACAGCGTAAAATAGGGAAGAGTTCTTTAGACTGTGCTACTATCTACTCTAGTACGCACCTGCCCCCCTAGCCAAGTTGACAATCTATGGGAATGACATATCTCAACGAAAAAATCATTCGTTCAGATATGTCATTCCCATACATTTTGATTGTTTTCTATTAGCGTTGACGATTGTAGATTGTGTAGATTGTCAACTTGGCTAGGGGGGCTGGTCTACCTATAAATATGTCAGTCAGCAAGATACTAGATTAGCGACGTGCACGTGTAAACCAATTACCGAATACTGTACTAATAATCTAATTAGTAGCCTAGCTAGTAGCACAGAGGATATAATACTAGTAGACCATCCGCCCCGCCAGCTCTGTGCTCTGTTGAGACGGCTGCGCGGCGGCAGCGGCGGCGGCGACGGTGATGCCTCGTGTATCAACTCACTGCCCTGATAACATTAATTGATTATGATAACGTTGCGTGTTTTATCATGCAATATCTTACTTTACGTAGTACCTACATTCGTAAATGCGAACGCCACAGCTGGTGCTGCTGTGTGTAGGTTGCTACTTGGCACTTCGACGCTGAGGTTGTTGCCTACCACGGAATACTTGAATAAGAATGGAATTGGTATAGTACACAGTTTCTTCGGAAACCCGTGTCGCCTAACTCTCCCACTATCCGTCTCACTACTACATAAGCACTGTATCTAGATATCTAAACGCATACGCGTGCAAGAAATACTACACTGAACGCGGCCCTACTATTAGCTGACACGTCTGTCACACATAAACGTCGACCATGTGCGAACGCACCACTACATTCGAACAGGTCGTTAGTGATGACCATGTACAAAAAACTAATTTTATGAATGTTATCGATATTTTCAACGATTTTCGCATATGGTCTTGGAATAAAAATAATTTGTTCTACATAAGGAATTGGAAAGTTACTGTTTCATGATATACTTAATTGAAAAATAACATCTGACACGTTTTAAAACAAGCAGCGCGAGGTATGGCGAAAAATAAAAAGTAGTTTTTCGATTTTTAACCTACTTTAAATTTGTTATAAGACCTGGTTTGGTATTTTGCGTAAATAAGATATACAATTCTGCATATTTACGGATTGGTTTTCTTTTTAAATCGTAACTTATAAAATAATTACTGCCCAACATACTAAAGTCGTCAAAATTTGTTAGTTTTTTGTAAACTGTTTGTTTTTTTTGTATTGTATTGTATTGAAAACTAAAAATAAAATAATATGCCCCTTATTACGAAAGTTTAGACCACGTTTAAGGGGAATATAGCAGCCAAGTGGCGCCCCAATCAGTAAACAAATTATTACTCGCTGAATACAAGTAGGTACAGGTACTGTAGTTTAATCAGAAACTATTAACTCTGTAAATTATACTTCGCTGTAATTGTACATAGAAAAAATGCGAAAAACGGCCACTTTTGGCATTTTTCTATCTACAACTACAGCGAAATATATTTTACAGAGTTTATGATTGAACTGTACTTCAATTTTTAAAAACGAATTTTCGATAAATTATGTATTCAGCGAGTGATATTTTTTTTTACTGACGGAGGCAACACTTCGCTGCTACATTCCCCTTAAGCACTTGTTAAAACCGGGTGGGTGTAATCAAAACTCCATACATAACAAAGGTATTTAACCACCAAAACGAAGAGGAGAGGATATGTGTCGAACAACCAATAGGATTGCGTTATTTTCATATTTCACCGCCTAGCTTCAACATTATTTATTTATTTAAACTTCATACAATACATGTACATAGGTGGACTTAATGCCTTTGGCTTTCTATCCCAGTCAACCAGCTATTCTATATCTAACGCAGTCTTATTGGTGGCTTGCGACACATCTCGTCACATCTCGTCTCTGCGTTTTGGTGGAAACCGAGCCTAAAACCCGATTTTTAACCGACTTCAAAAAAGGAGGAGATTCTCAATTCAATTGTATGTTTTTTTTTTGTATGTTTGTTACCTCAGAACTCCGTCATTTATAAACCGATTTCGAAAATATTTATTTAATTGAAAGGATATACTTCCAGATTGGTTCCATTTTCATCAAAATCCAGTTTTGATGATGGGATCCATGTGAAATTGAGGTAACTTCTCAAATATTATAGGCATACACATAGCGATTTTGGTATATTCATCAACAAGTCAAGCATTTGCATTCAGAAAAAATCATTTGGTGAAGATCTGATGAAGGTCATAGGAGATAAAGAGGGAACTCTTCAATGGATGACAGCAAATTATCGGGGATTATAGCAATCGCTTGTCTTTCTATTGTTAATTCCACTCAAAATAATAAACTAAAAAAAACCGACTTCAAAAAAATATTTTTTTTATTTTTTATTTTTTTTCAGTTTTTTCTTAAAACTATCCGAATCAAAGGCACTTACTCCCTAAACTGTTTCACACAAATTTTATTTTTTTATTCTTTTTTAAGTCGGTTTTTACTTTTTTTAATGTGGTTTATGTTTATGATAATTATGATAATTGATAAATATCAAAACTCGAAATTGCGAATAAACAATTAAAAAAAAATCTACCTAAAAATAAAATTGTTATGCATTTCATCATCATCATCATCATTTCAGCCGAAAGACGTCCACTGCTGGACATAGGCCTCCCCCAAACATCGCCACAACGACCGGTCCTGTGCCTTCCGCATCCAGCGGATTCCCGCGACCTTCACCAGGTCGTCGGTCCACCTTGTGGGGGGCCTACCCACGCTGCGCCTTCCAGTACGCGGTCGCCACTCCAGAACTTTACTGCCCCATTGGCTATCCGTTCTGCGAGCAATGTGCCCCGCCCACTGCCACTTAAGTTTGGCAATTCTTCGGGCTATGTCGGTTACTTTCGTTCTCCTGCGAATCTCCTCATTTCTGATTCGATCACGCAGGGACACTCCGAGCATAGCCCTCTCCATTGCCCTTTGAGTGACTTTGAGCCTTCTTATCAGGCCCATTGTGAGCGACCACGTTTCAGTACCGTAAGTAATTACTGGCAACACACACTGGTCAAAGACTTTCGTCTTGAGACACTGCGGTATTTTGGACGAGAAGATATTGCGTAGCTTCCCGAACGCTGCCCAACCGAGTCGGATTCGACGATTGACCTCTTTCTCGAAGTTGGACTTACCTAGCTGGACAGTTTGTCCTAGGTATACATAATCGTCAACAACTTCGAGTGTAGATTCTCCGATGTTTACGGGAATGGGTACTATATGGGAATTTGACATAACCTTTGTCTTGTCCATATTCATTTTAAGACCCACTCTATCAGAAGCTCTACTGAGGTCATCGAGCATTGTACCGAGGTCCTCCTTGGTCTCAGCCATGACTACTATGTCGTCGGCAAACCGAAGGTGAGTGATGTACTCGCCGTTTATGTTAATGCCTAGCCCCTTCAAGTCCAGAACCTTGAAGACATCCTCCAATGCAGCAGTGAACAGTTTCGGAGAGATCACATCTCGCTGTCTATATGTCTGTTATGCATTTAAAATTACAAAAATGAGGAATATTTATTTTAAAACAGAAAGTATACACCGAATTAATTATATCGATAATGCATTCAATAATAATATGTTACTACACTATCGATACACGGGGATTTTGGTGACAGTCAGGCAAATAAATTGAAGGCGACATCGAAAGAAACGCAATACATTACGCGGTTACTCACGTAGTGAAAGTCGATATCCATGTTTTATAAGCAATGTATATTTTTTTATCAGTTTGCGATAACATCGTTTTTGTCATGAATCACATAATACTAAGAAAATATTTGCAAATATCACAACTAATTAAAGGTTTTTAGACGTACCGATGAAAAGAAATCCCTCCTTTAGTTAAACTACACACCTCGCTTCTTTTTCGGCATGTTACAATGGCGCAAGACGGCATAATTATTATTTTTTCGCACAGCAACGTACTCTGTTACAGCCTGGACGCAATGTCGCGGATTTTGGTTACATTGGCGCGTCTGCTCAAAAGCGCGGCGCGCCTATCCCGCCCACAATTCCCCTCTATTATATTCATTTCCTCTATGTTGCCTACCTAGGCAGAGGCACAGAGCAGTAAGCCTCACCTAGGTAAATCAATTTTTTTTTAATTTTTTTTTTTTATGATTTATAGATCTGCTCTTGACCACAATCTAGACAGCTTTGTCAGGATGTGGTCGACGATGGAGCGAGCAAACCTATTCTATGCATTTAAAGAGCCTACACGAGTGATGATATTTATTTGATCGTCCGGCGCACCCTGGGCAGTCAGCCGCGCTACCAATCTGCTGACTGGCTAATCTTTACACCACGACATGAGCTATTATCATTATGTAGCTCATGTCGACACGGCAAAAGAAAAAAAGGTGGATCATTTACAATATCATTACTGTCCTATTTCATAGCATGGAAGTGTCAACAAAACGGAAAAACCGGCCAAGTGCGAGTCTCAATTCACCTTCTTTTTATAATTTGTTGCTTCTTATCAACGTTATCTAGACACTCGGCAGTGCGTCAGCTAAGTTCGCAAGACACACCGGCCGTGGGTTATTGATGTGTAACATCTTTCCTCTCGCTTTCCTGAAATCTGTGGTAGTGATTTCGTAAAAAGGGACGGAAGTATGTAACAGAAAGCCGGGGAAGTGCGCACTATTTGATTTGACCAATGAGCGCGCGCGGTGCTAGAGTTGGCCGTCAGATGGTACTAAAGTATGTAGCTTTTTTTTGAGGTTAATTTCTGTCGCTGCTCAATTGATATTTTTAATATTGATAAAAAAAAAACACATTTGTAAGCGTGGATAGAAATGTATTTACGCGTGATAGGTAGATAGGTAGGTAGATATGGTAGATCTGTACATTTGGTACATTGGTAGATTTGGTAGATTGGTATAAACTGATAATTAGATTAACGAAAGATTAACTAATAATTAACATACTGAAATTCATTAATCATTATAGGTAACCTCCGTAACATTGCTCTAACGAAAAGATAAGTCGGATTGAGGGTCAAACTTAACTTAGCAGTGGAATAAATAGATAACCGAATCTTGTTGTATGATATTTTTATTATTTTATAGTACAATCCATAATCCAATAAATATTTTTCTTTCTTTTGTCATCCAAAAAAAAATCTCCCATACATCAGTCTACATCACGGTTGATTCATCAACTGCAATTGTAAGTTTTTAATCACAAAAAATATATTTTTCCTGTAATATAACCACAAATTCATGATTTTCGGACATTTTCCTTTACTTGTGCTGTGGCTGTGAGACCTTGCTCCTTACTCCTTGCCAAACATGATTCTAGTTCAACAGGAAGTACCCTATAGACCTTGATGAGTGAGTTTGTTAGTATCAAAATATGTGACATAAATGACCGTATCCTTTGATTGCGTTGACTTAGAAGCTTGAATTTTTTTTTACTCCAAAGGTCCGTCGACCTTAATATTCGATATTAATTTCAACTTAATATCTATACTCGTTTCTGATATAAAAAATCTTGACAAACAGACAACGGGATACGGATAAGACGGACAATGGGATACGCGAAGTTTTGCATCTCTTTCTTACGAAGGTATCACCACATATGTCTATGTTTGTCCTATTTTTAGTATTTGTTGCTAAACTACATAATATGCAGTATAATCAGGCCAAGTTTGACGTTGGTATGTATTACCGTTTTGAAAATAGAGCAGGAACAAAAACGTTGAAAAAAATGCATGTTTTTTGAGGTTTCTTGTGTGGACCCCCTTTGGTTTTAGACATATTTTTGTTTTTAGTATTTGTCGTGATACACCTCATAGAAACACGAGATCTATAACTAGACTATTTTTTAACAAAATTACATGTAGGTACATGTGTCTTATCAATATAACACGAAGATTAAATTGAAACAAGTTAAAATAGTTTAGTTTAAACAAGTTAAAATAGTTTTTATTTTGATTTTTTTAAATAGAAAGTAACTAAAGGAGCATTATTTGCTAAGATCATTTTTCTTTAAGGTCAATGACCTATGAACTACGACGTCTTAAGTATTTTTCAGTTTTCTCACTATAACTCAAAAATTTATAATCACATTATACTCGAAATAATTTTAAAAGAGAGTTTATATAAACGTCTATCACTGTGGAAGACTATAAGTTTCTACGTTGCATAGTTTAGAAATGGCAGGGGGACATTGTAAGCCAATTTGGCGAACTGTATTTCGCAGATGGTGTACCTGATAAAAAAGTTATGTCTGAAACATTACCTTCATTTTAGTAGACCTATTCAATGATAACACAAACGAGGGTGTGCAGCGAAAAAAAAAATTTCATCCCCCATTTCACATGTTTGGGCGCCACCCGTAAAATACGTTATCAAGATTTTTTTTATTATTTTAAAATTGAAATCTATATCTAAACCATTTTTTAACAAAATTTCATTTACTTGTGTTTTTATCTGTAGAAGTTATTAAGCTGTAAAGGATTAGGACAGACGGGCAGACGGACAAACGGACGGACATGACGAAACTATAAGGGTTCCTTGTAGGACTACGGAACCCTAAAAAACGGACACTTGCACTTTCTCTTCCGGTCTAAAATGGCCATATAATAATGAATACACATGCAACTAGCATCTGTAGTTTTTTTGTAAGTGGGGGGTCCGTCTTGCCCCGCGTCCCCGTTATACCTAACCGCCCTTCCCCTACACGTTTCACATGATACGCGATCATACGCGTCATGTATTTGCCTTTATTTCGTAAGCAGTAAGGGCGGTTTTCAACCGACGAAAAAAAAGGAGGAGGTTCTCAATTCGACGAATTCGAATTCAATTCATTTTTTTTTTTTATGTATGACCACGCCTAACTTTTTACACTACTCCGGTTTTTCGGACTACTCCGATTTTGATGATTCTTTTTTTAGGGTTCCGAAGTCCTACAAGGAACCCTTATAGTTTCGTCATGTCCGTCCGTCTGTCCGTCTGTCCGTCTGTCCGTCTGTCCGTCTGTCCGTCTGTCCTAATCCTTTACAGCTTAATAACTTCTACAGTTATAAACATAAGTAAATGAAATTTTGTTAAAAAATAGTCTACATATAGATCTCAATTTTAAAAGAATAAAAAAATCGTTATTCCGTATTTTAGGGGTGGCGTCCATACATGTGAAATGGGGATGAATAATTTGTTTTCACTGCACCCCCTCGTGTGGGGTATCATTGAATAGGTCTACTAAAATGAAGGTAATGTTTCATACACCACTTTTTTATCAGGTGTACCATCTGTGAAATATAGACCGCCAAAGTGGCTTGCAATGTGTCCCCCCCCCTGCCATTTCTATACTATGCAACGTAGAAACTTATAATCTTCCACATTGATAGAACTTTGTGAAAACTCTCTTTTAAAATTATTTCGACTATAATGTGATTGTAATTTTTTGAGTTATAGAGAGAAAACTGAAAAATACTTAAAACGTCCTAGTTCAAAGGTCATTGACCTTAGATAAAAATGATCGTAGCAAATAATGCTCCTTTAGCTACTTTCTATTTGTTAAAATCACAAAAAGTAACTTTGACACTTCTTAAATTTGGCTTCTTGAATTTATCGCTAGATGGCGCTACTAACAACACGCTCTGAGTCGCGAATGCTGCCGATTATTGCAAAAACTATAATAGCCATGATTAATATTCGATTTGATTCGTTTGTAATTACACCTACTTAAGGAACCCTATAATACTGAGCATGGCCCGACATGCTCTTGGCCGGTTTTTTTTAATATATAGGGTATATCTCGAAGTTGGTCCAATTTAAATTTGAAAATCAAAATCCCTAAGGGTAGAAAAAGAAAATGAGTGTTTGTTCACCCACTGAATTCTTACCTGTTAACCGATTCTGTTGAAACTTGTCACACATAAATGTAGTTCTAGACTCTACGAGACCTGGAGTTAGATTTAAGCCACAAAAAAAATTTAAATAAAACTTTTTAACAAAAAATTGCTCCGACGAAAACAGAAACTGAAAAGCGAAAAATAAAATGAACCTTTTTAGTCTTAATAATCAACTCAGCCTATCGCAGTCCACTGCTGGACATAGGCCTCTCCCAAATTGCGCCACAACGCTCGGTCCTCTGCCTTCCGCATCCAGTCCCCCCCAGCCACGTTCTTTAGGTCGTCGGTCCACCTGGCAGGGGGGCGCCCTACGCTGCGTTTGCCGATACGCGGTCTCCACTCAAGGACTCGTCTGCTCCAACGGCCATCGGTCCTTCGACAGACATGGCCAGCCCACTGCCACTTCAGCTTACTGCCTTAATAAGTCTTCTCCTAACTAAACTAATTTAAATAACTAATTATGAGGCGGCGCCAAATAAACAATCAATGAAGATAATTAAATTACTTACCACTAATAACAACAAAATAACATCAAATAGGTACAACATGAAATTATCAACGATAAAAAATAACTTTCCAAAAATGCGTTCTCCGCTCGACCACTTGTAACTCGCACGCACTTTGCTTGTTTGTTGCTGTTGTTTACATTCGTTCAGTTAGGAGAATAGTTATTAAGACTGAAAAGCTTCATTTTATTGTTCGCTTTTCAGTTTCTGTTTTCGTCGGTTCAATTTTTTGTTAAAAAGTTTTATCTAATTCAAGAGTTACCACCGTCATGCAGTCGACTGTCCATCATCATCATCATTTCAGCCGAAATGTCCACTGCTGGACATAGGCCTCCCCCAAGACATATGCCATAATCGCCACGCTTGACAGGCGGGTTGGCGATCGCAGTTGGTTGGTTAAATACTCAGAGAACGCTGCTACCCATGCTCTGGTGAAACCCTTAGTCGCCTTTTACGACACCCATGAGAAGAGATAGGGTGGTGCAATTCTTTACGTCCGGCACCACATGGAACAACACGACTGTACATATAACCGCCATAACTGTGGACATTCTGGTGACCGCTTGATGTGATTGGTTGCAGAGCCGCGGCAGTGCGAGCCCGGCAGCGTGCGGCATGGAGTGCGGCGTGGCGGCGGCGGGCGGCTACCCCGCGCCCGCCGCGCCCCCCGCGCACCCGGCGCTGTCGCCCACCGAGCGCTCGCCCGCCAAGTCCGGACTGCACGTCAACTTCAGCGATAAGGGAGAGGTTTGCATCACACCACCACGTCATATCTATTATCATCATCATCAACTCAGCCTATCGCGGTCCACTGCTGTACATAGGCATTTTTTTGCCGTGGATAAATCCTCATGGACCGACTAAAACCACCACGGTGTTCATCTAACTACCTTTGGCTGGGGTCGTGGAAAACACTGCATTTGCCAACCACCCCTGACAGGTCCCGGCTCGCTACGAGTAGGCGAGCCCCTTCTCCCCGTTGACCTAACGTCAGCCGTACCATTCTAAGCGGCGCACATGGAACACCGCACGCCACCTCACGGGCCTTTACCAGCTACGCCAGCTGTGCCAGCTATACCAGCTATGTCTGCTACGCCAGCTGTGCCAGCTGTGCCAGCTAGCTACGCCAGTTGTGCCAGATACGCCAGCTGCTGGTCGGGAAGCAGACTACCCCGAGTCTGCTAACCGCAGGCCCCATCCTCCCGTAATTTTTTGTAGAGGTTATCTTCCTCGCGGTCCGGGTGGTGAAGCCAAGACCCTTGGTCCCAAGAGATGCGAGAACACTACTCAGCGAGCACTCCTGGGGTTACGAGATCGACGGGGACAATCGCTGCCTGCCCAATGGCAGGGTCACTCAATACAATATAAATGCTAGTCCCACAACATACACAAGATTACGTCTGTATACGAACTCACACACGCGTGTAGGTTAGGGATGCTCGCCGCTCGTAATGCCGAGGAAGCACGTGGTGGTCCCGTCACAGAGGAACGTCCCGTGCCGCCCTATGCTTTTGCATTGGGAAGGTATTCAGGAAAACAAAAGACAGGGGGGCATAACCAATTCCCGGAGGCCCCCTCTTTTTTAATTTTGGCTTTAATCATGTCATTGAATATGCTTCGCAGGTGAAGGAGCGGCGCGAGAAGTTCCTCACGGCCAAGTACGGAAGTCACCAGATGGCGCTGATCCGGAAGCGCCTCGCAGTCGAGATGTGGCTGTATGATGAGTTACAGAAGTTATACGACGCGCCGGTCAGTACAGGCTTCAATACATACCAGGCCCCTCAGAAAGTATTGCGAAAAAAAGTTTTTATATATGGGAGACTGGCCAGTTATAATGTTTTTCGAAAATATGATTATTTATAAGTAAAAATAAGTAAGTTCCAATTTCAAAATTTCCCTCCACATTTTTTGCGAGTTAATTCAAAGTATTGTGTCTCACTGAAATATGGATCTGCGCCGGGAACATTTTAGAGCTATGATTTTATACGATTTCAAGTGTCGCCTGAAACCGGATGAATCGTACGATAGACTTCAAATGGCATTCATGGATGAAGGCCCTTCCAAGGCAACCGTGTATCGTTGGTATAACGAATTCAAGCGCGGTCGACCAACTTTGGGGGATGACGAAAGAAGCGGTCGCCCTTTGACGGCTGTTACCGAAGAAAACGTGCTAGCAGTGAAAAATTTAATCCAAGACAATAGGCGAATTACATATCAGGAGATTCAACACATATTGAAGATTGGATCGGGAAGCGTTCACGAGATTCTACACAGCCATCTTCGCGTGAGGAGGATAGTATCACGCTGGGTGCCGCACAACCTCACCGATGCTCAGAAGCAGGCCCGGGTGGAATGGTGCCGTGATATGCTTAACAAATTTGAAGCAGGCTCGTCTCGGCGTGTTTACTACATCGTTACAGGTGATGAGTCCTGGATTTATCAATACGACCCAGAAACCAAGCGCCAGTCGACTGTTTGGGTGTTTCAAAATGAGGCAACGCCTACCAAAGTGAAGCGATCTAGAAGCGGGGGTAAGATTTTGATCGCTAGCTTTTTTAATTTGACTGGCCACTTGGTATCAATTCCCTTACGGGATCAAAGAAGCATTAATGCCGAATGGTATACTACCAAATGTTTGCCAGAAGTTTTCTCTGTTATAAGCAACAAGCGACCAAACACAGGGCTCCGCGGGCTACTGCTCCACCACGACAATGCACCTGCGCACACCGCACTCAAAACGAGGGACTTCCTGGACAGCACGCCAGTCAAACTCCTGGGTCACCCTCCTTACAGCCCTGATCTAGCACCGTGTGACTTCTTTTTATTCCCAAAAATAAAAAATCAGCTCAAAGGGATACAATTTTCGTCGCCGGAAGATGCGCTGGCTGCGTTCGAGCAGGCCGTAAACGAGGTGTCTGCGGCGGACTGGAAAAAGTGTTTTGAAAACTGGTTTAGGCGCATGAATCTTTGTATAGAGGCTGGTGGAAAGTACTTTGAAAAGATTTGATAAAAATATATGTACGTATAGAACAATTTTTTTTAGTTTCGCAAAACTTTCTGAGTGTCCCACGTATTATCAACATCGGAGAGGCACTAGTGTGATCTTTGATTATTATATCAAAGAGTGTGATAATGTAAATTAAAATGCACCTACCTAAAAGTGGTGCAGGAGCCACTTTACGAGCAAGTGTGTTGAAAAAGTAATCAAATAAAAAGGTAAACATAATACATTTGCAATTCTTTTTTACTGATACGAAAATGCTTTGGAACTCCACTCTCTCTCTAGTTGTCTCTTATTCATGATATTACCTAACACTTAAAACAATCTTGCAAACGATCCCACGTTCACAGAACTTTGTACATTATGTATATCGCAAGTTTGTTCTTGAGCATAAGCCCAAGAAGGCTTACATGGTAAATATACAACATGTTGATCTGAATTCGTGCCATATTTAAGGAGGTGAATGTACCACTGATACTGAACACGAATCAATGAAAAAATCAGTACTAAAAATACATCATCATTTCAGCCGAAAGACGTCCACTGCTGGACATAGGCCTCCCCCAAGCATCGCCACAACGACCGGTCCTGCGCCTTCCGAATCCGGCGGGTTCCTGCGACCTTCACCAGGTCGTCGGTCTACTTTGTGGGGGGCCTACCCACGCTGCGCCTTCCAGTACGCGGTCGCCACTCCAGAAATTTACTGCCCCATCGGCCATCCGTTCTGCGAGTAATGTGCCCCGCCCACTGCCACTTAAGACTGGCAATTCTTCGGGCTATGTCGGTAACTTTCGTTCTCCTGCGAATCTCCTCATTTCGGATCGATCACGCAGGGACACTCCGAGCATAGTCCTCTCCATTGCCCGTTGAGTGACTTTGAGCCTTCTTACCAGGCCCATTGTGAGCGACCACGTTTCAGTACCGTAAGTAATTACTGGTAACACACACTGGTCAAAAACTTTCGTCTTGAGACACTGCGGTATTTTAAATACCTATTTGTAAACAAAAAAATTGCCTCCGTGAGTCGCGTCGCGTGCGACACAAAAACGATGCTTGCGTAACCACCAAAATTTAAAGGTATTTCTACCCTTTGACAATGCCGCCGATGACTTATTTTCAGAGTCGTTCAGGATTTATTCTCAAACCCTCGCTATGTTTCTAAGTAAAAATTTGGGTATTAAATAAAACCGTAGAATTTTCAAGTTTTTTTAGATAACTAAACCCATTATTTTTCATTTGCTCTAGAAATATGGCACGGTTACCGATCAACATCTTGTATAAGAAGACAACGCCTGAAAGTCTTTTAAAAATGCACTTTAAATAGTGGGATGTTTACAAAAACCCCAAAAAAAATCGCTGCTCTGTCGTTTAAAGCCCCCTAAAGTTTTAGGATTAAATAATAATAAATAATTTTGGGACATTTTTTACACAGCACCATCTAGTCCCAAACTAAGCAGAGCTTGTGCTATGGGTAGTAGACAATGGATATAATAAATTTTTTTTTTTTTTTTTTAAATACATAATTATAATACATAAGCAACACCCAGACCAACACTTATGTTCATCACACAAATATTTGTGTCCTGTGGGAATGGAACCCACGACCTCGTTATCAGCAGTCCGACACTCGAACCACTAGACCACAGAGGTCGTCAGTTCCGTACCCAAAAGGTGCCAAACGGGACCCTATTACTCTCGCTACGCTGTCCATCCGTCTGTCAGTCACAGGGCTGTATCTTTTAAACGGTTATAGGTAGCTGGTTGAAATTTTCTTGTAATATGTGTTGCTATCACGACATACAAAAATAAAATAAAATTATAAAACCAAAGGGGGTCCCCATACAAGAAACCTCGAAAAACATGCAATTTTTTCAATGTTGTTGTTCCTGCTCTATCTTCAAAACGGTAATACATACTATGATACCAACGTCAAACTTGGTTTGATTATAGTGCATAGGTACATTTATCAACAAATAATAAAAATAGGGTAAACAAACATGGATAAATGTGGTGGCAACCTGCGTATGAAAATTATACAAAAATTCATATTTCGCTCACGGTGCGAACTCTATGGGGTGTCAGGTCGATAGGTGATACGGAACCCTTAATGAGTGAGTCCGACTCGCGCTTGGCCGGTTTTTTATATAAATAAATAAATAAATAAATATCTTTGGGACATTTTTACACAGCACCATCTAGTCCCAAACTAAGCAGAGCTTGTGCTATGGGTACTAGACAATGGATATAATACTTATATACTTATTTTTTTTGTAAATACATACTTATAATACATAAGCAACACACCCAGACCAAAACAAAACACTTATGTTCATCACACAAATATTTGTGTCCTGTGGGAATCGAACCCACGACCTCGTTATCAGCAGTCCGACACTCGAACCACTAGACCACAGAGGTCGTATATTATAATGAAAAACGTTAAACTTTTACTTTTCGGTTTATTGACATTTTACTGCAGCTGTCTGCACGTACCTAATGTAATTACTGCAGTTGTCTGCACGTACCTAATGTAATTACTGCAGCTGTCTGCACGTACCTAATGTAATTACTGCAGTTGTCTGCACGTACCTAATGTAATTACTGCAGCTGTCTGCACGTACCTAATGTAATTACTGCAGTTGTCTGCACGTACCTAATGTAATTACTGCAGTTGTCTGCACGTACCTAATGTAATTACTGCAGCTGTCTGCACGTACCTAATGTAATTACTGCATTTGTCTGCACGTACCTAATGTAATTACTGCAGTTGTCTGCACGTACCTAATGTAATTACTGCAGTTGTCTGCACGTACCTAATGTAATTACTGCAGCTGTCTGCACGTACCTAATGTAATTACTGCAGCTGTCTGCACGTACCTAATGTAATTAACACACATTCCTACTCATGTTCAATTAATTGCTAGCAGAAAATTCCTGATTTGCCCATATGTTAAAAACTGGGTACCAACGCCACCTATATGTATTTTTTTATTTATTTAATATATTCTTTATTGTAAATACACCAAACGTAAACAAAGACAGTAGTTTACAGATAGATTATAAAGCCAATCTCTTCCAGACAACCTTTGGATGGACTAGAAGAATGGGAACCGGCCGTGGGTAGGTACGGTGTAAAAGTAGGTACGTTTCGTACATAATATACTTAAATATAATATTATAAAGTACATGGCATGTAGTAATTTAAAAGTATGGTTTTCGTTGCAAAAAATCATGACTACTCTTTTGCAAGCTGGCCCGTACCAGTCCCCCCCATAACAAAACCCTGGCCACGCCAATGGAGGAAAAACCAAAAAAACACACTTTCGCAATGGGGCACCTGTAAAAGTAGCCTGTGTTACTTTTTGGCCCACCAACTATTTCTATGCAAAAAATCACGTAAAAGACCGTCACAACTTATTATGTATGTCTTCACAAAACAAAAGTATACTATACCACATATACTATAAGTATTATATCCATTGTCTAGTACCTATACTACCTACAAGCTTTGCTTAGTTTGGGACTAGATGGTGCTATGTAAAAATGTCCCAAAATATTTATTATTATTCCCTTTATTAACTTAAACAAACTTATAATTTACATTTTTAAATAAATAAACATTTAAAAATATAGAAAATAGTAGCCCACCGGCATCTAGTGTATTTGGCATCGGCAACAGGGTCCAAGCTACCGGTGGTCAGGGCCCCAGAGAAAGGTACAATGCGGGCCGTTTCAAGGAGTACTGCCTTCTGCATCTGGCCTTTGATCCAGCCGCCCAACGAGAGCCTCCTTAGGTGTTGGTCGAGGCTCTTGGCTATTAAGCCATTGGCCGTGATGACTATCGGTACTATGACTGCTGAGTTCACATCCCACATGTCGACAACCTCGTGAGCTAAGTCAATATATTTGATTTGTTTATCTTCCAAATAAATGAATTGAATTGAATTTCTCAGCTTTCACGAGGTTGTCGTCAAGAGGGACCGTGATATCAACAATCACTGCGCGGCGCTCTGAACGATCTATCACCACAATGTCAGGTTTATTGAAAACAACAGTCCTGTCAGTGATGATGGATCGGTCCAAGTACAGTTATTATTATTATACCATTTATTCATTTCATTCTCTTATTCATTACATTTTTATATATTTTATAAAACAAAAACACAAAACATGTAAAAATATAAAAAATAGTAGCCCACCGGCGGCATCGAGAACAAGGTTCAAGCTACCGGCTGTCAGGGCCACAGAGAGAGGAACTTCCTCACGATACGCGCCGTGTCAAGAAGTACCGCTTTCTGCATCAAGCCCTTGGTCCAACCGCCCAACGAGAGCCTCTGTAGGTGTTGGTCGAGGCTCTTGGCTATTAAGCCATTGGCCGAAATGACTATCGGCACAATGACTGCCGAGTCAACATTATTATTATTATAACTCCGTTGTTGCGTGACAGAGGAACAAAAATACAAAGATAATTAAGATAATTATGGATGATAATTTCGATACCACGAGCAGTGTTCACGGTAGCTTAGTGGCTAAAGCACTGGCGTACTGAGCCAGGAGTCGCAGGTTCGAATCCTGCTCGTGAGCGATTTTTTCTTTCCACAATTTATATCTTAACAAAAATACACTTTCGCAATGAGACAACCTGCATAATATTATGTTACTTTCCGGTCCATCCTCAACTACCTCTATGCAAAGAATACAGGGGTCGTCAGAGGCCCGACAGAAGCGAAGCTTCACGCATTTGCAAGTGCGGATAGAAAGTGCGCGCGCAGACCTGCTCAAAAATTTGATGCCCATATCTCCTAAACTCTATGGTTATCTCCTAACACCTATGTGTTGCATGGTGTTACTGTGAATGTCCGGAGAGCAGTTTATCTTGGATACACTGGCGTATGTTAACAACCACCAAGCTAGCTGGGCAACGTCCTTTATTGACGATTTCGCTCATACACCAGTGTATGTCATCATACACCACGACGAATTGGTCAATCTTTATTATCATGATTATGAGTATAATAAATTTCGTAGCTCGGGGGGTGGGCGATTGGCCCCATTGCCCCTCCTCTAGATCCGCGGCACAAGTAGGCACTCAAACCATCCAGTGGACGTCCTCACGGCACAAAGATGGATGGGGAGGGAATTCCTGAAAAATGTAGTGGAACATTGCACCGGTACCCGACTTGTGCTATTATCAATTATCAGGTTTAATCTGTGCTAGTGCTCCGAGGATGGCAGGCCTAACTCTACGTCACTTACGTGTTGCAGAAGGAGGGCGGCGGAGGGGGCCGAGCGGGCGGCGCGGGCTCGCAGGAGGTGGAGGTGGACATCGACGAGCTGCTGGACATGGACAGCGACGAGCGCCGCCGCCGCCACCTCGCGGTGCGTACTCCACACATACTCACTGTACACCCCATATTAGTAGCTGGCGAAACAACAGCAATGACGCTAATTCTGGAAGTACCTGCGATACCGATGTTTCAACAATCTACTAAACAATCGCACTCGGAGACCTACAAGTTCAGTCAAGCAATAAATCGAGCCTACCGTCTGACGAAACAATCAAGATTTTTTCAGTGGCGGACTAGCCCTTTCAGAGGCCCGTGGTGCGGGAGGCGCGGTACGCGGGCAAACTCACTCTTGGTAGAGCAGGAGTATTATCACTGGCATGTCGTGGTAGTGGTCACGTTGACAACAAGGTCGTTACTTCGGGATAAAAGTCGGTTCAATGTCCGCTATTGCCATATTATTCAGCACGAGCTCTAGAACCTACCTGACGCTAGTTTTCAACTGAACCTATGTGTGGACACGGGTGTAAATAAATTATTTATTTATTATATTGTTTATTGTACATACACCAAACGAATACAAAGACAGTAGTTATAGAATTATGCATAAGAAAACTAAATAAATAAAAATACATTACAGTCGACCTCACGCTAGTGCAGTAACACTAGAATTGCGAAAACCGCCCATGAAATAAAGACGCTGTCATGGTGAAACTGTCACCACTGAGTCACTGACGTGAGTCGACTGTACTACAAGCATGTAAAGACAACAGTCGGTTCGCGTGTCATCAAAACACGTCTAAAACACGCTTTGCGCAAATGCGCACAGTTTCATGTTATACCACAGAATATCTAATAGTATGTACTAACGTAATTATACAGAAGTAGTCTGTGGCGCACAGAGTTCCGTGTGGTCGTTTCCGTTGTTAGTAATTGTGATTGTGTTCTGCGAAGTGTCGTTCTCTAATCAAGAGTATTTTAAATGTTTAATGTGTCTGGGTAGGAGTAGGAGTGGCTGCAATGATGCGGCTCGCACAGATTACGAGCAGCGATTTGCGATTCCGCAAGGTTCCCGTCCACTCTCTACTTTCATGTCCCAGACTCTTCCTAGAGTTCGTTCAACTCGTTCTTAATTTAATAACGCACCTACCTACTAATAAATGACGTTTAGCAAAGTGTATGTGCGGTCGGGCGCACGTCAATGGTAAAAGTTTGACATTGACAGCGCCTTTATTTCGTAAGCAGTACGGGCGGTATAACTTGGGAGAGGCCTATGTCCAGCAGTGTACTGCGATAGGCTGAGTTGATTGATACGGGCGGTTTTATAATTCAGGGGTTACCACTGTCATGCAGTGGACTGTACGAACTGACCTTATGCATTTATTATTACAGACTGTACTAGCGGATGCCAAAAAACCACAAAAAGATGTACATGTAAGTATTTACACGAGACTATTTAACTTTCATCTTCAGCAACTAATAAGCATTAATTTTCAAACAAGAACAAATATTTTCTTAATTTTTGTAGTATTAGTATTACCCTCCCTGAGGTTGCGGTTGCTCTATGGTATTACCTAACTACTAGACTTTGTCCGCCTGTTCGCCTAGGTATACCTATAATTTGGTTTATCACAGAAACACTATCGCGCATCCCTCGGGAGCTGTTTTTTTTCCTGGGATAAAAAGTAGCCTAACTCCTAATCCGGTTTATGGTCTATGTGTGTGCCAAATTTCATCCAAATCCATTCAGCCGTTTCAACGTGATTGAGTAAAAAACATCCAAACATCTTGACAAACTTTAACATTTATAGTGTTAGTAGGATTTGTGTGGAGCTCGTCGAGCCCTTTCATTTGAGTGGAAGATGTAACGATGGCACAAACAACGCTGACCAGGCTCTTGACCAAGTGGTAAAAATCCTCAGGGATGAAGGTACGAGACTTTGTAAAATGCAACGCACAGGCAAGAATCCTTAACTTTCGGAGAGGAGACCCTACTACCCAGCGACAACACAGCCCCGTGTTATAGCTGCTACTACCCTAGGCTGGCTCATCTCTCTCTGGCTATGGCTGACGGGAAAATCCAGAAAAATGTAAATAAGCTGGTACGACGCGACCTGCGACGCTCTATAGAAAAAGTGATTCAGCAAAATCGAGGCTCGAAGGTGTTCGTCCGGTCCTTAGACAGAAGCCACCTGACGAAGTTGACCACATCCCATAAAAATGTCATCGTTTCGAAGCCAGAAGTCCTTTCCGAGGTGGAAGATTTTTATGGTTAGTTATGTGCCTCGATGCATCTCGACCCAGGCGCGGATCCAGGGGTGGGGGGGGGGCAATAGGGTCAATTGCCCCCCCCCTGAGCCTCGACCTAAGTACTTCCGAACTCGTCATAATCACATCATTACCAGTATTAGTAGTGAATAAGTGACATTTAGCATTCCAAAAGTGCTAAATAAGAACGGGGCGCACACAAATAAGCATTATCTGGGCAAGGCCTGATTTTTTTTAAATTTTCTAATATAATGTGCTTTTTAACAGAAATTCAGCAATAAACATAAAAATAACATAGTAAATTAGGTACTGTTTTTTATTTGAGTTTCAATTATTGAATTGTAGGGATAATGATTGACTTTTAATGATTAATTTAATAGAAAAACCTCGACGATTTCCGTTATCATTCCACATGTGCTTCTTACCTTAGTGTGCGTCCCAGATAATGTAATGAAGGTAGTATTGTTTTTAATGTTAAAACTTTTATAAAGATCTATTTTACTATGTTTATGCACAGTGAAATCTCGTTCGATTCGCTCACGCCTTGTATTCAGGCTTCGTATGGTCTACTTGTTTGGTGTATTTGTAAACAACTATTCTGTTACATTTATTTATTTGAATGAGGAAAGTCCGAAACCGCTAAAAACATAAACAAAAAATTTTCGCGCTCGCTTCGCTCGCGCTGATATTACTCCTTCGTTTCCTTTCTGCTGGCGTAAACTTGACGTCATGTTTTTGCTAAACTTAGCGAAAAGTTTCGAGCTCGCTACGCTCGAGCAATTTAAGTTCAAATTTTGGGACGCGGCTGCACGGCCACATCCGTAATTAATAAGTAGGTCGCTAAAGTAGTCGTCAGCTGAATTTTGGAGAAAATAAGATCTACGTTTTTTGATTATTGAAAAGCAACTGACTTAACCGGGCACCCATGTAATTTATAAAATGATATTAAAAAACTAGTCTACTTTGCTATTCTCGGTTTTTCTTTACAACGTGTTTTTGAAAAAGAAGTTTCCCCGAGGCTGACTAGTTTATAGGAATCATCATGAAAAGTGCCCCCCCCTGAGCGGAATCCTGGATCCGCGCCTGTCTCGACCTGATCCCGAAAATGCCATTTTACAGATCTGCCAGGAATCAGAGACGAAAAAAAAAATCCAACCTCGAGTAAAATTGTCAACTTAGCTCACTTGTCATAATGTACTATTAAAGAAATAATAAAAACAAAATAACATCAAATACAACGTGAAATTTTCAACGATAAATAATAAAAATTAAAAAATGCGTTCTCCGCTCGACCACTTGCAACTCGCACGCACTTGGGTCATTTTCAAAAAAAGTGTACACTATAATAAAACAAAGTTTAACCGGATTAAATCGCGTATATTATTTAAATTGGTTTCCCTGACGTTTCGAAAGCTTTGCAGCATTTCGTGGTCGCAGGTAGACTAAGATGACAAGCGTCGTTACAAATATTTCTAAAAAAATATTTTAATCTACCGTACAATATTATTAATTAAAATCGTTTCGCACGCAGTAATCACTCACAATATCATTATCTTAAATAATAATCAAGTCCCAAACAGCACGCAACACTGTAAAAGATAATGATATTGTGAGTGATTACTGCGTGCGAAACGATTTTAATTAATAATATTGTACGGTAGATTAAAATATTTTTTTAGAAATATTTGTAACGACGCTTGTCATCTTAGTCTACCTGCGACCACGAAATGCTGCAAAGCTTTCGAAACGTCAGGGAAACCAATTTAAATAATATACGCGATTTAATCCGGTTAAACTTTGTTTTATTATAATGTGTAGTGATCGCGAAAACCTAAGAAGTTATTAAGTGTACACTATTAAAAATATGCTACAATTTTTTTATTCGTTCTTTATTCTTTTTCTACTCCTAATTTACAATTGGTAATCTTTTAAGAATCGAAAAATAACAATAAAACGGCTTAATCTGGATTTCTTACTGAAATATAACTCATTTAATGCCCGTAGGGAACAAAAACTATTCCATTCCGCAACCAATAGTTTTTTACTATAAAAATAAAATAAAACACGTCTGGATTTTAAGAAATAGTTTATTTTGTGCAAAGTCTATCGTTCTTTGATAAAAAATATATAAAAAATTAAATCAACCATAGCAAAATATGTATTCATCATTTTAATTTCCATTACGTTACTCTTTGGACCAAATTAGTTTAATAATTTTTGTTATTTTTTCATAATTACGATACAACATAGGAACTCTTTTTTGATTATAATAATCAAACGATTACCTACACTATAAATTATTAAAAATGTATAACACATTATATTTCGGAATAAAAATAATATTTAAAGCAAAATATAAAATGGGACAGTCACGGAATAGACTGTTCCTTTAACGGAAAAGAATTCTTAAGAATAATACACATTGACAAGAAAATGAGACCAAATTATTACAACATACACTTCTAATATAGTTATTTTAATTACTTAATTTTTCACAAAAATATAAAGGACTAATAAAAAAGTACCACAAATTCACGTTAAGACTTAATTTAAAGTCCGGTACAAAAATTAAATATTGTTTAGTTCGATAGAAACTTAATGTATAAACTTCCTAAGAATTTCATTCCGAAACTTTTAAATTCCAATTCTACGTTACCTGCGTTTTGGTTACGGAACGGAAGTATCGGAAGCCTAACTTTATACTGTTTTACTATTTATTATTTTAAACACACATCACATCAACAAGCTTAGTATCAAATTGGGTTCACTGAAAGCTAATAGACATATTTAGAGGTCCGAGCCTTCGCTTGACCCACCTTGAGAATACATTCGAATTTTTCCCCTGGTAACGGCCCCCACAAGCACTCTTTTTACCTACATTATAATTCTACCTTCGTAATTTCTGGCAACACTAGTGACGTCACAATGTCACAGTCGCCGTTGCGCGCCGGCTAGTTGTTCGTCAGTACGCTTTGAATCTTTCACCAGTAACGACGTGTGATCGTTCGCAAAGCAAATAAATATTTATCAAATACTTCGAAAAGTATATTCAGTGATAGTGTCGCCGCAAGCACTTTAAGGTAAGCAACTTTATTTTTGTCTAAGTTTCTATATAGGAAGCAACAAAGTTGTTAGTACGATATGAGTCTCTTCTGGACGGACGGTCTTTCCTCCTCCAGAAAACGAACTCTTTACGAGTATACGTTACGTTAACGAGACATATCACATAACACGCTTAAGGCAGGGTGGCATGATGTCGTAGCTGAGTAGTATCGCTTACACGAGCCGTCGGTTCAAATACCTTAACAGCCCGTTGGACCGACGGATCAAATGGTCCTACGGGCTGATACGATGGCCTACCACCCATCCGTCGGGTGAACGCATCCGACGCCTCGATCGATCCGTCAAAATTCTTGATCCATCGGACTAGCTCAAAAAGGCTAACCAATTGTCAGACAACATTGACTGACCTGTTTTGCACAGCCTTTTCTTCTTTCAGAAGAATGCCGACTATACGGGAGATACTGCTGTTTTCTTCCGCTCCGACGTCGACATCAAAAACCATCGTGGAGAGGATCCACGACGCAATCCTGCCAGCCATGCCACAGGACTGGAAAGACTGGGCAGTAGAGGAATTTAATATTGATGAAATTATAGGGGATCCTCCAGACCCGAAAACAATAAATAAATTAAGATATGCGATTCCGACGGTGGAAATTGCAAAGGCCTTCGATCTGCAAGAGCTCTCTGAAAAAGGATACAAAGCCATTAATTTAAAAATGCTCAGCTGGCCCTTTACGAGGGCCCTGATATATGCCCCGCACGCCCTGGCATATAAAATACATGGAGACAACATGGAAAATTTCCTCAATGCAGTACGGAATATGAAGCCACAGTTACACTCTAGGGAGGAGGCAGACAAATTGTTAAAAGGACCATCACCTACCAGTAAAAGACCATCTACCAACCCGGTAAGAACGCCAACCAGGACAAAAAGGCTCAAACTCCGACTCAGTCTGATGAAATACCACGCCCGGAAAAGGACTCTTTTACATTAGCCCTGGAAAAACAAACAGAAATGTTCCAAGCCATGATGGCACAGATGACACAGATTGCAGCATCGACGTCCTCGACGAACAAAAAAGTAGAGGCAGTGATTGCCCCCAGGGAGATTCAGCCTGAAACTCGCTCTACAGTCTCTGAAACAGTGATCGCTGAAGCGGACACCTCAACGTCCGACGTAGAAGTTTACTCTGACGAGGAGGACAACCTAAACAGCGATGACGACGGTAATGAACAACTATGCCATGCGGATGTACAGGCAAATAATACAGATGCCCTAAATGAATCTACAATGACACTGAGATTAGAAGAATTAACCACGGAAGCTGAACCTACAGTACCGATGGCTTCCAAAGAAATGGTGAGAAAAGGCATTAACTGCCAGCGTCTAGGTTGTGATACGTGGAACAATCTACGGTACAGGGAGGCTGAAAAGGCCCTCCAAAGAGCTCCAGTCTTCACTGCTCTAAAGGTCAACCCCCAGTTGAAAAATATAACACCAAAATAGTGTAGTTCTGAGATTATTCATAAATTTGACCAATCACTAGGAGTACTCACTCATGCACTCTTACAACAGAGAGAGGCCTTAGAATCTGGCTTACAGTGAGTCGTACAGGAGGTAAAGTCACCACAGCTGGTAAAATCGATACAATGCAACCTCCTGTCTAAAGAGGCTGATTACCGGCGCATCTCCGACCAAGCAATACAATACATTTGCGGACGGCGCGCTGATGTGATCTCTATAAGAAGAGCTTCCAATACTTCCCCAAATGCTGGCCTAGACACCATCATACAAAGCATCCCTCCTTCAGGAACGCACTTATATGACGAAGAGAAACTCGCAGAAACTTTTAAGCAATATGGAGGCTACTACAATTTTTTTCCCCAAAAAGGCAGGAGTCTAAAACAAAACCAACCCAAATTAAAAGCTTTAACCGCACAATACAGCCTCGACGTACCCAAGACTCGGGAAAAACCACCCAACGTCCCCACAAGAAGAATTATAACACCGACACGAAAAAGCGGCACTCTAAAAAATCGTCAACAAAAAGGGATAATACCAGAAAATATTGACTCAAAACCCTTTCAAGTGGGGGCGTTACGACTAAAAGTAGACAATTGGAAAAAACTTGGAGCAGAAGACTGTCTGATAAAGATAATAAAAGGATACAGAATCCCTTTTTTCAAAAAAACCCCCCTTAATGTCCACTTCCAACAAAATTCCAATCTCACTGGAAACAAAGGCGAGCCCTACCATGGAAGCGGAAATTCTGGGCCTACAAACAATCGGGGCCATAGAGCCAGCCTTAGCTCCAACGGGTTTCCTGTCTCCAATGTTCCTCAAACAGAAGTCAGACAAAACCTTCAGGCAAATTTTCAATTTAAAAGCCCTCAACAATTTTCTAAAACCCAAAAAATTCAGACTAATAAACTGCGAAAAAAATCCAAAAATTCCTGCAACCAGGAGATTTCATGCTGAAAATAGATATCTCCAAAGCATATTTTCACGTGCCTATACACGAAGGACACAGACGATTCCTGATGCTAAAACTTCGGGAACGCCCTTTTTCAAATGACATGTCTGCCTTTCAGTCTTGCAACTGCGCCGCAAACTTTTGCCAAACTTACAAATTGGGTAGCAAATGTCTTAAGAAACGAGGGAATTCGGACAGCTGTATATCTGGACGATTTCCTTTTAGCCGGACAAAACCCATTGAAACTCTTAAGAGGACGCTTCCAAAACGCAATTCCCACCCTCGCACTCCCCTTACACCCCGCAACTGCGGGTCGCTCTCGTAAATTTTATGCGAGTTGCAATAGAACACATTTTCGAAAAATTCATTCCCGCGCGTTTTACACACGGATGTAAATGACGTAAGTCTCAAAACAGTTTTCGTTTTATTACATGAATACTAAACAATCTGTACACATTTCCTCTAGCCAGTTTTTAGTAAACTTTATTATCTGCCTATATTCACAAATTTTATACAGCTAAGTTAATTAATAAAGGAGAAATATTGGGAACATCTCTAAAAACGCATGATTTTGAAAAAATAAAAGTATCGAACAAAAATCAACTAATTATGTAACTGTCTAATCAAACGATAGATAAAGGTTCAAAAAAACATATACCTATGTAAATTTGACATTCATCAAGCATGTGTTCGACTCACATGTTTTCAAAAAGTCACCTCATTTTGGGAGCCTAGCCTTAAGGCAAGGGCGGCAAGCACGCCGAATATTGTTAGACCTTGGTTGGCACTTAAATCGAGAAAAAACTATCTACAACCCAATTCAAACGCATGAATACCTCGGAATAACTTGGAACACTCGGTCAAACACAAAGAGTATAAGCAGTTCAAAAAAGGTACAGACACGGAGACAGCTCTTAGAAATACTAAAAAGAGGGCAATGTTCCTGGCTCGAAGCAAAACGGCTGCTAGGACGTCTGACTTTCGCATCCTTTGTTGTACCCTACGGAAGACTCCACTGCAGATACCTGCAAAGAGACAACAACAAGATGAAAAGACATCAGAAGTCCAGAAAGTACGATATAATGCCGGAAGGGATCAGCGACTGCAAATGGTGGCTCGAACATCTATCAGACAACTCCCAGATTTTCTCAAAGCCGACAACAATATTCATCACAACAGATGCCTCGGACTCGGGATGGGGAGCGTCAGTAAACGGAAAACATATATGCGGGACATAGACTACCAAACAACTAAAATGGCATTGCAACAGAAAAGAGTTGTGGACGGTCTTCATGGCCCTAAAAAAGTACGAACACAAATTGCACGGCAAGAGCTGCCTAGTGCAATCAGACAACAAAACTGTTGTGGCCTATCTCCAGAAACAGGGAGGCACCAAATCACTGACCCTTTTGAGGGTGGTGAACACGATATTCCATCTGACGTGTCACGTGAACCTTACACTTACAGCGAGATACATTCCGGGTCGATACAATGCAACAGCGGACTGCTTGTCCCGCGACCAAGGCCTCCCGGAATGGTCTCTCTCAAACAAGACTATGGCTGTAATATTCAAAAAATGGGGTACACCAGACGTGGATCTCTTTGCATCTGCCCAATCGGCAGTACTGGCACAATATGTGACCGAAGAATCTCGGGACCAAAATGCACTGTTCATAGACGCCTTTTGGAGACAGTGGGACTGGAAACTAGCATGGGTCTTCCCACCGCCGTGCCTGATGCCGAGAGTGCTCTCCCACCTGAACAAGGCCAGGGGTACTTACCTCATCGCATGTCCGAGATGGCACAGGGTCTATTGGAGAGCCGATCTCAAATCTCGAGCGACCGCAGCGCCATTCACAATTCAAAACCTCCAATCGAACCTTATAGACCGGAGAATGCGCCGGCCTCCGGCAGAGGTGAAACAACTACAATTGGAAGTCTGGAGGGTACGGGGTGGCCCACCGCCCACCGCCATAAACACTTGGCCACCTGAATATAAATAGCTCCTTAACGCGTCATGGAGAGAAAGCTCGCTAAAAACGTACCACTCAGCATGGCTCCGATGGAAAAAATGGGCAACTGCAAACGAATGCTCAATCAATGAGCCACGACCCGAGAAGGTAGCAGAATATCTATGTTTCCTCCATCATAGAGAACATCTAGCTGCCGCTACTATACTTGTTCACAAGTCAGTGGTCTGCACGTTTGCTAACCCAGCAAGATCTGATTTTATATCTAGCCACCCTCTAGTTAGGAATGTCATAAAATCTATATCAACCTCAAAGCCCAGAGCTAAGAGACCGATCTGGAAGCTGGACCACGTTCTAGACTGGATAAAACAGGTCAAGGTAGCTGAAGATAGCCTTTATGAAGTGTCTAGACACACAGCGCTCCTTTTGTTGTTGCATTCAGGAAGACGAATCCACGACTTAACCCTATTAGATATATCCCATGGGAATTTCCAAATCAATGATAACTCGGCAACGTTCCAGCCCAATCTCGGATCAAAAACCGATTGTGCAAAATACAATCAGTCAGGATGGTCGCTTAAAGCAAATAATGTAAACAATTTCAACGCCATCCACTGGATCCGCAAGCTGGTTGAATTATCGACGCCTCGTCGCTCAGCAAGACAATCCCTACACAATTTATTTATCACTACAAGGGGTAGTGTAAAAGAAGCAAGTAGGTCCATAATAACCGGATGGATTAAAAATTGTTTTAAAGAAATTGGCATTGATGCTCCTCCCGGGACTATTCGGGCAGCAGTCGCGAGTGACAACTTCAAAATCCGCGGTCTCGACATTGAGGAAGTCCTAACAAAAGGGAACTGGAGATCAAAAGAAACATTCTTTAAATATTATTACAGACCAATACGTGGCTCAAGAGCCACAAATTTTGATAGACCGTCTGAATACTTTCATGCAGTTTGATCATTGATATATTGTGATTGATTGATATATTTATAAAGATGATTTAGTCATATTAATTCTTTACTTTCCTGTCACAGTACACCAGGCTCAATGCCGGCAGAGTACAAACAAGTCTCAAGGTGGGTCAAGCGAAGGCTCGGACCTCTAAATATAACCGTTTTTCCCCCGAAGGGATAAAAACGGATATTACGAGTCCAGCCGAAGCTTGACCCACCAAGTTTTAAACGCCTTGCCGGCACTAAAACCGGTACTGATGAACAACAAGCCGGCGCGCAACGGCGACTGTGACATTGTGACGTCACTAGTGTTGCCAGAAATTACGAAGGTAGAATTATAATGTAGGTAAAAAGAGTGCTTGTGGGGGCCGTTACCAGGGGAAAAATTCGAATGTATTCTCAAGGTGGGTCAAGCTTCGGCTGGACTCGAAATATCCGTTTTTATCCCTTCGGGGGAAAAACGGTTATATTAAAATAATTTTCAAGAAATAAACTTATATACTTACTTCGAAATTGGTTGCGGTTGCTGAACGTCGAAAACAGACCGTTACGAAGGTGCGTGTTGGTAAGTCGCCGAACGCCGTCAAAACGGACGAAAAAACTACGGAATCCGTTTGACAGGATTTAAAATTATGCCCATTAAAATAAAAAAATGCATAGCAGTAGTTTTATTGCCATCATCTCGCTAATATTTGTGGTTTCGGAAGGGAATTTTCCACTTTAACTAATTTATGTCCTCACAAATTAAAATTATTTTAAATATTTTGATCGACATCACACCGTTCCTGTAATTGTGAAAACAATCATACTTAACTATACTTTCCGAAATATCAAACACACCACTATATTTAAGTCAACAAAATACATTAAAATAAGGTAATTTTTCTGAAATTGGTAGTGGGACAGCGCTAAAATAGACACTTTCTACCAATTTTTTTGAAAATTAAGTTATTAAGACTGTGTTTTTAGGCATCAAAATTATAGATTATTCTTAGGAACTGACCACAGATCATAATTTTTAATATTGTTTTTCTAAAAAGTAAATAATATTCTTTGAAAATTTATCCAAACTCGTGGGACACACCCGAAACACGGATGTACACTTTTTTCTGAAAATGACCCACTTGCTTGTTTGTTTGGCGCCGAATCTTACATTAGTTACTTAATAAGCTTCATTTTATTTTTCGCTTTACATTTTCTTTTTTCGTCGGATTGTTTTTTTGTTAAAAAGTTTTTATTAATGGCTATTGTTTTAAATGTTTTTTATTATATCTATGGGAGTGAGTAACAAAACTAAACTCAAAATAAGCTGTAAGCAACGATTAAAGAAGCTAAGCTACCTTTATTCGTAGGCTGTAAGAGATATATAATAGGCAACGTAACTTACGTAGTAACTAATAGGTAATCTGTGACGTAACTTTTCTCAGCTGCTACGGGGGCCCACTCTAGTAGGTAAGTCTGTGCGGGGGCCAATGAAACTTGGAAGTTTAGTAGGTGGTCTTGAGTGGAATATTTGTAAAAATTTGTTCCAAGAAATTAGAGACTACATTATTTCTGAAACTATTTTGTCGTCTATTTTTATGCTCATTGTACGCACGGCTACACATCAAGCTGTACATTTCCAGTATAAGCTGATCTCGCATTGTACGGAAAGCCTATGCAATGCGAGGTCAGCATAAACTGGAAATGTACAGCTTGATGTGTAGCCGTGTGTACCTACTATCCGTAAGCCTACGATTACCAGTTTCAGTATTTATTATTCAATTCAATTCAATTTATTCAGAAACAATTACACAAACACACAAACAAACAAACAAACAACAACAAACAAACAGGACACAAATATTTGTGTATTATGACATGAGTGTTTGTGTTGGTCTGGGTGTACGATGCAACCGTACATTTTCTCAGGTCAGCGTTTTTACGCGACTCATGAATTTCTTTTAATATTTAGACCAGTTCGCGACGAGCGATCAAGTAAGCCGCGCGTTCTCACATTTTACGTGACTAACAAGTGTCGCGTATTAGCAATATCATTTCCACTCACATACCTACAGTTCATTCAGTTCATTAACTTTCATAAATATTCGGACAATATAACATTTCTTTTCCTGAGCTATCGTATTTTATTTCTACCAGCATCATCATCAAAAGAAGTGCAGTCTAACAAGAGACTGTACATCTTTTTGGTCCTTCGTAAAGAACTTGCGCAGTATTCTTAGGGTCGCGTCGCGTGTCGTGTCGCGGACTATCACTGTGCAAGACAATCCAGTGACAATCAAAAACTATCAAGTGTTTGTGAGTGCATCAGAAGTCGAGATTATCAAGTGTCTCAAAGGATCACCAAGGATCCGTAAGCAGTACCTAAGCAAGGACATTCAAGTAAGATCGTTTTATTTTACTTCTTACTTCCAATAAGTTCTCAACATGGAGGCTTTACACGCGAATCAATCTGAGCTGTTTGTGGCTATTAGCAAGTTAGCTGCCAACCTCAAGAAGGATTCCGCAGATCGTAAAACTGTCGATTATTTCAAGAGGCGGTTGGAAACATTAGAGCAGTATTGGTCTGACTATCAGTATAACCACGATCGTCTCCTGACGGAAGAAAGCAAGTCTCATCCGTATTTTACCAGGCGTGACTACGAACAAGCAGAAGAGTTATACAGGTCAACCAAAGCATACATCAATCAACATCATCAAGGTTTGTTGAGAAAAATGAAGTTTGAACCTACAGCATCAGCTACCATTTCTGGACAACAGCAGCCTTCATCTCAGCAAGGAGATGAATATCAGGAGGAACAAGGTCACACCAGCTCTGAGCAAGAAGAACTAGTGGGACATTCTCACCAGTCCAGAGGCAGTCGCGAGGTTCATCCAGCAAACTCGACGAAATGTTGAAGAAGCAAGCAAGCAATTTCAGGGCGCTTCAGCGCACAGTATCAGGAATTAATGTAGAAAATGTTTCTGAAAAGTGGGTGTTGGAAGATGCCTTACGTACTCTGCAATCCCGTTGGTCTACAATAGATTCCTTACATTGGGAATTGGACAGCGAATTGGAGGGTTCTAATGTAGAATACGAGTTATCCTATACACAGCAAGAAAACATCTATAATGAATTAAAAAAGGCCATCAACAGCAAGTTGTGGTCTGTAACTCACAAAGATAAGTGGACTCCGAAAATGGATATCCCTTTCTTCAATGGGAACTATCAAACTTGGGTATCATTTAAAGACTTATTTGTCGAAGCCATTCACAGTAATGTCTCCTTATCAAACGCTCAGAAGATGCAGTTTCTCAAAAGCAAGGTGAGGGGCGAAGCTGAACGTTTGATACAGCACTTACAAATCAGCTCCGAAAACTATAAAATCTGCTGGGAGATATTGAATAACCGGTACAACCATATTAGGTTGATTTTCACATCTCATACAAATACTTTACTAAACCTACCAGTAGTTCAACAAGCATCAGTGAATCATATCAAGAAGATTCACGATACAACTCTGGAGTGCCTAAATGCAATAAAAAACCTAGGTGTAGACATAAGCAGCTGGGATCCACTTATCGTCCATATTTTATTGCAAAAATTAGACACGGAATCGCATAATCAATATTTCGAATTTTTGAAGAGTCCTAGAGACCTGCCAAAATTAGAAGACTTTTTAAAATTCTTAGAGAGCAAGTTTACGTCGTTGGAGTCATCTCGTAAGAAACTTGAGTACTCAAAACCATCAACAAGCAAACAAAGCAATACATTTTCGAATCCAAGAAATAAATCAAACAACAATAATGATTTTTCTGCGAATAAACTCAACGCATCATCGCCGAATGCAAATTCAGCAAAACCATGCCCGGTGTGTAATGATTCACACGGAATATATTATTGCAATAAGTTTCTGAACATGTCGCCGCAAGTAAAACGCCAAACAATCACAAAATTACGTTTGTGCAAAAATTGTCTTTATGACCATGGCGATAAAGCATGTATTTCTGATAAACGTTGCCGTGAATGTCAGGGCAAACACAATTCAATTTTACATGAAGCATTTATTAATACGTCGTGCAATTCGACTACAGAGTCAATGCCGACGGTTCTGGTAACAAGAAACCAAGACAAACAAGAATTACAAGAAAATCAGCCCGTTTTGCAACAAGGCAATAACGTGGTTGAAATATTATTAGCCACTGCAATGATCATGGTTCAATCAAGTGACGGATCATATCATAAAATGCGTGCCCTAATAGATCAAGGTTCCCAAGCTTCTCTTATATCTTCAAGGGCGGCGCAAATCCTGGCTTTACCAAGAAAGCAATGTAAGGGAGTCATCTTCGGTATAGGAGAGAAGAGGAACAGCTGCAAGGGCGCCATGAACATAACATGTTGTTCACAATATAATCAATTTACTTTTAAAACAGATGTATTAATCATGAATACACTGATTACAAAGTTACCGGGACACACATTTATCAAGCCAACATGGGCACACCTGGATGGCATTCAGCTCGCCGATCCAGACTATCATACCAGTCGTCCCATTGATATCTTGCTGGGAGCAGATGTCTACTCATTTATCATATTGGATGGCATAATAAGGGCCGATCTATCCTTACCCATTGCACAACAGACTCGATTGGGGTGGATTTTATGCGGCAGTATCAAGATATTGCATTGTAATGTAGTCCAAAATCAGGAGGACACAGTACAACAATTTTGGGAGATCGAAGACATATCAGAATCACCCAACTTATCTGCAGATGACCTACAATGTATGGAATTCTACAAACAAACAAAAAAAAGACGTGAGGATGGTACTTATGAAGTTCGATTGCCATTTCAAGAAAACTTTGACAATCAGTTGGGTTCGTCGAAACATAAGGCCTTTGCGCAATTTCGTCAGTTGGAACGGAAGTTTAGCAATAACGAAAATATAGCAAAACAATATAAATCATTTATTCAAGAATATCAAATGTTAGGTCACATGAAACTCGCTACAAGTAACGAGAAACCCGACTTTCATCTACCGCACCATTGCGTGTTACGAAAGGAATCTACTACAACAGCACTTCGTGTTGTTTTTAACGCTTCGACTAAAACAACAACCGGATGCAGTTTAAATGATATCATGTTAAAAGGTCCTAACCTTCAGCAAGATCTTCAATCTTTATTATTAAAGTGGAGACAATATCGGGTAGCATTCACAGCCGACATCGAAAAAATGTTTAGATTCATCTGGATAAATGAGCAAGATCAAAAATTTCAGAAAATCATTTGGCGTGATTCTCCTGACATGATCTATCAAGAGTACCAACTTACTACAGTCACATACGGCACCAAGGCCGCGCCATTTTTGGCTATGATGACGTTAAAGCAGTTAGCAGAAGATGAGCGACAGAATTATGACAGTGCAGCAATCAAGGCTTTAGAACAGTCATTTTACATGGATGATGTTTTACACGGGTCTCATTCTGTCACATCAGCAGTAAAATTACAAAAGGACTTAATTGAGTTATTAAAATCAGGAGGATTCAATTTAAGAAAATGGTCGTCCAACGCACCTGAACTACGACAAGATGTATTCGGGGAAAATAACAAGCAAGATAATTTTGATTTCAAGCAAGTGGAGTCAACAAAAACTTTGGGATTACGTTGGAACCCCAAAACTGATTCATTTACATTTCT